>WBNH01007424.1:0-271400 GCA_013401255.1 Urocolius indicus
CAGCAATCTGCCCCTCCCCATCAGCTCCTGCCAGTTTATATTTTGGGCATGATGATCTGTAGTACAGAACAGTCCTTTGGCTCTTTGGGATCTGCTGTCCTAGTCATGCTCCCTCTCGGCTTCTTATGCAACTCCTCACAGAAAAGTCTCTGACTTAAGATAAGCTCTGCTTAGCAACAACTAAAACATCACTGAGTAACCAACATTATTCTCACATTAAATGCAAAACACAGCTACTAGGAAGAAAATTAACCCCTTCCCAGCCAAAATCAGGACAATATCATTATTTGATTAAAATAGAAATTTGATTACTACCAAATCCTGATGAAACATCAGAGTAATTTAAGTAAATTTTTAGTACTTTTTCAAAGCTGTTGTCTCGGAAAGTAAACAGTTAGTGGTATGCAACTGGACCAAAAAGTATATTTGAATAGATTACAAGGGAAAATAACTGACCCTGTTATGTCTCACTCTTCACAATGGAAACCACAGAGTCTGCAGCAGGTAACAATATGAAGGATATAACTGTCTTTGTGTGAAGTGAGAAGAGTGGGATATAACCACAGACAAAATCTTCAGGTATCATTTAATCCCACAGTGTTTCATGTGATTTATATGTAACTCTTCCTCTTTCAAAATCAGAAGATCAAGGGATTTGGCTTGTAAATGCATAGTATTATAAGCAAGACAATCCACATACCACCTTGTAGTATGTCTGAGTTGGGATGTATGGAGATGAGTGAAAAGATTTGACTCGCTTTGAAGGAGTGTTATAAAATCAAACATAAAATAGCAAAGCTATAAAAATCTCTAACACAATCCAAAGTTGATATGAGATTTTAAAAATGTTAATATATTTAGTCCAAGTCTTTTCACTTTGGAAATAAAATATCTCTCTTGGTTGAGCTTGAAATGTTATTACCCATATCTATTAGTTGAATGGGCAAAATAAGTGAAATAAGTAGAACTCCAAAGAAACTCACTTTCCATCTGTGTTTGCTTTGCCTTTTATTTTGGAGCTTTTTTCATTATATTAGCAGATAAAGGGAATTCCTTTTACAGATGTTGGAAATACAGTAAGATATACGTGATAAAACTAAATGTGGAAAATTGCTGCATAGCACAGAAAGAGTGCAACTGGAAATTGTTTCTGTGACCTTATGCTTCCATTAAAGTAATACTCCATATGACTCTATTTGAAACCTTTCTTTTAGTGTGACTTTTTTCAATGAATTATACACACATAAAAAAATTGTTTAGGTGTTTGTTCTTGTGGACAAACAAATATGTGAACTTGCTTTAAATTGCTTCACACTGGATGCAATGAATGAAATCACTGTGGTGATTAGGATAGTAAGTGTGGAAGAAGGAGGGGGGGAACAAAACTGTCAGGAAAATTAGTTCTTATAAGACTGTTTTTTCTATTAGGTATTGTAAAACATTTGACTGTTCTGAAATCTCTTAATCAGGATTAAGTTTAATATGCATTTGACATTGATGCCACAATCCTCTCTAAGAAGCCATCAATTCTATGGATCATGGTGCTTTATGCAAGGGCAATAGCTTTGTCTATACTGTTTTCACTCAGGTGATTGTTAAGGTGCATCTGGGAATTCCAGAGAAAAGGTTGTCTTCCAACACCTGTATCTTCATGCTGAGCTGGTATATTGTGTAGCTGAATGCACTATGATACACCTGACTCTCAGTTTTCCCTCTTGGAAATGTCAGAAAAGGAACCTCAGGCAGACGATATGGCCCAGCCAGCTGGGGTACACTACAGAGCAATCTCTCTTAAAGGAGTTTCTCTCTGCAGGTAGCATCCCAGTACTATTCCTGTGAACTTCTTAGGTTAGGCTAGACTGCATACGTTGCCTCACCAGAACCAGGCTTTGAATGATGAGCCTAGTTTCTGAGTATGCCTGAAATTGCTGATCCTGACATAATTCCAGGAATTCTATTTCTTGTTTCCCTGAGAATCTTACACATAGTGGTACCATGCATCACAATTCCTTTGTATGATGCATGACTGGCCTTGAGAGGTATGAAATATCTGCTTTGCTGGGAAGAAGCGCAATGTAATATACATGTACACTGTGTAATATCTGAGTTGGGAAATGTACACCTGTGGTTAGGTCAGGGTCAGGCAAGCTGAGAAGTCAAGGGAAAATTTTGTCAAGAATCCAAAAAGTCTAGGATCAGACCAAGCCAAGTCTCTTGCATAAGTGCTTGCTCAGTTACAGTAGCAAAGGTGAGCATGCATACAAACAAGGGTGTGGAGTAGAATGCTTTTGCAGCCATACCTGGCTTCCAACACACCACTGCTCTTCAGTGTATAAACTGGGCTCTTATATACCTATCCCAGGGTGAGCTCTGTACACTTTGTGTATAGAAAGAGCTCGTAGCCTCTACTTGCTTTCACGTTTACTGACTTCTGAGTAGTCTCATTTCATACTTATGTTATGGCTCTGTTTGTTTCCTTGATTATTATTTTTAACATCCAATATGTCAACTTTTGTAAAGGAGCACCTCAGAGTTTTTCAAAACGCAGACTTGAGTACTGATACTGACTGGTAGAAGTGCCTCTTTGGCATCATGGTGCCTGAAGGAGTTCAGGAATTCCTGAAAGGAGTTGTTTTAAATTTTTAAACTTAAATTAAATGCAGCATCTAAGTTTCTGAGAAAGCACTAAAGGCATACTGAAAAAATGTCATGCACCACTTAAAAAGGAGTTGGGCAACCCCACGTACCAGCAAGTGAAATCATGTTGGGAATTGCAAAGAAACCATTGACAGTATTATTGTAGAATCTAGAATGGTTGTTGCCTAAGGCAAACACTTGAAAAAATAGCTGGTTTATGAAACTATATGGGAATTGTTAGTATCAGGGAGGGAAGAAAAAAGCCTGTTTACGATGTAGAACAAAGCACCTTAGCTTTTGCAGTCAAAGACTCATGTCAGAAACTCAGCAGTCAGTGTGAAATATATGTCTTATTTGATGGGATTGACCTAGCAAGTGAATCACTTAAACCCATCACTTCATTACTTTCTAATCTTCAATGAGACTAGAAAAAAATACTAAGAGACACAGTAGGGAGAGAGTTTAAGATAAATTTCATAAAGAGATGAAACTATCCTGTGTAGAAGTTAGAGTCCAAGTACTTGACTTGCAAATTTGGACAGAGGATGATGGAATGATTAGTGTGGGACTGAAGTGGTAGTTCATGAGTGTGGGTATGAAAAAGTGTTTCCAAGAGACATATGGTGCCTTTCGTTTCACCTTTCATGCTTCTTTGTTGTATGAGTTGTTGAGGGTGGTAGCATC
Source organism: Urocolius indicus (assembly GCA_013401255.1). Classification (NCBI taxonomy): domain Eukaryota; kingdom Metazoa; phylum Chordata; class Aves; order Coliiformes; family Coliidae; genus Urocolius; species Urocolius indicus. The sequence continues at coordinate 3,322 of WBNH01007424.1, forward strand.
TGTAAGGAGGCATCACTAGACTCTACAGCTGGGATTTATGTGCTAGTCCCTATGTGTCTTTCAGATAGTCACATCTTTTCAATGTGTTGTAGTTTCACTATCCATTAACAATATCACACTCACAGCTTATCTTTTGTTCTGACATTTCATAGAATCACAGAATGGTGTGGTTTGGCACTATCAAATCCTGTGAGAAAAACTAGATAGACATTGTGCAACACTGAGGGAATCAGAGGAGTGCTGGTACAGTGAGCACAGGAAGTTACACCTGGAAACCTGTAACCATCACTTTGTGGGTAAAGTCACAGTAATTTCTCACTAAAGGAGCTTCAATGATGGAAACTTCACACATTGGCTTTATGGGAGACTCCATTGCAGTTGAAGTAATAATAGTTTTCAAAGTAAGTTTTTACTCTATCAATTGGAGTGTTATAGAAGCAATAAGAATTAGTCTTTATGTGTCTTGAGGCAGAGATTTTTGTCTTCCTATACAGCTGAACAGCGAATAGATTTTATATTTTTTTTTATAATTACTGTGAATAGCAGTAGTAGTATCTTACACATGTATATTTGAATTAAGAAAGGCTTGTGGGACTGTAAGCAGGCCATCCACTGTCTGCCTAATTTAATTGTTATAACTGCTTCTCCCTTGACTGTGGAATGTGTCTGTCTTTAACTGAGTGGCCTGAATCATTCATCATTCTCTTAACCTTAAACTTTAGATCAAACCTCTAGTAGGTAGTAGTAGTAGAAATGTGGTATGGATCTAGAAAAGTAATGAAGAATACTGGTAATATTACAGTCATATAAGTAATAGGGAGAAAAAAGTATTTCTAATATTTTATTTGAAAACCTTCTGGATCATTCTAGCAATACTGCATGGGCAGTTCCTATTATTGCAAAGACCACGGTAGACTACCACAATATTATCATCCTAGTTTGTATGCTATATGTTTGTTCTTACATGAGGTTTGTGGTGGACTGAAGACTTCAGAGATTCAAATTTCTCCACATAGCTGCAGGAACAGGGGTGAGCATCAATTTTCTAATCTCATTCAGGACGTATCTATGGAGAAAGCTTCAGGTAGGCAACAGCATCTACTGATGCTAATATTTTTAATGTTGCTGTTGATGGTTAAAATAAGTGAGTGCTAATACAGCTCTAAGGTATTATAGGGGTAGGAAATTTCAGAAAATAAATATTTGGATGAACATTTGATGTGAATTCAAAATCACATGTGCTTTTCCAATGCTTATCTGAGCTATTCAAAACATTCAGGACTGATAAATTTGGTAATCTTTTGGAGACTTCTATTTAGAGGAAATGCTATAAAAACACAAGTAGATACTGTGCATTATGACTGTTTCCAAGTCCTCTGGTCATTACTGTAATAAATATTCAGTCCTCTGAACACTTATAAAATATGGAGAAAATAATTGGCTGCATTGAAAAAACAGTTAAAGATTTTACAAAGAACTTTTCTTATGTAATGGTATGGTACATTTTTGTTCCACTTCATAAAATGGAACCTGGACAGCACTGACCATGTGCTGACAGCCAGTTTTCATCTTGTCCAAGAAGCAGTTCAACTGCTACAGAAAATTAAAATACTTCTTTTTTTATTTTCCAAATCCATACTGTAATTCAGTGAGAATAGTAATCCTGGGGACCTAATGTGATGGTGTAAGAACAAACTTGCTAACGTACAGGTATGGAGAAGTTAACAGCCTATCTTGGATAAAGAGGAAGAAATAACTCTAGCTTTGTAGCATCCATTTCCCTAGAGGAACAACCTTTTATATGGTTCATAAAAAAAAAAAAGAGAAATGCTTTCCAAAGTATGCTACTCTCTTACAGAGATTTAAGGGGTTTCTCAAGTAGAGAGAGGACAGTAGATAGAATTTAGAGTACAGAATTGGCAATTTTGAAGCAGGAGCTCTTTATATAGACAAGTTAGAGAAGAAGGCTTAAACTGAACTTCATCTTATTGTTTTTGTTCATGCATCCTAACCTCAGGAGAGAATTGAGGCCCAACTTAGCTCAGCATGCTGACTACATTTGGAAGAAGTGAAAGGTAGTTGCTCACAGATGGCATAGTGATCTATGATAATTGGAACTGCAGTACCAGCTTCAGGGAAGAAATTTTCAGCTTTATAAATGTTATGTTTCTTATAACTCACATGGAACCAAATGCTTTCCAGAAGTAAACTAACTTTTTTTTAAAGGCTAGAATACAAGTTGTATTTCATACATTCACATCACACTTGTGATTGTTAGCTTCTGTTAAGCATCTTAATTAAGCTCTTGAAAACAATTCCAATACCTCATATTAATACAATTCCAGGTCATTACAGGTAGCTCATTTCAGGGTGGAGGAGCAAAGCAGATAAGAGGACCCTCCTCTGAGAAATAAGACATCCTTGATGTTTTTTTTCCTGAGGAGGAATACAGCTATTTTTAATCTAGAGACTCAAAGGGACTTATCTGGATGGCATAATATACGTGGCTTGGGGTAGTCAGATTTTGGAGGACTAGTTTGAGTGACTGCTGCCTTGAATAGTGTAGACAGTGATGATCCATGGTCATGAAAGGATAAATTCAAGTGCTACAACACATTGGTACTTTTGCCTTGTTGACTCTTTGGCCAGCCCCCTCTAAGTTCTGGGCTGTAGCATCTGACTCTGATGCATTTCAAAATAATAGACACTGCACAAAATGTGGAAGATAATGTCTATCTGTCCTGTGATTCATGAAATAAAAGCCTTGACCTACAAGTGTTATAGAAATAACACTTTAGAGTTGTAAGCACTTAATAATGCCAAAAACACTTTGTAAATTAGGTGGAACGAATAAACCAACAACTCTCATTTTGCAGACTGAGCAGAACTGCTTTCAGAACAAATTACTTCAGAGATTATTAAAAGAGAAAACTGCAACTTTAATTCAAGGGACAGGCAAGTAGAGCCAGGAGTGAGTGGGAAATAATGCCTCTGCCTGCCTTTAAGCAAAGCAAAGTGATAATGGGAGTGAAAAATGAGTAAACTAAATACCACAAGAAGGGTCAGACTTTTTGTAAGCAACACCTACAAGTCATATCAGACCTCTCCTGCACGTCTGAATTCATGAATAAAATGTGCTAATTCAAAAGTGCTAAGTTAGAAAACAAACATGAAAACACAGTTAAAATCTCATAAGAACAATGGATTAGAAATAGCAGATAAACATATCTCTCCAGTTTTTAATATGTTTTTTTGTCTTCAGCTCAACGTATGCTTGCAAACCCAGGATATGCATGCTGAGTTTTTAAAACACACAGCTTAACCTATCCCATGGCAAAACACTTACTGCTGTGTTAACAGAAAAAATGCCTTTTTTCAATGTGAAATTGTCATGAGCCAGAGAGCCTACACAAAACCTCATCTGTTTTCTCGCTGATGGGCAAGACCTCACTCAGATCTTTCTTAGCTGTTTTGATTCTCTTCTGGTACTGGTTTGTTTGGGGTTTTTTGGTTTTTTTTTTTTTAGTAGTTATAGGCCTGTCAACAAGGACCTTATAAATGCTTTTAAGGCTTTCTAGTTCATCTCTTTGAGAACTCACATCTGTCCAAAACTAGACTCAATAGGTCTGAACTTTTGACTTTGCATTGCCATGCTCATATTCACGGAGCCTCCTAGGTTCAGTTGCCTTTGGGGAGTTACAGTCTACATCCAGCCTAGGCAGAACAAGGAATTTTGTCAAAAAATGGATGTTTTAATAAGCCGTGCTATGGTTTTGCTAGGTGTAATCACATTTGAAGTTAGTGAATTTGCATACATTTTTGTTCTACAACCAATTTATTTTGGGCTTTCTTGTTTCTCTGAAGGGTTGACATCTCTCTGCTTTCCTGAATAGTTAAAGTTATTTTACAGAATAGTACAGGAGTAAAATAGAAAGTGAATCTATTGCACATGTGCACATTTATAGTTGACAGTAAATTTTATTATCTGTGCTAGAGCATAAAGTAATTAAGATTTGAGGATATTATTTAAGGATTTCTCAGGAATTGCACACATTCAAATTTAAAGCATCATTGTAATTCTTTTAATTCCTGTTTCGGTGTATGTTCCCACTTTTTAGCAGTACATGTTATCTGTCAGGGACTCTTAATTTTTTAGATTTAGAAAGTAATTTCTGCCTTGACAGTACTGCTTCTTATTTTTTAATATCCCTCTTCTAGAGGGGAAGAGGACTCAGTTTTGGGGCCAGTTTTGTTGAATATCTTTATCAGTGATCTTTTTGACGGGAATCAAGTGCATCCTCAGTAAATTCATGGATGATATGAAGCTGAGTGGGAGCATAGATATGCTTGAGGATGGGAAGGTTCTTCAGAGGGATCCAGCCAGGCTGGATCAATGTGCTGAGGCTATGAGGCTTAACAAGGCCAAGTGCCAGCTCCTGCACTTGGGCCACAACAACCCCAGGCAATGCTATAGGCCTGAGAATGAGTGACTAGGAATCTACTTGGAGGAGAAGGATCTGAGGGTGTTGTTCAAGAGCCTGCTGTGAACATGAGCGAGCAGTGTGCCCAGGTGGCCAAGGCCAATGGCATCCTGGTCTGTATCAGAAATAGTGTGGTCAGCAGGACCACAGAAGTGATTGTTCCCCTGTACTCGGCCCTGGTGAGGCTGTACCTCAAATATTGTGTTCGGTTCTGGGCCCCTCACTACAACAAACACATTTTTATGCTTGACCATGTCCAGAGGTGGGCAGTGAAGCTGGTAAAGGATCTAGAGAACAAGTCTTATGGGAAGTTGAGGGAGTTTAGTCTGGAAGAGGCTGAAAGGAGACCTTATCACTCTACAACTACCTGACAGGAGATTGTAGTGAGGTGAGGGTCAATCTTTCATCCCAAGTTATGAGTGATTAGACAAGAGGAAATAGTCCCAGGTTGAGCCAGGGGAGATTTATACTGGACATTAGGAATAATTTTTTCACTGAAGTTTGTTACACTGAAACAGGCTGCCCAGGGAGATGGAGTCACAATCCTTGGAATTATTTAAAAGACATGTAGATGAGGAGCTAAGGAACATGTTTTAGTTATGGGCCTGGCTATGTTAGTTTAATAGTTGGATTTGACCTTAAAGGCCTTTTCCAACCAAACCATTCTATGATTCTATAAGAGGAGTTACCTATTTTGATAGCACAGGTTTTTTTTCAGGACACTTCTAATTCAATGCACAGACCAATGTTGAAATTACAGTTTTAGATCTTTTTCATGCAAGGTGATGTCCAGGGCCTTCTTACTAATCACTGCTAACTTGGTCAGTCTATTTATACTAAGAGAAACTCCAGTTTTAAAAAAGCTGCAATATATAAGTCCAAAAGAGATGAGACTGATAAATTAACTATCTTTTTCATGCTTAAAAACATCTAGTGTTTGATCACTGCAAAATTGGAGACAACTATTGTCAGTTTCACTCCTTGCTATTTCTAGATTTGCAGTTATTTGTATGTGATCTTCCTGTACCAATGGATGCAGTAGTGTGATATGCCCCATTGAAAACAATCACTGAGTAGTGGAGATACTGCCTGGCTTGGGGCAGTGAATGCACACATTCAATTATCTAGACCATGGGTTACAGAACAGAAAAGATCCTTATGTTAAAGTACAAACAATGTAACAAATCACGATACAAAGCTGATAAGAGCAGTACTCCTCACTATCTCATACTGGCATTTGGTTATCTGGAAGCTCTTTTTGTTGTTGTTGACATGAAGGAATTCTACTAGTGGCAATGATAGGATAGTTTGCTTACTTTCTGGTGTGGAAATCAATCCCAACAGTATATCGTGGTTTATATAATGTTTTGTCCTGAAAGAACCCTTAAGCATTTCATAGACTTGGAATTCAGTCACGGTTTTGCCACAGGCCTGGGGCAAAATACATCTCATTGTTTTTTTCCTCCAACATAAAGCAGGCTGAGACACCAACTCTTGTTTAAGTTCATTTTTGCATCCAGTAAACACTGCCTGAGGAAGACTAGATGTGTAGAGATTTATAAACCAGCATGGTCAACAGGGAGTTGCATGTTTGATCTAATAGTACAATGCAAAACACTTCTGTATTAGATCCTAAATTTGCTTCTCTACATTCACAGAACTCTACAAAACAAAAATATTCTCTCTCTAAGAATTACAGCCTCAATACCTTCTTTTTAAGGTAGCTTGCCTGCAACTTATCTCCCCCAAAAAACAGTGAGTTTTCAGGTCTAGTAGGAAGTCAGCTCTTTCACTTGGACAATGTCAGTGGATAGGACACTGATATAAGATGGCAGAGATAACAATTGATTCTTGTCTTCATCCAGCTGGGAAAGACTTCCACGTTTTCCAAAAGTCAGTACTCGCTATGGCTACCAGCCATACTTGCCTCCCTCTTGTTGAAGCTGTTTCACTTAGTGGGAATTTGTTGCAGATTCACTGGCTCAGTGAGGGGAAACATGATATTTAGTGTATTTCTTTGGACACGTATCAGGGAGGAGGACTGGATTTAACTTACTGCTTTGGAGAGAGCTTGTGTTTTTCATAAAACAGTTACTGGACAGAAGTACCTGTGCTGACTTTGGAGCAAGACCTGGAACTTGGAACTTTGTCTTGCCTCAGTTATTGTAGCCGTTAGGTAAAGAAACAAAATTCTCTGATTCTCACCTTGCCTATGGAGAAAAAGCAGTGTTCTCTGCAGCATGTTACCTATTTGAGACCTTCTGAGAATTAGCCTTTTGAGGAAGCCTCACAGATGGGCCTGATGAAAGTCATGGTTTTAAGGATTACAGTCTCCATGTTGCTGATATTTATGTATGAAATGCCCCGTTTTAGTGTGTACCTAAGCAACCAATCCAATTTCACCAAAGAAATATGAACTTTTCAGTTCTAGAACTCAGATCTAGGTTTTTCAAGCCTCTATTACTGAGGTGTGAGGTCATCCTTTCTCTCCTGTTGTTCCTATGCACTTGAAATATGCTATATCCCCAGTAGGATATGGAGCTTTTTAGCTGATAAGGCAACACTACACAGAAGGCAGAATATAGTAGCTGTTGGAAATGGCCTTAGGAAGACATAGGTAATTGTATGAAAAGCACCTTGGGGGTATTTGATCTTTAAGTGGTCGTCAATTCTATGCCTGTATTCAAAAGACACTATCATTATCAAATGGCAAAAACAAAAACCACACACATGCTCATGCCTCTTCACATCATGTTGAGTAGTGATTCAACACTGACTCAGACCCTTCTACTAAGACAGCCAGGTTGTTTCCTGCAGCAGGAAAATATCTCAGGAAATGGGAATCCTCCAATTCCAGGCACAAAGTGGTGGCCTTGGGTCCCCTTTGTGCTTTCACAGAAGGTCTCATTAATCGGCGTAAGGGACACAGTAGTTAAGGAGCAGTTCAACAGAGAATGCTAATTTACTGTTTAGGAGATTTTTGTTGGGTTTGATGTGAATTTTTGTTGGTTTTGTTTTATTGGGAAGCTATAAGCTGTTCCAAAAAGGAAGTGATGGTAGTGGGTGAAGATCAATCTGACTTGAGCACCTGCAATAACATCACTAAGCTGCGCAAGGAAGAATATGAAGTTATTTGTCTAGCTAGTGGATTTGGATAAGTGCAGGCAGTCTTGGATTCTCCCTCGTGAACTTCCTTAGGTGCTTTTCTAGGAGAACAGAAGTTTTGTTTGAGTGCTATAATTCCTAAATAAGGCTGCCATTTGAAATTGAGTAGCTGATACTACTTATTTCCTTCAACAGTTGGATCCTCAAAAGTGAGCCCTGCTTACCTGCTTGAAAACAAACAAAAAAACCCCTTTATAAGCATTTACCCTAAGGAGAAGGTTTAATCCTGAGGGACTTCAGGCATCTGCCTTAGTTCTAGTTCAAAGCTATGAGCCTGAAAGAGATACAGGATTTCAGATAGATCCTAGGTTTAGTATTTCTTGCTGGCTCTGTCTAGAAAGTTCCACTTGTATCTTGATGCCCCCAGGTTATCATTCTGACTGCTGTCATTTATAAGGATCTCAGTACCCAAGCGTGAGCTCAGTGTTTGAAGGAGCAGGTATCTAAGCGTGAGACGCTGCAGATTTTTTACTTACATGCTAGTACGTCTCTTATTTGATCTAGCATAGATAACTCAATATATACATTTAGAGCAGTTAAATAGGAGATGGGACTCTTGACCAATGATTTAATATGTGACTTTCAGAGTGTGTGACTTAAATCCTTTCACTATCTCAGTCTGTCATCTGTTTTCTTGGATACCCTGCTGTTTATCATGACTGGCTCGCATTTCAAATTTTTCAGTCTGTATTCCAAGCTGTTTTAGACAGAGGCCATCTTTTCTAGGTTTGTCTTATGTTTTATACATGGGAAAGTTTTGTCCTCTAATCCTAACTAGTAGCAGTGCTAATTCTACACAGCCAGTTGCTAAGGCCACAAAGGTTACTGGGGTTCAGGTCACTTGCCTTTAACGTTTTCTTTAATAGGAATGGAAAGCATTCTGCTTTTTGGAGAAACAAATTCCCTTTCTAGGGTACTGATCAATATTAAAAATTATGTATTGGCTGGGAAATAGCTGGAATTGCTTGTTGTTAACAGTTTTATTAAGTCACTGGTCCCATATGCAAATGTAACACAGTACACTGCAGTTTCAGTGCTTTTTCTTGAGTGCTTGTCATTTTATGTAGCAAGTCAGTCTGGCTATTGCACTTGCTCTACAGTCATAGCTTTAAAGACCTAGTAGTGCATTACCCGTGATAACCTCAGTACCATTAGAGGGAAAAGCTGTCAAGATTTTGTTTTCACCTTCTTCTGACTACCTGCAACTTCAGGGCATTTTACAAAACTTTCATGTTTGTTCTCTAGATTAGCATCAGAGTTTACAGTGACAAATAAGTGAGTCATTCACTAGTGCAACCATTTAATAAGCTTTTCCTGGGTCCACCTTGATGTGAGTCAAAAAAGTATGAGTGCAGCGCATCCCACAACTGAGAACTAGTAACATAATCCGATGAATGATCACCTTACTTCTTCGGTAAAGGTTTAGTTTTTATCTGTCTGTTCAAAAAAAACATCTGCAGTACATATTCTATGGAATTTGTGAGATGGTGAAACTACATTTTAAACTACTTTCTTTCTGGTCAATTTGCTTAGTTTTACCCTATTTTACCAAAATAATAAGATGATTATCAGAAATGGAATAGTTGAAATGTTCTGCTGTGCTGTCTTCATGATAAAGATATTAACTTGTTAGATTTCCCTGTTCTCTAATGCCTTCTAGACTTAACATCTTGCTGCAGCTTTGCTTTATTTTCCCACTGTATTCCAAATACCTATGTGAACGTGTGTTGGGGGATTAATTCTTTGTGCTTCTCAGAGACTGTAATTTTGTCTAGAATACACTCATTTCTTCAGGCTAATGAATCTGTTTTCCATTGATTTCTTGATTCTTTCTCTAACTTTTACTCTCTCTGTTATGAAAAGGTGGTGGTTTTCTCTGAGTAGAATTTAATGCACAGAGTTCAGACAGAACGTGAGTGTAAATATTAACCAGCAAAGCTTCTACTCCCTTTAACCCAAAGTTTGTTTAGATAAGGAATGATAGATTAAACCTTACATTATGCTGAATCTGTGCCAATATTCTGTAAGGCCTATACTGCTCCAATATCATGTAAACTGACTTGTAGATGTCATGTAAGGTTTTGACATATTTTTGGTTGGTTTACCTTGTATTTGTAAAAAAAAAATGCTATTAAGTGCCAGTTCAGTTGCACAGAAAACCAAAATACTGCAGTGTAGTGTAATTCAAATACTCTGAAAAAACAGCAAAATAAAAAGACTATAGGCTGTTGACATGTGAATTGGAAAGGTATTCAAAGGCACAAAAAGTCATGTATCAGTTATGTATATAAACCATATATAGTTTATATAGCTGTATATAACATTCGCACATTGAAGAGTGGCTGTTAGTAGGCCATAATTTCTTATTATCTGTTTAAATTTCCTGAAGTCATTATAAAACAGTTACAAGAACTTTTTCATAAGCAAGTGTATTTTCATAATAGTTACGAAATAGAAAGTTCAGCTGAAGAGAATAGGAAAAAAAACCTCACTCCTTTAGTCCTACTAGGAAACAAAATGGTTGCTTATGGTTTTACTGCCAAAGAGTTAAGTGTTCGGCAGAGAAACTGACACAAATCTATTTCAGAAGCTGTAGCTTCCAGTTCTGTTTTGTGACAAGGAGAATCCGAAGTCAAATAACAATTAGTATAAAATGTTAATGGAAGAAGGCAAGTATGTAAGGGAACATAGAGCAGCTTGCTGAAGTGGAAAGTAATCTTTGAGTTATGGAGCAAATAAAAGAGATAGATTTTGTATTCTGTGGAACTAGGCTTATCCTGTAGTTCATCTGACTTTTTTTACCTAGACTGAATCTTAATAATGCTTGCTACGTAATTTGCCATAAACTAATAAACTTGGAATGAGAGCTTATGGTATTTTTAGCAATGCCTTAATTTTTTTTTCTGTTGCTATTTCCCAAACTCTCCCCTACCTAGAGCCTCATTAGTTGCTACTGCAAGAAAATGAATGGCAACTTGTATTTTGTGGATTTAGAGTTCCACACATTCCTGCACAACTCGCTTCACTCACTTCAGAATTGTCAAATTACTTGAGTCTGAGTGAATCTGCCATTCCTCTACTTATTTAACATTGATTTTACTGAGTTGTGAGTGTAATGAATAGTATCAAAATGTTCAGTTTGTGATGGTTGGAGGCATTTTCATAATATTTTCCTCTTGTTATGACGCTCTTGTCTGTTTTTTTCTGTTTTGCTTGCAGGAACTCTGTATAGTCTTAAACTTCTGAATTGCCTGTGAATTAAACAGTTGTTCCCCTTTTAGTTTAAGAATAATTTAGAAGCTTTTTAAATTTTTCATTATGTTTCAAGATTTGTATGATTGGACAGGAAAGACTGAGAAAAAGGGACTGCTCTACAATTTTAGTTAACCTTTCCTTAGTGTGTAGATTTTTTTTCCTTCACTACTTCAGATTAGGTTAAAGACGTGTACAATGTAAACTGCAAAAGTACATGAGCAATTCCTCACATGCCTTACAACAGTGGATTTCTTAGCTAGATATTCCTCATGAGAGCATAGTTGGGTGTAGCTAACAGAGTAATCAGTCCTAAATGGATAGCAACTTTACTTGTGAATTAACTGCTGAGGCAGCATCGGTTTCTCACACAGAACCTTAAGACAAATCTGTACACAAGAGTTTCTGCTTTGGTGTAGCAGTCTAAGGAGAAGTGAACAAAGTGTGGTATCTTCAGTAGCTGTCTCAAGCTGAAACAATGCTGTTTTTGAATCAGCACCATTAGAAGCACTATTATTCTGGTAAAGTGTTGGAGAAATATGGAATTAATCCTCGCTCCCCAGGAAGCCAGCCACTTGCCTGGGACAGACCTTTTCAGTCAACATTCCTGTTGGTGATTATACTTTCTTAGAAAGCCTTCTGACTGGCTCTACTTATGAGGAAGCAAGATGAAGAAAAGGTAATGTGTTCAGAATGGATGTGATCTGTATGAAAACCATCCTAATCAAGTTTTTTCTATGTTATGTACGTTAAGGCAGTACAACAAGGGCTTCGAAATGTAGGGGGGAAAAGACCCAACAAAACAACCCTGAACATGTAGACAGAACATTCTGGGGTTTTTTCTTTTTTTTTTTTTTTTTCCCCAAAACATAGGTATTTAAAACTGACTAATTTCAGCCAGTTCTGCCTAACTGGCAGGTGGCCAGAGAAGGATACGGTGAGGAACTGACACAGGAACAGAAGAAGGAGAAGAGTCTCAAGAGTAAGGAACCTTCTTTTAGAGATGGGTAAAGTGAGTTGCTCTTCAGCAGGGAAGTGGAGAGGACAAGTGGCTTTTAGTCATGCAGATAATGAGGTAGGAGGGCTGTACTGCAAGGCAGATCTGAGAGAAAGACCCGTTTAGAGGAGTGTGTGTCAGTTCTTGGTTAAGAGCTCTTTGATCATTAGAAGAGGTGCAGACTATGTCTGGAGTTTTCACTTCTATCTTCAAAGGACATTCATCTTGGCACAGATGAAAAAGGGGTTTATTTTAAGATCTAACCAAACCAGACTTTGTAGTAAGAGAAACCAGAACTTGCTTGTTTACTAGGAAGGCACACACAAATCTACTTAGTTTGAAAATGGAGATAGCTTCTTGACTACACTGTTACAGCTTACCAATTGCTGCCACCGGTTAGCTTAATGGGGAAATCAGCTGTTGATTTATAGAGTTAATATTCCAAATAAATTTGCATACAGAAACACACAACTTTGACTTTTAATTTTTTTTAAACTAAACATGTCAGAAAAATCTTTTGCCACTTTACTAGTTTTGATTAACTCTCTAGAAATAAAATTATCCTCTGCAAACAAAAAGTGGACTTGGACTAACTCAGTAAAGAAAATTACTTCAGATAGTAGCAACAACAAACACAGGAAGAACTTATATTTTCATACTTCACCTGAACTTCTTTTTCACTGAATATCTTTCACTATTTTCAGGCTTATCTTGTAAATTGCCTCCATGACCTTTACCTTCTTCCTCCACTAAGTCAGGAACTCACTACTATTCAGATAAAGACATCATCCATCCAGATGAGCAATCTGACCATGTTCATGGAAGTACAGTAAAGTTCCCTTTCAGATGTTGCTTTTCACTATCATTTTTCTGTCAATTCAGCCTTGGCTCTTATAAATGGATTTTATTTCTCACCAGTAATTCTGAAATTTTTGGAGTGTTTCTGCAGGCTTAGAGGAAGCTGTACAGCGTCTTGTTTGGTTAGTCCTGCTGTAATACAATACACAGTATCAGTCTTGTGCCCATGTGCAAAAATATCATGAGCATAGGGAACAACAAAAAAAAAAGACTGCTGAGAATGAAGGCTAAATATTTCCAGAGCCTGCATTTTAAATGATGCCTTTTTTGTGAACTTCTGATGGAATGTATATCAAAGTACTGAATTGGGGACAAAAGACATGCTTCATATCATTGTTGTATGTAGGGGATTGGATGAGTTGTTCAGAAGACTGAAGTGTAGGTCTAGGATTACCATCTGGATATAAATGGCCAGGGTTGCTTGCTGTACTCTCAGTGCTGAACGAACAGTCAGATTGCTGGATTTGTTTGGAGTTTGTGAACATGGTGGTAACGTAGGGGAATTTTGGGACTTGCTGACTGGATTGAAGTGTGTTTTGGAAGGAAAACGTGGCCTTAAATGTTTAGCTCTCATCTACTTTGCTTTAATTGCACACAATTATATCACTTTTATGGGGGGTTTGATTGTAGTTCCAAAACCACTAGATTACTACATAGGAAAACTGGATTACATGTTTCTACAGTAGGAATCTTGTTGCTGAGATGGATGTTTGCTCAAGTCCATCATTATTCAATTGAAGAGCTTGATGCTCCTGAAGAGAGATGAATTATTGCTTTGAAGAGTTGTGCTGGCAATGAAGGACATACCAATGATACTGCTGGCTAATTATTTTCAAGTCAATGGCAAGGCTATGTTATTACTGCAGAGACTGAAATGCAGTGCTGGAGGTGTTGCATTTACTGACGAGAAGCTCTTCATTCTGACAAAGAACTGGCTTGCTGGCAGACAAACCTATCCTGCTGCTAAAAGGAAATTGGTAGTGTGCTAAAAGATTGGTTTTGAGACCTTCAAGAGGTACAGAAAGCATTTTAGAGAGATTTCTCTAAAGCAAACTTGAAAATAAAACCACAATAAAAAATTGAGCTCTGAGAAATAAAACAATAAAAATATCTCTATTAAAGTCTACTCTTGCAGGCTTTTTTTGAAAGGCAGAGACACTTGAAGACTAGTGGAAGTTTTGCATGTTTTTAGAGTTTATTCTTCAACCTTAAATTTGAGTTGAATTATTTTCAGGAATGTTCATTCTATAAGAGTACTGCAATATAACATTTTGTCTTGTGTATTGTGAGAAGGGAGGACAAGAATAGGGAAATGAGAATACCAAGAAAATAATATTGTGGGCAGTGTTTTAAGAGGAACACTGACAAGGGAGATATAGGATGGAGAACAAAAAAAAGGACAATATGGCTTAAAATGTTATGCAATCAATAGTTTTCCAGTTGAAAAAGTTTGAGGTAAAAGGAGGAAGAATTAACAGCATTACAGAGTACTAGTATTAAGTTGGAAAACAGTCACATCTGTAAAGGATCTGTTGCAGTGTTGTGTATTGGCTTAGAACAGATTAATTTTCTCTTAACACATTGAAACTTTTAATCCAGTATAATTTTAAGCGCACAACTGTGGCTGCTTTTACATTTTTCTTTCCTGAGTTTTCCAGGTTTACAGAAGCATATACTAAAAAAATTTTCAAACATGTCCACACAAGGATCAATATTTATTGCTATAATTCATGAAAACTGTAGGATGTAAAGAAAGTACATGTTTTGCATCTTGTAAAAGCAATTGTTCTGCCTCACAAATCACTCGCCAACTATCCTGCTTCAAGAAGAGTTTGCAGAGTGGGATTCCTTGATTAAAGTACTATGCCTTTATTAGAAGTGTTCAGTCTGTGACAATACCAGGGCCTCCAAGGCTATCCAGAAAATACCTTACCAATAAGAAGACCCCAGAATTGCCCTTTGTTGAATTTGCATCACTTTCTACATTCTCTAAGCTTCATAGAATTTGAGATGGCTTAATGTGTAAATGTATCTCTAAACAGTAGCCAGAGAGTGATAAATAAGTATGGTTTTCTTGGCTAATTCAGTGCAGTATGCCTTTCTTGTTTATAGACACTATTGGTCAAAAGAGTGGTACACATTGTTTAGGTAGGAGAGAAAGAATTGGTTTGCCCTTGCTGGCACAGGTGGATCAAATATCTTTTGCTGTTCCTCTAAGACTCGTATATTCCATAGATAATTAATTCCTGGATCAGATTGCTTTTATTGTACCAACCCATAAACCAGGATTTCTAGTGAGCCAAAATGCCTATGATGTGGCTTGTTGGCCTTACTTGATTGCTTAAGACTAGAAAGGCTGCTTATTACTTAAAATGATAAATGCGTTTTCCTATATTATTAACATTTTTAATGTCTCAAATGACTGAAATTCAAAACTAAAATTATGCTTTTATTTTTCATACTTTAATGCTTAAAATTTGTATTCATTTTTTCAAGCTCTGTTAAATTCAATACTTATATGTATTACAGTTCTCTGTTGCCAGTGGCTAAGCTTCTAGATTAATAAGCCTATAAATTTTGTAATAAATAACACATTTCTGTGAATAAGTTGTTAGTTTGTGGCTTAGTTGCAGTCAAGTTTTCAAAATCAGAGTGATTAAAAGAGCCCACTTTTTACAATCCATTTCTAGACTGAGTAGTCACGTGGAAACTTTGTCTACCATTACAACTACTACATTACTTTTCTACCGTTATTTTCTTGAATGGAGTAATGAAAGTAGCAAAAATTACTTCATGAAGAGTGCAATAAATTGTTCATAGGTTTGTATTGGGTTTGTGTGGCGCTCGAATTTCCCGTTATGCTACTCTGATTTGGTTGGTAATAAACTGAACTAATTTCCCCAAGTTGAGTCTGTTTTGCCCATAATGGTAATTGGTGGGGGATCTTTTCCTGTCCTTATCTCAACCCATAGGCCTTTTGTCAGGTTTTCTTTAATCTGTGCAGTTCAGGATGGGGAGTGATAGAGCAACTTTGGTAGGCACCTGCTTTCTAGCCAAGGTTAATCCAACACCAGATTATCACATTTTATTTCTTTCAACTCTTAGTTCTAAGATAGACCAAGTAATAAACATACCTGGTTTCCTGTCATCTTGCCATCTGTCTTCTACTCTGCATCAGGTTGATGGTTTCTACCTTATAGCTTGGAGGCAGTACATTTCTGTGATAAGTACTGGAAAACCTCACAAGCAAAAGGCAAATCCCAAGTTAAAATGAGAAAGCTTGATGCTCACAACACAGCACATTCACATTATTGCTATTACTGGATCCGTCAAATATTCATGATTGCTGTGCTGAGACATTAATTTACTGTGAGTTTCCGTCACTAGAGGGCACTTGAATGGTTTTCACACATACTATCCAGTAAAAGACAAAGGTACCAAGCTCTGGGCTAGTGTAAACTAGGCATATGAATATAACCTGGGATGAATGAAGCTTTATAGAAGGTACCTCTAGGGATCATCCTGGCCCATCCACCTGCAGGTCCATGTAGATCAAGTAACACAGGAACACATCCAGGTGAGTTTTGAAATCCTCCAGAGAAGGAGACTCCACAACTCCCCTGGGCTGCCTGTGCCAGAGCTCCCTCACCTGAACAGGAAAGATTTTCCTTATGTTTAAATGGAACTTTTTGTATTCCAGCTTCTGTCCATTACCCCACATCTTGTCACTGGAGACAACAGTAACAGGAAGGCATTGATTTCCTAGCTAAAAATGGAGATAATTTTTTTTTTTAATTAAAACTGAGACAGATTTATCTCTTGCTATAAAGGAGGAGACAGATATAGGTTTTGTTTTATCTGCACTTGAGGATTTTTAGTTTCTTGCCAGTCTACCTCTAGAGCTCATATTCTGTTTCTGAATTACCTTTAGAAGTTTATGACTGCTAGGCTTTGTAATGGAAGCAGTCTGCTTAAGTGTATTGAGGTTTCTTTCTTTTTTGAGCTAATTCCTGCTGAGAAATTTAATTAAGATCTTCAAGGAGATGTATACTTTAGTTTACTGTGGAAAGACATGTTTACCTCTTCTTTTTCCTACTAATCACTACTGTCTTTCACAGTGCATTTCAGTCACATACTTCAATGTCATAAGGCCTAGCTAAAATCATGGCTCACTCATCTCCAATATTTCTTCATTAGAAGTAGAATTTTAGGTTCTAATTAATTTCTGTTTGCCAGAATGCAGAAAAAGATGTTCTGTGTAACATGTATTTATGAGTTTCTTTAACAACTTGAAAAAATGATCAGATTGTAGCCTTTAAGGGCAGTTTTGAGCAACAGGGTCTCTGAAGTGCAGTATGTCTCAGAAATACCAGCTCCTGTCTGTTTCTTGATTCAAATTTGTTCCAAGTTGGTCTGTAATAACAGTTAACCATAATGAAGACTCCAGACCATCTCAAATATGATAATGAGCTAGTGTGTTTTCCTGCCTGTCTTGCCCAAATATTGCCTGGTATAGGACACAAACACAATCACATTGCCAGTGTGGGATAGACGTATACAAAGCTGAAGTCTACAAGATGTCTTACTCTACTCTTACTTACTGTAAGCTACTCTTGCTGCATGTAAGCAGTCCAATTTATCATCTGAAAATCAAGAAATTCTTTGTGAACGTCCTAGGATTAGAAACTGGCCCTTTAGATAATGGCCTAAAGCTATTTTTTTCTAAAGAACAAAATCTTATAGAATCATTTAGGTGAGAATAGACCTTTAAAATCAAATCTAACTGTAAGTCTTCCTAGACAGTGAAATTTTTGAGGTACTATCCCTTTGCAACTCATGGAAAGCTGGAGCCCTCCTAATAAGCAGGAACTAAAATTCTTTTTGGTTAGACTTGATATAGGCAAAACTTTTTCGGTTTTGCAAAGAGGCATTGGATTGCTTTAGTTCCTTTTCTAAAATAATTTGATCTTCATCAACTGAGTCCTAAAGTAGTCCCAGATAATTATTACAACTAAAATAGGGAAAGGAGACTATAAATGTGCATTGTTTTTCCAAAGTTTCATGTTTAACAAAAGATAGTGGCCTAACAACTTAAAAAAAAAAAAAAAAAGAATATCTAAAAAAGTGTCTCTACTCATCTCTTACTATTTGAGACCTCTGGGAAAAAAAAATGGCCAATGCTTTCCTGCTAAAGATCTTGAAAAGGAAATAACAGCTGAGCATGTTTGAAGTTACGCTGTCTATAAATCAGTCATATGGCTTCAAGTGCAGTTGTACTTTTCCAATTATACCTACCATCTAACATTCACTTTTTCCGTTAGTGAAATGCTAGATATTCCCTTTGGCTGCTCTGCTTAAATCGTTTGGGATTCACATTTCCATTTTCCTAGGGTGACACATTCTACTTTCAAGATTGATACTGAAACTTGTTTTGCATCTCTAATTGTTGCCTTATTTATGCTGGATACCCCAGGATATAAAACACTAGACACTGAGCTGATAGCATTGCGATGAGTCAGAGTAACTCCACTGAATTTAGAGAGAACTCCTCATCTCAGTGAAGTAAATGGGAGATTTGTCCTTGACTTAAGAAATGTCAAGTTGCAACATAGTGAATTTATTCAGACTGACAGCAGTGTAAAAAAAAAATTAAATATGTCTGGTTTGGGGCTGTGGAATAATAAAGAATACAGCAAGGTCACTTGTTTTAGAAATCTTACCAGTTGGATTGTCCAGGCAAGCAAATCTTATGAGCCATAAGAGAATATGACAATTTGGGGGCTCAGATTTTTCCAAGCAATTCTTGTATTACTTTGCATTTTCTTGGAAATCATCTCTTTCTCCAGCAGATATTAACAGTGCTTCCCAAATGAGCTATTTAGCTGCATTTGTATCTGTTAAATTGTTTTTAAAATAAAATACTTAGTGCAGTACCAAGACTGGTCTTTATTCTTTCTGTGTTTGCAAGTTGCTCTTGCCAGAACACTGTGAACTTGTGGATTCTTTACCTGATTTACATCCCTCTCTTTCTCTATTGTTTTTCTTCAGCCATGGGATTGACTATAAGTCTTGACTTCTCGTCATAGTTTGAGAATTCAGTATTGAGAGTCTTACTTGTCAAACTCATTTATTTTTTATCTCTGAAACACCAACATATCCCAAGTAAAATGTAGGGAGAGACCTAATTTCTGGTCTTTGGATCTGAACTCTGTTCACAAACTTTGCTGAAGTACTTAAAACTTCAATGAAAAAGTATATTTTATATTTTTTACCTCATGCCTACATTTAATTTCACTTCCTCATTATGGAGAAAGATTTTAATCAGTGAAGTTAGTGAACTGGCTAATCTGTCATTATTTTGCTTTTCATTACCCTCCAAGATAATTCCCGTGCAGCCTCAGTATATTTAACTAAAATGAGGATTTAGCATTCTAAGGCATCAGCTTGTAATGATTCATTATTTGTAATATATTCAGTTCATACCAGATAATTTCAAAGTAAATCCTTTTAACTAGTTCCCTCCAGTGGTCCTTATTTGAGCAGTGGGCTCAGAAAGACTCTTGGAATCACCATCTATTACAACATCTCAGGGAACTGGAATTTTGCCTTAAAAAGAAAAAGCAAATTAGTGCTGTTTAATGAGATGTGCTCTAAGTTCATTGACTCACTGAGTTCCCGACAATATGTAATATCACTGTCAGACCCTATATTTACCATGTATTCCCCAATGAATTGTCTGTTATTATTATGTAATGAAAATTTTTGCTTCTGGATTGCCTTTATTTAAATACAGAAATAAAGGGATGGAAAATAGGTCCATGGATATTTGATTCTCACGAAAAAAACCACCAGTAAGTTATAAACACAGGATGTAGGAGCAGATTCCTAATATTTCTATAATTTTCACAGACTTTTGTATTTGTGGTATTCTAGTACAAGGAGAGTTACCTGGCAAAACTCTAGAATGGTACAATAGTTGGGCAAACTCATCACCAGGTTACCCCTGTGCAATCAGATGGCCTTTAAGAAGAGTGTGTGGCTCCAGTTTTCCTTCCCATGGCTGCAGTAGAAAGGTTTGTCTGTTCCAAAGGATTCAGAGGTAAAATTCATATTCAAAAGAAAAAAAGAAAATACAAGTTGTTTTTTCTTTAAGATATCATGGAAATTTTTAGAGGGTTTTTTTTAGGCTGTTTTTGACTTGTTTGTTTTGAGGAATTAAATTTTTCTGAATGTTGAATGTTTTGAACAGGTTCTGTAGGTAACTGAAAGCCATTTTTAATTAATACTTTTTGTCAGAGAATATAAGTGAAGAAAGCTACTTGGAGAAAGGTGAGATTCTGTGACTGCTGCACACAGTAGAGTGTCGGAATTGTTAGTTTCTTAAATGTCCTCTTAGCCCAGAGCTTATTTAAATCCTTCAAATTTCTGTAATGCAAGTAACTTGCATTGTTTTGGTCTCTTCTTTCTCTGACATGGTGCCA
Source organism: Urocolius indicus (assembly GCA_013401255.1). Taxonomy (NCBI): domain Eukaryota; kingdom Metazoa; phylum Chordata; class Aves; order Coliiformes; family Coliidae; genus Urocolius; species Urocolius indicus. The sequence continues at coordinate 23,556 of WBNH01007424.1, forward strand.
ATGCTATTTATCATGAGTGAAGTCTATAGGTATGTTAGGTTTAAGTCATATAATTTAGGTTCATAGATGACAAGTGATTTGTTTGCCGGGGAAACACAGACTCCAGTTCCTCCTCCAGGGAAGTCAGTGATAAGCCTACCTTAGCTTTCTTTGGTTAAGGACTGCGGCCACAACTGGGATGGTTTTATCTGTTTTATACAGTGAACTAGGTTCCAACAAAATCAACTGTTAGATTAGACCAAAGTACAAAGAGATCATAGAGGAATAAAATACAGCAAGTCTTCAGTGTGCGAAGGGTTAGACCATTTAAATAATAAAGATGTAATCTTTATTATTTTCTTTTCCTTGCTTATAAAGCATTTTACTAAAGCTGACTGGAAAAAAAAGCAGTGTAATTTTATTAATATTCCTAAACTAAGACCATAGGAGGTTTTTTTTGCCTATAGAAAACACCAATGATTATGACACTAGGTGGGATATAGGAATGGCACATTCAAGTCTTTGTTCTGTGTTAGAAGAGGAACAACAATCTAGATCTTCTACATCTACTGGATGATATAATCACTAATTTCTAGTGTTCAGCTACTTTTTAAACTCTCTTGTGGGCATTTCAGCTCATCTCTTTAGCCCACGGAACAGACTACTCATTTGGGAGATAGCAGGTTCTTCTTTACAACGTGATCCTTGAACCACATCTCATGCAAGTATCAGATAATTACACCAATCTGCACATGGTTCGTTTTTAAATTTATTTCAGAATATTGCTGGGCCAGCTTCACTGGTAAGTAAGCATTGCTTGCTTTGGGTCAGGAAGTTCGCTTAAATGGCCATTTTCTAAAGTAGGAATCTCGTTGAAAATAATTTCTGAGAAGCTATATTTGTCAAATGGAAGGGTAAGCTAGCAACTGAAATTATTCCATTAGCTCATCAAAAACTTTTTAGAAGCAAATTTAAAATTTGCTTTTGAACCATAGGCTGTCAAATAATATATAGTGTAAATATTAATTAGAGGAAAGAGAGTATCTTTTAATTAACTGTAATTTAAAATTTTGAATGCAAAAACCATTTTATCAGTACAGGTTCTTTTTTGTTGTTTTTAATTGTTACCTCTGGCCCTCTAAACCTCTTAGTAATCCAAATTAATTCTTTCCCGCAAGACCTAATTAGGCCTTTCCCACAAAAAAAAAGCCAAAAAACCCAAAAAAAACATAGCACAGAAATGTCAAGAATAACTTCGGCAATATGTTGGGAAAAGGACAAACACCCTTGTCTAAACAGGATACCTGGTCAGAACCACTGATCACTCAGCACTCTCCCTTCACACACATTGCTGCCCAGATTAGAGATAGCCAGGATGTGCGTGTTGTTTACTTGGAAGCTGGCATGAGAACTGCACTGATGTTCCAGCTCACCAGGATGGAGAGGGGACGTAATAAAGAATGCAGCAATCATCCACAACTTCCCTCCCTCATCCTTCATGACCTTTTGACCATTAGCTTAGTTTACATTTAACAATGGGGGGAAAAAACAGTCATGTTGTTTGAATCTTTTGTTTTTAATGGGTTTCAGTTTAGCTGTGCTTGCTTGGGTGTTTTTTTTTGGGGGGGGTTTTCCTCATGTTAAGTTCAGCTTTTTTAGACTACTTTCCTCTGTCTGGTAAAATGTTGTGAGTTGGTACTGCACGCTCAGGGCTCTGGCATCCTGTGTTTGGAGTTGGGTACAATGGCAATGACAATGTGTGTCCTCTGTGACATGATAGTAAAATTCTATATGAGTTGTTCCATGCATTCTCACAGAAGGGCTATGATTTTACTTTGTAAAGCTTTTCTACAGCGGTCACTTAAAAGGAGTCCTTAGGGAGAAGCCTGACTCACCAATTCATGGTAAAATATAAAAAATGCCAGTAACAACAGTTCTGTGGACACAAATCCACAAAGCACATTGATGAATGGCTAACATTACTGAATCTTCTAGAAGCTGTCACAGAATGATGCAAGAATCTGTTAAAGGATGCAAATTTTCAGTTCTGAGAGCTTTGACTGGAGCAGGGGAACACTTTAAAAGCTTTCTCTTCACTGTTACACTGACTGGACTCCAGAAGGACTCATGATCTGAGGTCCCTAGTGTAAGACTTCCAAAAGTATCTTCTAATGCCACCACAAGTCTAAGATATTTTGCTTTAGAAATCCCATCATACTTGTAGCATAGAATCACCGAATGGTAGAGTTGGGACCTTTAGAGATCATCTAGTCCAACCCCCTGCAGAAGCTTGGTACAAAGCCTAGTTACTGGCACTAGAGTCGAGAAACGCTAATAAGATACAAAACCAAGAAATGCAATGTGTCAAAGCTTCAGTAAAGACAACAGCTTGAACCCAAAATGTTCAAAACGTGATTTCTTTCTTTGAGGACTTTCAGCCTAGCCTATTCAAGTACTAATTTTTTCTTCCATTGAGGAATCTCAAGGAAAATATTAACTAAATATTATCTTTTGGGCTATATTTCACAGGACCACAATGTATATCTAGAAGCTGTCTCAATTCAGGTGGAAAAATACAATTCTATTTTAAAAGCATTTCTAGCAAAAAAGTAGCTTTATACTCTAAGGTACTACTCATGATAGAACACATTCAAATCACTATGACAAACTATATTCAAATCATCCTTTGTGGAGATAACACTTTCACATGTGTTATGCAGATACACTATATATTCCAGTTTGTGTGGTGTTCTGTCTTGGTTAGGCAAGCAAGGAGCCCTGACAGCTTAATGTTCATTAATCGGGAAATACTATAGATGAAAACCTCAAAATTGAGTTTTAGCTTCATACAAAGTGAAGCCGTTGTGGAATTTCCCTGCTTTGAACTTGTACATCAAGAGACATAAAGGAAAATTAACTAAAATTTACATGTGTTAACTATTCTGCGAGCAGTTCAAGTAAAACTGAAGACAGAATTTTGAAGCTAACTCAGGTCTGTAGAAGTAGTTCTACACAAGAGATTATGTGCCTTAAAGGGGAGTTCAGATTAACTGTGAAAACAGAATCTGATTCTTAAACTGATGATCTAACTACTTGTACTTTGTACAGGAAACGTGGTTACTTCCTTAAACCTGTGAGTAATGTGATTCAATCAATCTGGCATACTAAATATTGTTTCTATAAATGCTGACTTTTCTTTTTAACAGTAGACTTGTAGACAAATTTCTGAAACCTTCTTTAGATTTTTTTATCTGATTTGGTTTTTTTAAAGAGGTTAAAGCATATAATGTTTAATGTCCCCATCATTTGAAATGTACATGTTCTTGTCTTTACAAAATATAACCTGCTCAGGTTCTTCTTTGCTGCATAGCATCACAATGGGTGGATAAACATTGGGTTTGCAAGACATAAATTAGAAAATACTAATGTGTTGCTTTCTGTCTTCTCTTGATGAGATGATAGGAAAACATCTAACTCACTGTATTTCTGATGCTGTAGGCATTAAGCAATAGAATCAGGAAATTATGAAGCCACCATAAAGACATATTTACTTACTGAATAGTGAATACTTTAAATAGTTTCCACTCAAATTCTGAAGTACTGTTGAGACAAATTCACATCTCCATAGAATGTCTTCTACTAGGAAAGATAGTGTTGTCTGTCTTTTTTTTTCTGTTCTGTTTAGGTTTTTTTGCTCTTCTCTTTTAGCTTAAAAGCAATACAGAATTAAGTACCACAGCGGTTTCCATACAAATACTACTTTTTTTTTTTTATTCTGATCACAAAAATTTGTCTTAAAAAGCATGCATGTGATTTCCCTCCAAATCAATTGTTTTTGTAATTTATTGTTAATCATGTGTAGAAGAAGATTTGGTTTTTTAATAAACAAAACTAATAATTCTTCTAACAAAAAGTTTCTCTCTCCTAACTATCAATATATTCTGCCTCAATACCAAATAACAATTCCCGGAACAAGGAACACTGATTCTCTTTTTAGTTAATTAGAAGACTTGTTTCTCATGGGCACTCATGCTGATTTATGAATACCTATTGTTCTTATTTTAACTACACATTCAGTTTTGCACAATGGAAGACATATACACTCTGGCCTTGTATTCAGCGTACATATGAGACCCAAGCTTCTATGTGTTTCACTGTTAAACACCTATTAAGTGCTTAATTCTAGAAACCCTTGGGCTACAATAAATAAAATTTTATCAAGTAATTAACCCAGAAATTCTATGAAGAATGTAGGGGGAGGCAATCAGTTCTTAAGTTGGTGAATGCCACAAAGTGTACTAAAAAGTTTTTTGTTTCAAGTACCTTAATGGGAGAAAATTTAAATAACCATCTAAAACTTCAGGGGCTAAGTTATTCTGTCATTAAGAGTGATATAAATTTACTGAAATATAATTATGGAACAGCATTTTTTTTTATTATGATTTCAAATTATTGGTACATCTTAGGTTTGTGGCACTAAACACAAAGTCTCCTGCAAAAAAAGATGAGGTACTGGGGCTAGGAGTGTTCTTCATCCCTTCCCCTCTCCACTTCTTCCTCTTACCTATTTGTTCCCCTTATTCTCTGATCTCACCTCATTGGCTCTGGTCTATACAGGTGTGAAAATATACAAAAATAAGAAGCCATTCTGAAGTAGTAAGTACATTTTGAATCTTAAAAATACGTTTGTTTGCAGTTGAGGATGTCTTTCCCAGCTAGCTTTTACAATACTAGAAAACTGGTGTCAGTGTCAGCTAACACCTGCCTACTTCTTCAGAGCCAATATCAGTATTGTTAAGCTATCAAGAGAGAGAATAATAGCTGGAAGATGGTTTTAAATTCTCAACTGAATTTAAACCTTGCATAAAGACTTTTGTCAGCTTAAGTTGTAAATAAGCAGCAAAGCAAACATAATTTTGAAGGAATACAGGTTTGAGTGTACTGTGCATATCCATCTAGCTGTTTCCAATCAAAATATTTTGGATGTATCATATACATGATCAAAGCTAGGTGTGATTTATCTATTAAAACAGTCTTTGACTCTGTATTTTGGTGTTTCTGTCAACACAGTTTGCAATGTTTGATCTACTTGCACACGAGATGGCTCTAGGTCACGATTTTCTCTTTACCAGTCTAGTTAGCTTTGAGAAAAACTGTCATCTTGGTCAAGCTCAAATTCATTCTCACTGTTTTTGGCTGTAACATCCACAACTGAAACTTACATCCCTTCTGAGAGTAATATCTGCTAGAGATTCCCTGTAGCATGTTGGTAGTTGAGAAGTGACTTGTGGTTTGGGCATCTGACAGAAAAATTAGTTTGAGGTAGATCCTCTCCATCTTTGCCTGAGTAGAGAGGTAAATCAAGTGATGCAATCAAGTGGTTTTCATGCTACATCAAGAAAAGTGAATACTGGAGATATTTATGTGAAAGGTTAAAGGAATGTAAATTATTTCAGAAAAATATTCATAGTCCTATGGGCATCATCTAGCCATGTCATGCCTGATTGATTCCCATCTCACCACTGATGGGAAGATGGTAGATCCTCCTGTAAATTATTGCAATATTTTACTTTCTTGCTGTTAGAAAGCTCCTCCCAATGCCCATCCTGAATGTTTCTTACTGAAAATTAGGCTGTACTAGTCACAGGGAATAGATGTTCCTTTTTTGCAGCTGCAGTGTTCTGCACATTTGAAAACTTTCAACTCCCTCCACCCTACTGCTAGACACTAAATCTTTCCTTCAGGGCTATGCTTCCAAAACCTATGTTCCTTCTCCCCTCCCCTCCCCCTCATTGTTCATAGTTCTTAAGTTCAAATTCAGACACGGGGCTACAAATTCTCTCAGCATTTATAATATAGTATCAGCTGAAGGAAACTGAAGGACAGCTTCCTGTATCTTGAAAATTGGTTTACATATGTAGCCCAGCAATCAGATTGACCTTTTTATTCCAAACAGCGTGATACTATTAACATGGCTTCTGAGCCACTGTAAACCTCAACTCATTGCTAAAGAAAACCCCATTTAATGAGCTGCTCTTGCTATTTACAATTATACAGTTATGCAGTTAATTATCCTTACCTAATTGTAGATCCTTACATTTATTTTTAGTTACACTTTCCTTTTTTTAGGTCAGTTCTCCAATTTGTCAGGATCATTTTGAATTTTAAACCTGTTCTCCATTATTTTTGCAATTCTTCCTAGCTCTGTGACACTTGAAAATTTAATAAGCAAATTCTTATAATACGTGTTGCTTATAAAGAACCCTGAAGATTTTCTATAATTGTAAATGATTGCTGACTTGACTGTTCATATGAATATTGCTGTTTTTCCTTGAATTGCTGGAAGTTCACTAATTATGAAAATGCTACTAAATAGGATTTAATGTGGGTCACATTGCTCTAGAATTCCAGAAGTGCTGAACCATGAGTTCAGATTTTTCATCAAGTTTTTGTGAAAGTCCTGTATGACAGACAGATTCTCAAATGGGTTTCAGTTCCATTTTTCTTCTAATTATCATTACTTGGGGCAATCAGAATTTAAACTAGTTTGAGCTGAATCATATTCTTTTTAATTTCCCAATGAAAATAAGTTTCTTTTGCATAGAAACAAAATGTAATAATTCCTGTCCCCCACAAAGAATCATTTTAAGGACTTGCAGTATTGCAGTTTCAGCAGGGACTTCACTATTCAATATAATATGGTATGGGAGTGATAACTGTTACTAGACAGCACTGTAAAAATTCTTCTTGCATTTTGCTGATTATTCTTTCCAAAACAACAGCCTATCCATGAGTTATGATCCACTTCTTTGAGTGAATGCTGTTGTTTGTTTTATAAATCTACATCTATTTAAAACAAGCCTTAGCTCAGTTTGATTTACTGAGCATTTAAGCCCCAGAGGACACATAGTCAATGCATTCCATTAAAGAATAGATACACAAATCTACTGACAATGGCCAGAATTTGCTTATTGCTTGTTACATTTACAGCACAGGTCTGGGCATTTGGGCCTTTGGTTTCTGCTACTGACTGTGTGTGACTGTCAGTAAATTATTTAACCTTTCTATACTCAAGTTCCCTTAGCTGGGCATTTTAGCAACCTCAGAGGAGTATTACAAGACTGAACTGAGAACTGGCCTTTTGAGTTCCTCGATAAAAAGCATTGTCTAAGTGCCAAGCAGTACTGAAAATCTGGAGGGATTGTGCTGACATTTAGGATGTCGTTCTCATTTTCCTTACTGTAGAGCATAGCTAACTTCAGCAGTTATTTCTGCTCTTCATTTGCAGACAGAAGAATCACATCTTTTATATTTTCAGGTGTGAGAAAGCACTGTTTTTCTGTCATGCCCATTCTGTCAGAGGGTAAAAACTGGGAAAGCCTTTTCTATTTGGTTTTGCAGAGAGAAAGCAGCAGTTGTACAAAGTATACATATGTTCCAAACATATTCTTGTTTCATTTAAGAAATAAAATCTATCTTAGAGCAGAGATGAGTCAGTAGGGTCAAGGACAAGTCCTCCAATTTTTGTACCAGTGCCTTTTACTTCTCTCCATTGCCTTGGACTTAGGAATGATCTGCTGAGAAACAGATGCCAAAGGCAAATTTAGCTACAGTTTTAGATGACCCTGCTTGCTTTCTGTAGAGTCTTATGCAGCAGAAGTGAATGACAACACAGGAAGTTTTTCCTTCATAGTTCCATGCTCTGGTGGCTCTTTCAGAAACATACTGAGGAAGTCAGATCACTGCTTGGCAACACTTGCAGCATTACCAGTTACAGCAAGACAAGACCTCATTTGAAATAAAATCACTTATATTATCATGCTGTTTCTATATCCCTTAATGTATAGTGTTCTTCTCTTCCAAGATCACACTTCAGATTGCTAGTAAGGTTTCACTTCTCATCTTCCACCAAGCTAAAGGTCCTTCTTTTAAGCTCTTTGTGATTCTTCCCTTACAGCTTTTGCCTTCTTTCAGTTGTATATAGCCACCTGGAATATTGTCCAGATGCCTTCTACAAGAAGCTAGTCAAGCACTTGTAATAATAAGGTTTGCTAAAAGAGATTGCAAGGGTGAATGTTGTTATTTTTTATTAAAAAAAGTTTGGAAAGCAGTGTATTGCCTTCAGTCCTTGGAAACTTCTGGATAAATTTGCATTACGTTTAGATTTTTATTAGTTCAAAGTTCTTATTGTTCAGTAATGTTAAAAAAAATAAAGGATGAGGGAGGTAAAAATGAAACATGAGATTTTTCTATTGTACTTCAGATTACAGCAAATGGAAGAAGAAAACCAATATTAGCAACCGATTTTAACAGTGCATACTTCTCAAATGCTTCTCTCGTCAGCTCCAGACATGAATCTCGTCTCTTTTTACTATACATCAAATCGGTTAACATTTTTAGCATTCTTTCAATTATACCTCTTAAAGCTATCATATTTCTATGTCACACATCATCAAACAAGTTTCGTTGTCTATATTCAAACTATATCATAAGTTACTTAACTTCTTTATAAATGTATGTGATCTTGATCATGTTATTAGAATTCAGAAGCAAGACTAGCAACAACAGGCTTTCTTATGTAGCAGCTGTGAAGGAAGCTGGGAGTGGGGAAGTAGACAAATGCTTTCACCAATTAGAGAGGAATTTGTCAGTAAGCTACATTGAGTTTAGTTGTAGATATTTGTGTGTGTTATTGATCCATCAAAGGCTGGTGCCATTTCCTGCAGCTATTGAAATCTGTGATTTATTGGATCAAGGCTAATAATATGCTCGATTATATAAACATATACTCAGTACTGTAGTGGTTCATTTTCAAACAGTTCCGAGTTAAACCAGGTGTTCTTTAGAGGCAATGAAATATATGGCTTAGCTAAAGTATGCAGTCCTTCTAAAAAAGTTGACCAAAAATTAATGATTTCTTTTGTTTACATTAAGTTGTAAACAAAAGTACGAAATCAATCATTTTTAGCAGCTGACATTCACAGACTCGGTCATCATCACTGATAAACAGCTAAATATACTAGATTTCAGTTACAGAATAGTGACATTTTTTGTTCTTCTCCACAGCTCCAACTAGATCAATCACAGTTTAGTTTTTCTCCAGGCTGACACCATGTACCATTTAGCAACATACAAAATAACTGCAGTGTCCTTAAGGAAAGTTAGTATTATACACGACAGTTAATAATCACGAATGTTACCACTGACAGGATTCTCTAGGTACATTCTTTATTATTGGGACAGAATCTATGCATTGTTTAAATTGACTGTGTTTTCTATCTGTATACTCTGTACTTCTATGTTGTTCTGTGTTAAATCTGATTTTTTTGAAAACACAGTACTTGACACAAAGAAATCAAAGCTGTCTTACTTCATGTGGAAAATCTTCTTACTTCGTGCAAATACACACCAGTAAAATGAACTAATACAAGCAATTTCAGTGTCCCTGCAGATTGCAACGTTACCAGACAGGAAAGGAAAAAAAAAAGTATTCATCTCAGTCTGATTGGGTTTTTTCAACCTCACCCCTCAAAAGCATTTCGTATCTCAGAATTTGCTAATAAATGCAGGTAATGATTTTGCTTCATATTAACTATCATGGAGCCTTGTCTGAAGAGTTTAGCTCATTTTTATCATATGGAGACACTATCAGTTACTTGATTAGTCTTTGATAAACCTTTTTAGATTTTAGAAAAGATGAGTGTGGTGACACAAAGGGAAAGCAGTCAAATTAAACAGCAGTTCATATTGAGGGGACTGTAACAGAGGAGACTGATTTTGCAGGCCTTGAGAAGGGCTTATGAAACTGCATCCACTGCACAGATTCTCCCATCCACTGAGCTGTGATTAACATAGTTCCATATGAATCTGGGGAAAAAAACAGGATTTAGTAATATCTGCAAAATGTATTGTTCCAAAGGAAAAATAGTCTAGTTTGGCTCATGGGCCTAGAGTAGGTGCCAAGACAGCTAAATCATCAGCACTCCTGGGAAAGAGTGTGGAAAGTCCCCTGATTTTATACGGCGTGTTAAAATAGTTATTTTGTTTGCATCATGTTAAGGTTGAATAAGATACCATCTGTGCTGAGTTTCACATCTTATGACAGGAATAATGACCATAATTGGTCTGTTATCAGCTCCTGCTACTCATAAAAGAGATGCAAAGATGATGGGTATCACAGCAAAGCATGCCTGGATGGGTGCCCAGTTGTGGCTCTTGCCTGCAAAGGTTCAAAAAATGCAGTAGGAGTCCACATAGATTTCAGGCACAAAGCAATGATCTCCAAGAATTAGTTCAAAATTGAATGAATTAGGAAGACTCCGAGCATAAATAACACATTGGGGTCTTGTTTTCCATGGTAAGAAGGCATAAGCAGTCATTGGTTATGTGTGTGCAAGTAAATTAAATGTGCCCAGGATTGGCTTTGAGGTCAAATAGCATAAAAGAGCCTGTCCATACTGTTAAACTCTCTGACCTTCCAAATCAGGGTGTCTATATCCAAATTGACATTGGGAATGAGCTCTGGCCAGTGCCAGTTTTTGAACAGGGCCCAGCACTTGTTTGCTAGATGGACTCTCTGCCTGGGGCCAGAACTGTGCCTAGAAACATTATAATAATTTAACAGTATTAATATTTGAGACATGGTGACCAGGACTTTTACTGGCACCACCTCATTTACTGCTGTAGATGTAATGTCTGTGTTCAAGTATATCTCTTCATGTGTGATATCCAAACACCTTGTTCACATTTGAGGTAGAGGTAGAAATATTGACCATACAAGTTGCCACAAGGATAATGAAAACAGGTACAATAAAGAGCGTTTAACTGAGCCAAAAACCCACAGTGTGAGTTGCACCTCATGTACATCCTAATATGTTCCTTTCTATGTCTTTCTAATGTGGAGTTTTCTATTATTACTGGATTAATTGATATGTCCATTCTTGAGCATGTATTTGTGATTCAGAAGGTGCTTTCACAAACACCAGGGGGAAAAAAAATGCCTTTAGTATACCTTAACCTCCAAATTATTTTTAGGACAAACATTTCAACCTGATCCTGGTTTTCAGTTCCCTGAGTACTTGGAAACCAAGATCACCAAGCTGTAGCTTATCCCCTAAGCTACACTAGTTTCGAGTGACGAAATTCACATCTTACTGCTCTGCATAGCAGAGAGGCAAAAAAGGACTGTGATGATAAACTTGAGTGGCTAAAGCGAAGAAACAGGCAAAAGTGTGGGAGGGGTCAGGTGATCTGGCAGCAAAGCATCACATCACCACTTTGTGCCAAGCTGTAGGCATATATGCTTTTATTGATACTGATCAGCTTTACTTAAGATTAGACCTTCCTTGAGAAGTTGCCCCATGTTAATCGGTGTTTCACTCTGAAAGCAGTGGGAGAGACTTGCATCAGTGAACACATTATAAAATAACTTTTGTGCTAGTAGGTGTGTGGTCATAGAACTTTGAATTTTGCAGAGAAATCAAGGGCTTCCCCATCACAACATTCTGCCTCTTCTAAGCATATGAGCAACCTGAGCAATACATTCCTCTTCTGCTGTTCAAGACGCAAAAGTATGTTCCCTGCCAACACAGATTGGAATCTTTCTGTTGTAGGTAATTCTGTGTAATTCCCAGGTTACAGCCATATCTGATCCACCTCTTGTTCTGAATTGTTATACTTCTATTGGCACTCTTTTCCAGATGGGAGCCTGAGGCACAGGAAGCCCACAATTTGCCTAAGTAGCATAGACTGTCTGTACCAAAGCAGGAAATGAACTGGATCTCCAGAGCTTCAGAACAAGGTTGTCATCATAGGGTCATCTATTTTCCCTGTACCATGATGCTTCCTGTGAAATGAAATGCTTTCCTCTGCTACCCTGATAATCTAATTCTGTGTACTGAATAAATAAAAGAGTGAAAGCAGGAACAGGAATCATTTTTTTCCCTTTAAGGTTCTGTAGGCTAATTTATTCTGTGGTCATATTTCATTTTTCCCTATCTACCTTCCACATAGTCTGCAGTTTCTTCTATGTTTAAAACATGCTGCCTCTTTCACATGTCATTCTTTCTTAACAACATAATACTTGACATAATCTGCCTTCTGGATTCTTTCTGTGGTGTAATTATGTTATCTTTGTTGTTATTGATTTCTGTTGCTAGGGGATGAGGTCGTGCCACTTCTGGACGGTTCTTTTTTGTAATTCAGATGTATTCTTTTAACTCTTAAAGATTTTTCTCCTGAGAACACTGAGTGCCAAGTTTTGAAGTCATACAAAAATGCCTGCAATCCCAGAGGATGATTTTTGTCTGAGGAAAGATTGCAAGATTTAATTACAAAGTGGGAGAACAGATAGCATTATGAAGAGATTCTGATCTTAGCTGTTCCTTTCTAAGCACAGAATTTGACCAAATAAACTTTGATTTATTTTTTTTTTCCTCAGTCTTGCTATGTTATTGTTCAACAGGTTAAATGCTTCCAAGTCAAAATATTATAGGATTTCTTTATCAGTTGCACACTTCCAAGTGAATATTTTTTTAAAGGAACTTTTGAAAGAAACTATTTTTGTTCCTCACCAAGTTTCTTTTTTATTTATTTTACCTAACATTCCATTTTCTCTGCAAAACAAAAATTTAGTTCCACAAAATGAAGGGGCTGATGTAGAACTTTTAAGATTTGAATAACAGTTTAAACCAAGGAGAAGGCTGAAATAGCTGAGGGTTGCTTTTTAAAACAAAATTACTTCTTTCAATATAAACTAGCTTGGTTTTATCTGGTTGGTTGGTTGGGTTTTTTTATGGAAAAACGAGACTGTTATGTGCTGTGCTTCTGGGTTAGATTTTTCTGTGTTCCTGGACTGAAGCCTATTGCTTCAGACTTCCTGAATTATCTGTCCCAATCCTACTGCAGCATTTTATTAAATACTTTGTCTTTTGCTTGCCCCTGAGAGCCCATAGTATCACTCAAGGATTATGAAAGTTGGCAGGCTGGCTACTGTGGCCCACAAATGGTTGCTTGCTTATCTATGGGGTGTCAGGTAGGAGTAGACAGGCTATGCCAAAGCCTTGTCCCTGGTCTACTTCAGCCTGTTCTGGGATTTGCAGCTGTCTGAGCTGCTGAGCCCCAGCTGATATGCTCCGTGGCTGGAAGGGTCTTGCATAATGTCATGGCAGACTCTGCACAACACTACAGTGGTTCATCTGGCAGCTTCAGAAAAGAGCAAGTTAAACCAGACTATTTTAAAGGAGTTTTGACATACTGTTTTATTGTATCTTGACTACAGTTTGTTTTCCTTGCATGAGGCTGTCAGATTCCACCCAGTATGCAGTAACTTTAACACTTGAAATTCTGTGATAAATTACAGCTAATTTGACATGTGGCAGAAGACAGAAGATCCTTCTTCAAGTCTTTTATTTTCCTGCTTGCTCTTGAAATTTGGATGCGACAGATGTGTCTCTGGGAGAGATTCTCAGAATTATTTGCCTTTGAACACAACAAATATCCAACTTGTAGTGAATCTGGTGTGAGAATCTCCACTTATTTTTAGTTCTATGTCCATGCTCCTGGCTTGAGCAGGGATACAATTATCTTTTCCCCTTATCTAAGACCACTATTCTTGTAAGAAATAGCTTTGTGCTTTCTGTATCAGTATGCCTCTCAGCCTGCTCTTCTGAATTTGGTAGTGAATATGTAGGTGAAAACAGTAAATATATCTGCCATCAAATTGCATACAGGCAAGTCTCACAAAGTGACTTTTGAACTTTTAAACCCAAAGTGATTGCACCAGATGCTTTTCTTATGCCAACGTAGCATGAAATGTGTCCTAAACTGAATGTTCTTGTGCTAAGGCAAAATGCACTACTTAAATCTTGTATGGTTCTCAAATGACTCATGGGCATTATATCGTTCAGTGCAGAATCCTGCTCTGCATGTACATGCACACATGTACACACACAGTTTTTCTCTAAAGAGGCACTGATCTCTGCATCAAGTCACAGTATGTCCCAGATGTGAAAGCTGGATTACCATGACATGGTTGGGAACATGAAGAATATGAACACTGTCATCTCATTGCTGGCAACCAGTAAACAGCAAGAAGTCAAACAAGCATGCTTTTTCTGCCTCTGCATGTTTTTCTGTTCCCAAAACCCTTCTGTCTGTGTTACATCATGCAGATCTCTGTTCTATCAGCTAAGGGACGTCATATGTTCTATACGTATATCCTTTCCCAGACACAGGTATGTGCTACCTGTGGTAGAAGCAAACTGTTACCAAGAAAATGAGTCATGAAACCATCTTTTAAGAGCATGGCACAAAAGAACTGGCAGACAACTTTTATGTAAGCAAAAAGATGATGCTCATGAGGAGAGCAAGGGAAAGTGGAAAGATCTGCAGAGGGCAGTGCTTTTTTTATAATGCAAACTGTTGAATAATGGCATTTTTTTAAAACCTCATAAGGCTGAAGTCTCACCTTCTGTCAGAAGCTCCCTGTGGTAATGCCAGCCATCCTTTATGAGCCCTGTAGGAACAACATCTTTAGTTACAGTTATCAGAGCCAGGCTCTTCTCTGCTGCCTCCTTCTCCTGTTGGCAGAGCTCCCAGATTGGACTCATTTGGCTGACAATTTGCTCACCTGCATCAGCTGACAGTGTGCAAAGGCATCCCAGAGCACCTGGCTCCCATCTTCCTCAAGGCGAGAACAGCTCTATGACAGACACACTCAGCACGCAAAACCTCTTAGCACCAAGGGGTGAGGGTGTGAGATTCCCCTTCACGCTAAGCAGAGTCACACACCGGTTCCTGACACAGCCTCCAGTGGGGATCTGCTCCAGCTGCCTGATTAGTACTGGAGCCAGACGAACCATTGACTACCTACCTCAGCACTTTCTATTCCTTATGAATTTAATCCTAAGCAACTGAACAATTTTCATATATTTCGTATAACAAATAAATCATGCTAACAAGTGATATGCATGAGAGAAAGTGGGGTGAGGCAGAACTGTTTGCATATTTGTACAAAGATGATTTACTCTGCTTAAGTTGCTATCTTGTTTAGAAAGACTTTGTTTGTTTCAGATCAGCCTGACAGTACAAATATAAATCTGCACGCAGATGTTATAATCTTAGTCTTTAATCAAGCCCTTTGAAACTGAACTTACACCCCAAGCACTCTTGGTTCTATATGTGTTACATCTTACAGCTTAACTTATGCTCATAGTTTATACAGCAATAAGGATGTTTAAAATGTGAAATCTACATCCTCGGGTAATCCACTAAAAACACTTATTTACAGAGAGAGCAAGGCAGAAGGGGATTACTAATAGCTTTCCTTTCACAACTACTGCTGCAGGCAGCGAAACAATGGAATTAAATTTGGGTTTATGTGCAGTGTAATCAGATGATTCCAGGATTACTGATTCTCTCTGGCTTCTCTGGCTACAAATACATAAAACTGGTCAGTTCTGCAGTGTTGCATTTGTACTCCTGCCATTGAATTAGCTCAAGGCATGCTTGATGAGGTGAGAAGAAAGGGATTGGAAGGGAAAGAATTAAAAGTCAAGGAAAGGATGTTGGATAACTGAGGTTGATTAGGGTTGGTACAATTCCACTGGAGTCAATAAGACTGTCTGTTTGATGACTTGATACAAAATTTGGCTGTAACATTTGGATCCAAGAAAAATGCTCTCTTCAGTTTTGTGGAGGGTCACTTATTGTCTGGGGTTTTTTGAGCATTGTAATACTCTCTTTGATGGCTTCTTTTTTATGCATTAGTAGAACCAGACTATGTTGTACAGATTCTATACCTATATGTAAAAAGTCATTTGTGTTATTTGTAATCACATAGCTTGCATGGTCTACAATAGTTTCAATGAAAGCTTTATGTACCCTGCCTTGGACTTCACTGAACCAGGCAAAGAACTCACTGAAGTAGGTAGTATAGGCATTTGGATTACATCCTTGGGCCTTGCAGAGTATATCTACGGTCTCATTTGGAATCTTGTGATATGCTTAGGAGATGTATGCATATAGCCTTGTGCTTCGTGGTGATTCAGGGAATCCATTGGCACTATCAATGGGTTTATTTTAAGTTTCTCAGCCACCTGACTGCAACTGCTCAGCTTCATTCTTGTTCTAATTTTGGTGAGGTTTTAGCAGTTTTGTAGAATCCTGATTCTATGATAAATATTGAAGTCCTTCTGCCTGAGCTGGCAATGGGAAAGCATTAAGGTGTACAGTTTTATTTTTTTCTCTGTGCTCTTCTGAGCACCTGGGATCACAAAGAAGGCATTGACCTAATCATCAAGACCCAGTCTCTGAGCTCTTCCTTTATTTCTGCTCAATACTTACTCAGGCATGGATCCAGTTGAGTTCCTTAAGTTCTGAGTTCAGCCTCAGAAAAAAAACCAAAACCAAACAGATTAAGCACTGGGCCTCAGGTCTGATGTCTTACTCCCTTTCATTTTAACTCTTCATTTTACCAGGTAGTGAAACTGTACTACAGTAGGTGGAGAGGGCTTGTATTTGTCATGGATCCTTCAAGTTTTCAAACCTTCCCACCTACACCAAGCAGAAAGTAGATGTGAGGGCTTGAGAGACTTACGACAAAATGCTGGCTGTAGCACTAGCATGTAGAAACCAAGCAGGGGGAAATGGATGGTAGTGGCTTCTCTAAATAAATAGAATGTAAGCAGTTATTGGAACAACTGATTTCTCATGGACTCTGCAGCCCTCTTTAGAGCTCTTATCTGCTGCAGGTCATGATGGCATTTCCTGGCTCAAAGAGGACCCCAATGTGCCACAGGATAAGTGCTGTTTCCTGCCCTGGCACACCCAAAGCTGCCTGTCATACCCTGGAGGGCAGGCAGACCTTGTCTCTCTGTTCTTTGTGTGTATGTGTATATTTATGTTTTTTGCAGGGCATAAGAGATCACTTCTTTATCCCTGTTTGTTGATTCCATTTATTCCCTATGTGAGAAAGAAATTGTAATCCAAATAATAATGTGGAGTGCCAATTCCATTTGTCCCCCTCTCTGTTGTCAGGGAGACTTAGCTGACTCCAAGCTTTCCATTTTGAGGTCAGAAGCTTAGGCATGAGCAAAGCCTCCCTCAGGCTATGCTCTGTTCTTGCATATTTAGTCTCCAAAGAACAAGATGGAAAAAAAGCTTAGCTTTCTGGATCTCCTACTCCCAACTGCTTCATGAGTGCTCTGAAAGGGCCTTGCCCTTTCCGATTCAAGTTAGCATCTCTGTTTCAAAAGACCAGACAAATGCATGATTGTTCTATAGATATGTCTGCTTCAGTTGAATGTAATTACTAATACTGGAATGCTGTCAGAGTAGATATCCTGTAGTTTCTTTGAGCCAGATGCATTCTGCCTGTGCCAAATGTATTGGCGAACACATACACAAGTACACACTCACGCAAGTACATTTGTGAAGGGTTCCCAAGCAGCATAGCTGTCTACAAATATGAAAGTTAGCAAAGGAAGCAGGGCACACAAGAACCCTGGGAAAGCCCAACAGATGATATTACTGTAGATCCTAACAAAGAGTGGTCAGTAATGAAATTCTCTGGATCCCTTCACAGAAGCGACACTCTTCTGTGTGAGAAAACAGCTCACAGCTTAGTGAGTGAGGTTTGGAGCAATACGAAACTTGTACCTCCCCCTCAGCTAACAGGTTTCAAAGTGTTCAAAATGTTCACAGTCTCAGTTCTTTCAGGTTGCTTTTGTGTAAAAAGTACTTTGATAATTTCCAGTAGGCATAAAACAGAGTTTACAAACAACATCCATGTGCTCTGTAATGGATTGTTGCAGTTCTGGTTTTGCATGTGTTTGAACTTTGATAGGAAATGCACTAAACGGCCTTAGTTACCTCATTTTTGTTTGCTATGTGTTGCTTTTTGCATCCATTTTCACATTTTTCACTATTAATTAACCGTTCTGAGGCACTAGACATGGCAGGCTTCCCACCACCCCAACTGCCCTACTCGTTATTTCGTTATGACTCAAGTTTTCACGGTTGTTTCTTCCTTTGGAACAATCATCGTGATTCGGCTTCTGTTCTTCCCTTCATTCTCGTTTTCCCTTTAGTACCTACACATTCCCCGAGTACAAAAGAAAAAGTAACTGAAAGATTCCAAGGCAGCTCTGTGACGTATGGACTCCGCCTTTCCTTCCAGATTTCAAGATGTTTCATTTGGAGAGATTCAGCTGGGGTGAATTGCCAAAACAATGCCCTTCAATGGAGCTCTGATGGTGTACACCAGAAAAAGATCTGCTAGCATTTAAGTTCTACTTATTTTTTTCAGTTACTGAATCTCCAAGAGACTTGTACTGGGACATAGATGAAGTAAGGAGTGGCAGCTCTATAGCTATAATTTAATGATCCATTTTAATGAAACAAACTAGAGCATCACTGTGATGTTGATGTCACACTGTCAATTTAGGGCTCCATCCTGCTCTCCCTCAGGTCAATCAGAGGGGTCATGCCATGCCTGTAAACCAAAATCAAGCCTTATCTGTCCAATTCTTCAGTCTCTCCTCAGCCCATGAATCTTTAAGTAGTTTTGCTGAGGTCAGTGGTAGTGATTGTACAGTCAAGAACTCCATCTGTAATGAACACAGCTCCCACTAAGAATGGGGGATACATAGAAAAGCAAATAATCTTCCTCAGTACTGTTTTGTCCTCATTAAGGTGACTCAGCTTTTAAAAAGAATTTAATAACTGGTGCTCTGCAAATAAAAACTTTCATTTGTATTCAAAAGAAAACTCAAACCTACTTCACACAGTTTTGTAACTTACCTTGTTCCTTCCAAAGAAGGAAACAAACAGGCTACATAAATTACTTTTATGCTAGCTGGGGACCAACGTGAGGATAGGTTTATTTATATGGTCAGCCACTTATGCCAGCCCACAGAAAGAGGAGATGGATGGCTCACAGAAAAGGAAGGCATAATTCCCATCATCAATAAAACAGAGGGTAGATATTAAATTTTTGGAGTGCAGAGTGTTTCAGGAAAAGAAGCAAAGGCTGGAACTTTTTGAATTTTTGTATTTAGAGTAATCTTTAAATTGCTATTCTTTTCTTTCAGTAAACCCGGTATTTATTGCAAATACATCACAGCTAGTGAGGAAATACTATGTATTTTTCCTTGACTCCAACAAAGGCAAGACTGGTACAACCTAACTCTAGAGGGAAGGAACAATTTATTAAAACAGCTTCTTTTTCTAAAGTGCCAGACCTCTGACTGTGATTTACTTTAAGTGGTACTTACAGACCACTCTTTCTTGCTGTTACGCATGTTAAGTGCTTTGTTGCTTCTACCAGTGCTTGAACACAGATATTAGGAGATAGTTGCAGGTAAAGTGGTTCTATATAGCACGCTGATTACCACAGTATCTGAAAGTCCACCTCTAGTGTTTAGCAAGGTGACTTAACACTAGAGGTTGTAGTAGCTAGATAGTGAAAAAAACCACAAGTTCTGTTACTGTACCACAGGCAGAGACATTAAAAAAAAAGCCTGTTAACATAATTTCAGGAATGCACAGCTTTGCTATTTTATTTTCTTTTCTGTGCAAGAGAAAAACATTTTTCTTTGTTACTCAGCCACAATGGAAAGTGATAAGTTTTTTGCAAAGTAGGTCTCACTAATGTCATGAGCAGTGTTGCAGCATAGCATAAAGACTTGCTCAAGTATAGAGCATAACAGTGCTTTATCTCTGGGAATAATTTTAGTCACAAAAATTAGAAAAGTTTTTGTGGGATATTCAATTTGCAAGCAGCATCCCTTATAGCTATATTGCTCTGCCTTGTTTGCAGCAGAGGGTAGAGCATTGGAAACACCCTAAGAAAAAGTTTTCCAATTTCTCAGGTATCAGCATTACTTTTTCTAAGCAGAGGAAGGGCTCAATTCAGTGGTTCTGTGCTGGAGTTCCTCTTTTGTTGGTTTGCATTTAGTATGAGTGTTCTAGTTGCATTTCATAAGGAATTTTATACCACAGAAGTGTTTCAGAGGGTCTGTTTACTTAAAGCATACTATGCGATAGGGTTGTTCAATGTATACTTTCCTTGCCATATTTCTGCCTCAGACTTCCAACTTCATAACTTCCACACCTTGCATTCTAGAAGTCTCTTTCAGTAGGAAGAGTAACCAGAGAGACCTTATGCTCTTCATTACGGAGCTGTCTGAGAAGGAACACAGAATCACAGAAACACAGAATGGTAGGGTTGGAAGTGACCGCTAAAGATGATCTAGTTCAACTCTCCTGCTAAAGCAGGTCCACCTTGAGCAGGACACACAGGAACATGTCTAGGCAGGCTTTGAATACCTCCAGAGAAGGAGACTCCACACCCTCCTGGGGCAGCCTGTGCCAGGGCTCATAAGAAGTTTTTTCATAAGTTTAAGTGGAACTTTTTTTGTAAGATCTTTTGTCCATTACTGCTTGTCCTGTCACTGGACACTACAGAAAAAAGGTGTTGCCCCATCCTCTTGATATCCACCTTTCAAATACTTGTAAGTCTTAATGAGGTTCCCCATCTCCTGTTCTCCAACAGCCTCAATTCCCACAGCCTTTCCTCATAAGGAAGATGCTCTAGACCCCTGATCATCTTGGTGGCCCTGTGCTGGACCTTCCCCATACCTTGAGCTGGGGAGCCCAGAACTGGACACAGGACTCCAGATGAGGCCTCAGCAGGGCAGAATAGAGGGGGAGCAGAACCTCCCTCAACCTGCTGGACATACTCTTCTTGATGCATCCCAGGATGCCATTGGCCTTCTTGGCCATGAGGGCACATTGCTGGCTCGTGGTTAGTTTATTGTCAAGCAGGACTCCCAGGTCTCTCTCTGCAGAGCTGCTCTNTGCTGTCCAGTCATTCAACCCACACTATCTGAGCTTTCTGATGAGGATGTAAGGGGAGGTGGTGTCAAAAACCTTGCTGAAGTCAAGGTAGATCACATCCTCTGCTCTCCCCTCATCTAGCCAGCCAGTTATACTAACAGCTGCCAACAACCTAGATCACCTATATACGTACATTTTAGTCTGCAAAATTGAAACTCCAATTAGGAAAACAAGGCTCCTATTTTCCAAGTTAGTTTAAACAACTGAGAACTATGCTCAGCCTTATTGTATATACTAAATCACTTTCCACAAAACTCTGCTTTTATAGAGAGTCTTGGTTACTGCATTCAAACCCACAAACTCTTTGACACTTAAATCATAACTGTCAAATTGTATTTCACATTTTTGACAAAACCACAATAAAGTACATGATCTTAACAAAAAGAAAAGCAGGTGGAGAATAAAGATACAGATAACTTTTACCACCTCGAATCAGAGAAGTCTTTCCTTATGAGATTTTTGTATGGTTCATGGTCACTAAAGAAATAACAGTCTGTAAAACTGAATCAACATTCATTAAATCTGATAGGTGAAGTTAGTCTACATGCAAAATAAACCTAAAAAATCACTGACCTATACAGCTTCTCTGTGGTTGTTCATGTTAACCACTTTCAGGATTCGGGGAAAAATTGTTTCTGAGTAGGCCAATATAATTCCCTAGATATTTAACTGAGCTACTCAAAGACTGAGATCGGTCCTTTATGATTTGAACATTAGTGGTTCAAGTTTTAGTCTGGAAAGTATTGGTAGCTACCACAAGGATTTTCCATTTGCATATTGCTGCTGTATTTCCTAGCTTACACCAGTGATAAGAATAACATCCAATAGGGCCTGGCTGTGACTCTGAGGTCTGAACTTGCTGAGGAGCTGCACCACAGGAAAAGCCCCAGGGAGAGTTCGGGCTGACTCAGGCAGGAAATTCTCTTCAGCAGTGTGTACTGCACTGACAGCTCTGTATGGGCACCAGACATCTATCCCACTTGCACTACATGAGCCCACACCCACTGTACTACAAGGCGGGGAAACCCCAAAGCTATCCTCAGCTTAAGGAGAGAGGAGATCTTCACAAACTTGCAGAGGACATTCAGCAGTTCAACCTGAAAGTTCCACAGGGAAAGCATCTGTAGAATCAGTAGATTAAATGGAATATTATGAAATGCAGTATGGCACACCAATATTTTTTTTTTTTAGAATATCAGGCATCTATATTGTTGGAAGAAATAGGCTCTTAAACAGATGTGAAAGCTCTTCACTGTCATAGTGAGAT
The DNA here is from genome assembly GCA_013401255.1 of Urocolius indicus. Classification (NCBI taxonomy): domain Eukaryota; kingdom Metazoa; phylum Chordata; class Aves; order Coliiformes; family Coliidae; genus Urocolius; species Urocolius indicus. The sequence continues at coordinate 45,700 of WBNH01007424.1, forward strand.
CTCTACCTTTCCATTCTGTAATTCGTGAGTTTCTAAATGCTTTCAGTGTCTTTTTCTCCTTTAACATTCAAATATAACCTCCTTAGAGGATCTAGAAAGCATCTGGGTAACAGTCTTTAGTGATACGCAGTAGTAGGGAAGCACATACATTTGTAACTTCATGACCGCTTCCTAAAGCAGAAATTATTACAGTGTACTCCACACCAGCGGTTTAAACATCAGTACCAAATTACAGGATGTGGGCCAAATTCCTCTTTGCATGTCAATGGGAGGATTGTCTATAAAGAAGAAAGCCTTTTGAAGGAAATGAGCAAAATCATCAGTTCTGATGAATATAGAGTGAGCAAACATGTTCTGTCATGCAAATTCATTTTAAAAGATGAAATGCCCAACATACATCCAAGTTGATGTCCATTAATCTAATCACAGAGTACAAATCGTTTCAATTCTTAACTGTATAGGCATACAAGGGTTGTTTGCTGCTGCCTCAGCATTGTAGCACAGTTTTAATGCCTCCTCCCCAAACTCACTTCTTTTGTTCCTACTACTTACAAATTCTGTTTTAAAGTAACATATTTCATCAGCTACTTCCCCTCCAAAGGAATTAATGCATAGCTGGAACAGCTGAGGTAGTAGGACAAGCAGTAGTATTAGAGGAAGAGAATATAATACAACCAACAAGAGGCCTGTATTGACAGACCCAGGTTGCTCAGTGCCGGGGGTCTTCTGGATCATACAAGACAAGCACACCAATATGATGCTAAGTGTGTTCTCCTTTATTGCCAATATCAAGCCTCTTTTATACACTAAATGTTTCTATCACCCGCTTAAGCAAGCACAATGATTGTTTCACAAGCATAATGATTGATTCAATGTCTTTATCACAAACTTTTGCCTTTTTTACTTCGTATCCTCTTTTCTCCGCTCTTAGTTTCAACTTTCCTGCCACATCAGCTAACTCTGCACCTGTCTTTGAATACCCTACTGTTCTTTGTTTTTCACTGTCTTTCGTTATCCCCTTTAGCTGACCTTACATTTGTTGTTAACTTTTCTTAGTGCAGTCCAAGCATGAACCTCTTATTGTTTTGCGCTGACCTCCATCAGTACAGCCCAGGCCCCAACAGCTCAGGGCATTGTTCTGTCAGGTCTACCCCTGCTTTACTGCTTAATTATGCTCATAATAAAATTGTTTTCATTTGATCCAGTAAAAGTGACCTTATTCCAATTTATGAACACTGTCTCATTCTGCTGCTATTCACCTCAGTCAGAACCTGACTCTGTGCTCTCAATAACCTCTGTAGTTACTGGTGACAGCAGGTCCCCTGAAGCCAAGCCTTCTCCAAGTTGCACCAGCCCCACTCTCTCAGTCTCTCCTCAAAGGGCAAGTGCTGCTGCCTGCGCTTCCTCGGGAGCTCTCTGCTGAACTCACTGCAGTTTATTGACAACCTTCATGTACTGGGAGGTCCAGAACTGAACCCAGTATCCTGGATATGGTCAAGCAAATACAGAGCAAAGAGGAATAACTGCTTTCTCCCATCTTAACCTTTATTGCTGCTAGGGGCCTCTGACTTGAGCACATCTAGCTATCCTTCGTGACCCCCTAGGCCCCTCTTCACAGAACTGCTTCCCAGCCAGGCAATCCCTGTCTGTTTACTGTTGGCTGTTAGTCCATCTCAGGTACAAGGCAGGGCATTTGTCCTGCTTGAATTTCATGTGTTTCTTGTCAGCCTGTTTCTCCTGACTAGATCCTTCAGATGGCAGCCCTACCTTTGAGCTGCATGCACTTCCATACCTCTCCATGTCATATCATTGCAAACCTAACGAGAATAGATCTCTTTCTTCAGACCCAAAAGAGGCCTCTGAGCAACATGTAAGCATTTAGAAACATTTGTGTGTAACTTCTTTCCATCTGTATTTTATTGAAAGTTAAAATTGTTGCGAGTGTAGTGGTAGAAAAAAATTTAACAGTAAGTCTGTCCAAATATGATGTTTCCAACAAACTTCTTGAAGTATGATCTGAAGAACACAGAATTAGGCTGCCAAGATATTTTTTAAGGCAGAAGGAATTGATAGAGTAATTTTTCACATTATTTTTGCATTTTCCAATCCAACAAATTTATGGGGATGGTAAGAAGTGACTTAAGCTTCAGTCATAGCTTAGCTCCAAAATGCCTCCAAAATCAAATGTGTAAGAGTGCCAGCATGGCCAAAACTGCACTGGAGAACTGGAGAATGAAAAGAATTGCCTGTGTTAATGACAGGGCACTGTTCAGGGAGCTAAATTTCACTATGATCTAATTTTATTTCTGCTTATCTTTGAGCCCAACTCTGATGTTCATGTGGTCTTGATGTCAGGGTTTATTAGCAGGGTATTCCGTTGGAAAAAGCAAAACAAACATTCTTCAAACACACACACACACAATGAGGCAAAATGCCAAAAATGCCATATTTAAAGCACAAAAGATGCAGAGCCAGAAATTCCCTGGCTTCATTAGAGGTGTGAATATTGCTATGTAGTTTTTACTCTGATTTTTGGCTCTGCTCTCACTCAGTTGTCGTCTTTATTCATAAACTCAGAAATTCTGCTGAGTACGTCAACCTCCTCTTTTTCTGCTGTGGCTGAGCATGCTTTCTTTTGTTTTAGGAACATTCCTTGCAGATCTTCTCTGTGTACACAACAAGTTCTTGTTCATTTGTTGGCTTGATTTTGCTGAAAGAATGGGACAGGTAATCTTGCAAAGAAAATAATCCTTCCTATTAATTCCTCCTTAGTTTTGTGTTTGCCATCTTACCTGCATGATTACCAGGTTAGCTGATATGATAGTTTTCTATTTTTTAATGTCTTGAAGCAAAATTTTGTGATTGTGTTCTACTATTTGTACTCCACACTGTTGGCTTCAGTGCAGCTCTCTGTGCTTGTATAGCATGGGATAAGATGCCATGTTAGAGATCCTTGGCTACTCAGTGATTTGGTCCATACACATAACACAGCTCAGCTCCAAGCAGACGCTACCTCCAGAAATGGAAGTGGCAGAGCCACATCAGACCAGCATCAAGCCCAGACTAATTAGCCCTTGCTGAGAAGTTTGGCATCTTACTTGGCACCTTGCTTTTCCTCCTCTAAATTTGCAGTGTGGCTGACTGATGTCTGATCAGCTCACTTGAGCATCAGTCTCATATGCCTCCACTGAGACAGCACCTTCCTGACCTCTGTAATGAAGATTCCCATTCTTAAAGGTTGTTTCTTTTCTGGCAGCTGGCTTGTCAGGGATACTTAGGAGTCAGTGTACCTAGGTAATAAGGTAACAACAATGGCTGAAGCCGTTGTCGAAATTGTAAAACGAATGGCTTTGTTTTCTGTAGATCTGAATGGGAAAAGTGTGACACCTTTTACAGAGAGAGCTACTACACATAGAAGAGCAAAACTAATTTTCCAAAAGAGACTAGATGCAATACTACATGACAACGACACAAGACATCATCATCTCTATTTTTTCAGCTTGAACACTCTGTCTGCAGGCATAATAATGATGGATGAGCCCAGTAAACTTTTAAAAGCCAGCTTGCAAGGATATTACTGTCTTTATTTTGGTGCTTTGAAGATTGTCATTGAATTTTTTTTTGTCAGCTGCTTTCTTCTGACAAAACAACTGTGCATAGAATTAATTTAGGGGTGAACAGATAACAGGAGAGAGGTCCAACGATGGTGGTATGCACCAGCACAGAGGTAGCTCAAGGTCACAGTCCCAGAGGCCTTTTCTGCTCTGAACCTCACTAACCTATCTCTCATGTAGCCATGTGAGCTGACAAACGGTGAGCTCACAGCATCCAAGTTGCTGTCAGTGCTGTTCTGGTGGTTCTTCCATGTGGACTCAATATTTTACTGTAGGAAAATACGAAGTGAATAGCCTTAGCCAAAGTCAATAATTTCTGGTTAATGCATATTTTTGCAGTTGTAGAGCAAAATACAGCAATATACGACCAAGTCAGTTTTATTGTTTACTTAAGAAAGCTCAGCTTAGAGGCAAAATCTCTTCCTTTTTAAATTTGGTCCTGAGTTTATCTGTCTTTTCACATGAAACATATGAGGTGCCAAGAGACCTTGTGACTTCCTGAAGTTAAAGACTTGGCTGGTAGAAGTTTACATTGTCCATTTAAAAGTAATTGAACTAATGTGATTCTTGCTAGCTCGGGGTCTAGCTTTGAGACTTGGGGGAGGATTTTACTCAAATTAGAAACATCAGGTATGTTACTGCTGTATCTGCCAGCTGCTTGTAAATAGGCTGCATATGTTAAAACATTCATCATCTGCAGTGTGTGAATGTGAGGCCCAGATATTATCCACTGTGTCTTCAAAACTAGGATAGGAGAAGGAGAAAACTGGAGTGTCCACTGTGCTTATGGAAAAAGAAAATGCTACTCTGAAGAGAGTCATGAAAAAGTGCAGAACGGAGAACATAGGGATAACATAGGAATTTTGTGTCCATTGATATGAGACTTAGCTTTGAAACAAGATATTTAGCTTGCTTATCTAGTACAATATTACCATGGCAGAAGCAGATAGCCTCCAGTTTTAACTGATTATCTCTTCTTAAAAATATTTAGGGTGAGCAGACATATTACTTACTTAAATACTGCATAAGAAATCATTTATCAAAAAGAAATAGGTGCCATTTGGTACCTGCTGTAATTTCTGTGATGGAAATAGCAATACATTACTATCAGAAGAAAGGCTGCCACATTTTTAAAAAGCTTACAGCTATTTTATGTATTTCTAATGGCCAATGAATAAATAATGAGACATACATTTTACATACCTGTGAAGTAATGAATTTGAGATTAAATCATACATAATCATTTTCAGGGGCTAGACACATGTAATATACTGAGGAAAAAAATGCTTTTGATGTGAAATTTGAATATAATTATAAGTATATTGGATGTTTCCTGGGAGTACTTTCTAGCATTGGAAAAGGCTCCTCAAGGAAGTGGTTTCAGTCACCCTCCCTGGAAGCATTTGAAAGACGTGTAGATGTCATGTTTAGGGACAGGGTTTAGCAGTAAACTTGGCAATGCTAGGTTGATAGTTGGACCTGATGATCTTAAAGGTCTTTTCTAGCCTAAACTATTCTACTATTCAATGATTCTACACCTGAAGAAAATTATTTGTCCCCAGCAGTGGACTCATCATAATACATGAAAAGCTGACCTTTGTCTCTTATCCCAGATGTTTAGTTCATCTTACAGATGTCTGTTCATTAAAAACAAGTGCTAAGTGTTCTTGATTTTACCTGATTCTGACATTGCTTGCTACTGCAGTCATCAACATGAGCCATTAAAAGGCACACATGAACATAGCTGAACATGTTCATAAATGAGTGATAAGGAATTTTAATGATGACAGTAACGATGATGAACAATTTACATCATGATCTTCCTGCTAAAAAAACCTCAACCCTGTGTTCATCAGTTACAAGTATTGTTTAAATAGTAATTTATTTCCTTTTTCCCCCCTGACAAAATTATGTCTTTTTTTTTCTCGCTGAAAGACAAGACCATCTTGAAACTGTAGTTTCAAGAAACTGATCTTGTAGTCATTTTTTTAAGGAAAAAGTTCATTGTTTGCCAGTCAGAGGAACCTTTCATAAAAGAATTTCNGTTTAAATAGTAATTTATTTCCTTTTTCCCCCCTGACAAAATTATGTCTTTTTTTTCCTCACTGAAAGACAACAAGACCATCTTGAAACTGTAGTTTCAAGAAACTGATCTTGTAGTCATTTTTTTAAGGAAAAAGTTTATTGTTTGCCAGTCAGAGGAACCTTTCATAAAAGAATTTCAGATGTGATTTTTTTCTTAATGTAATAAGAAACTATGCATTTTGTACTCAGTTCTCTGGAAGAGATCTCAAAGAAGCAATTAATTTAAACTGAATGACTGACTAAACATCTGCCAATTCCAGCACATTCAATACAACTGATGCTTTATTCAAATACAGAGTCAGAGTACAGACTGCCATCAGAAGAATTGATTTAGCTTAAACAGGAATGCAAGAATGGTATGTAATTATACATACAGCAAAACCTGCCTGTATAAGACTTCGATGCAGTAAAAGTTTTTTTCTACTATAGTAAAGGAGAAAAGATAACAGGAAACTTTCAGTATATTGCAACGTGTAAGATTCAAAGCAAGTTGTACTGAATCTTTACTTGTCAAGAAGTTGTAAGGGGAAGGGGAGGAGTTCCCTCATTACAGGAGTTTTTTTCTGTTTAAACTCAGATACTCAGAGAAGCTAAAAGGATTAAAATACTCAAATCTGGTTTATTTTGGTGGGCTTGGGCAACATAATCCTTGGGCAACACTTAACTCCCATGGTTTGACATCACAGAAAGCAGCTGCAGGAACAGGAAGCTATCCAACAAAGGGAGAGGAAATCCTGGGTTGTTTGGTTCAATGGAATGTAAATGAAGACAACCTTATAATGAATAAGGAATCAAAGCTTGTAGAAGACATTTTGTGTCAGCTTCTGACTGCTAGTTTGGTGATAGTCTATTAATCAACAGCAAAGTCAGCTGAAAAAGCTATGTGAGGTTTTCTACAACCTCAGGAGAACCTATAGGTCTGCACTACCTTTTCCCTCAGTTAATTTGCTTAATTATAGGGGGACAGGTTAGAATCTTGCCTGTGAACAAGGCCATAAAATTGTCACATGGATTGCCATTTCTGTATTTGCACAGAAAATGTCCTAAACATCCTAACGCAGGGTGTGTAATGCAGTTACATAAAACAGGGTTTCTCAAAGGAGGACTTTCATGTCTGGTCATAGAAATTCTAGATTTTAATAAAGAAAAATATAATTATAGTCATTAAAAGTAGAGAAGGGTAGTTTAGAGAATACCTTCTCTTTTTTTTTTTTTTTTCCCCCCATGTTAAAATGATGCTACTCTGCTACGTGAAATGGACAGAAATCAGGTAACATCATACCAACCAAGCTTATTTCTACAGCACAGTTCTGGCAACAGGAACAAAGCACTCAAACTTTCACAGAAGTGAAAGTGCTGCTTTATTTATTCTCCTGACTGTTAGTGCCTCTGCTTTGATATTACACAGAGCCAGTCATTCAGAAGAAGTTGATTTTGAGTCACCAACAGCTCTAGGATATGAGCATGTTGCAATTCAGGACTTTCATGAGTAGAGTTTGAAAATAGAAATCGCTTCTTAACCCAAATGGTCAGGCCTTAGGTTTAGTGAAGTATCTTCATCATTCACATGTTGATTCTTACAAGAAGCAACTACGGAAAACTACCCAATCGGCACACTTCAGATGTCATAGGTAATCACTCCTTTCTCTCAAATAATGCTTCTAAGGTCAGCTGTGCAAACACTGCTTGATTTGCTTTTAATACAAATTATAACCAATTAGCAGCATGTGAACATAATTGCTAGCAATTAAGTTAGTGTTCATATAGCCAGGCACACGGCAAAGTTGGAATAGCAGTTTTTCTGTGGTTAGTGATGGGAGAGGTGTATTAATTTTTAATTTCATAGCAGTGCTTAAACCAGAATATTGCCTGCTACTTTTGCATTTCACAGCTCAGTAAGGATTTGCTTGTTTGTTTTTTTAAAATAAGGAAAATGAATTTATGTTAGTTTCTTTTTCTCATTGACTTAGTGTTAAGGAAGGAACCTTTCTGGGACTGAACATTAGCTGCTTTTATGTAATCTGACACGCTTGCTGTTATCTGCCATCTCTTTTTAAATATTGCTGCTGACATTTGTTAACCTACTAAGCTCCAGGAGGTGAAACTTAGTGAACTTAAAATAACTCAGATTCCTTAGTAATAATTATGCCTGCTGATATTTTCTGCTAGTATGGGGGGAAAAGAGTAGAAGGACCTCTAGACTGGAGACAAGCATGTTCACAGCTAAACTAGCAGTTTTTGCAGAGTTCTTGCTTCATCCATTCTATCAAGCTGACTCTCCAAGCCAACCTGTGGAAAATGGCACTACAAGGAAGTTGACTGGAGTTCTTGACATTAAACTTTACTTACTCTGTGTACAGCTGCTGCAAAGAGCTCTATTTTCTCTTTCTCATCACCTTCCAGAGGCAGCTGCAGCCCCTAGGTTTAACTACCTTGATATATTGTCAGAATGATAGCTTTGATGACTGTTTACAGGTGTTGGAGTAATTCTGTATACAGGGCTGTTTCCTCTATGTATCTATACAGCTTTTCCTTCTCTCTGCTGTTGGCAAAACATGTTCAACAATATACAGCATCTGAGGAGTCATTTTTAGCCAGCTTGCTTGTTCTTTAGGCTGCGCTGCACAGTTCTATGGGCAATATTAAGTCTTTTCTTGACTGTAGAATAGCCCCTCTCCAAAACAATCCACAGCACTTTCACCCTGTCACCCCAGAATGTGCTATCGCTGGAGGGCTTGCTATCTTTGAGGGAAATGAGGGCATACACGAATCTTTAGGCTACTCTCACTTATATTAATAATTGAGTCAAAATGCTAACAAGATAGGTTCTCTGCACAAATTCCAGCAGCCAAGAGCTCTATGCAGACTTAATGATTTGGCTGCCTGCTGAGAGATGTAATATATGCAACTATCTTTCAATAGACTTCTGCCCTAAAATGTACCTTTTCATTTCATTCTATCATTATGCCACCTAACTTGAAAGCAGAAAGAACAAGAGTAATTTTTAAAGACATTTCTTACTGCAGATGTGAAACTCTTAGAGGCCTTTGTAAGTTAGTGCACATCTAAATACACGATCAGACCTGGAGTATTCCAGGAATAGCTGATGTATTGGTTACTAAAGGTTAATTTTCATATAAGATACTCTGATTGCAACTGGATATAGTGAAAAGGAATGACCCTCAAACTCCCTGTTGTTGAAAATGTTCTGTTTCTGTTCCTGCTATTATACTATTTTTTCCAAGATTGGGAAGATTAAAAGATGAATGAGATTTCAAAATTGAAAGGTAACATGCAGCTTTATGAAAATTAATGTTTTATTTCTTCCTGACAGCACTAAAGTTAAAAATTGTTAGCCTTATATTTTTACTTCACTCCTGTGAATTTCCAAACCTGTGCTCTTTCTTATGAATATTTTTTATTAATAAAACATGAAAATCCTGTAGCTCCTTCAGCTACAGTGATACTTAATTTCTGTTGTCACAAACTAAAATAAGAAAAAAATACAAACCCTTTTTAGGCAATAACTATATACTCCTGGTAATCCAGCAAAACAAATTTTACTGCATATTTCTTAGCAGCTGGAAGTTGTTAGGCATAATTTTTTACGTAAAAGAAAAAATCACAACTTAAACAATTTGTATTTTACAATGGTATCTATTTTACACCTAACAATTGTATTTAAGTAACACTCTTTGACTACTACTTCCTTTTGCACGCTTTGCCTCAGGATGTAGTCTTATATTAGTATTTCCTATACTTATAGGGTAGGTCTTGAAGTCTTTATCCGTTTTTAGCCCTTTTACTTCTACCTTCTGCTACTCTTTTTAGCCCTTAATCTACTTTTTAGCCCTGCCTTTTTTTTCTGGTTTTTTTTTTTTAATTAAATATTTTAAATGTGCTTGATGCTTCTGCAAGTTTTTAAGCAAAAGTATTTGCCAAATTTTGTGATTAGTAGAATACCTTCAGTTGGCTCGTAATTGTTTTTCTTTGACAAATTCATTGTTCACAAAGTAGATATTTCCAAGTTCTTCACAAAGACTACTTTGTCCATAATATTACAGAAACATAGAGAGTTAGTTGAATGAAATTGGTGATCCCCAGTTGTCATCACAAGGAAACATAAAGACCAGAATTATTTCAATGAGCTATATGTAAAATGGATCTCTAGGTTCCAGTGTGAAAATAAAAGCAATATCATTTCATTGCAAAATGAAATACCACTGTAGGAAATGAGGAATCATGCAGACAAATGAGAAGTCAATGCAGGAATGCTTCTCTATAATGGAATGATGTGGCTAGAGACATTCTGAAAGATTTCTTTTTGCTTTTTTTAAATTAATGTTGTGGTTACTGTTTCACAGGCAATGCCACATAAAGACTGTACAGACTGTATCTGCATATAATTTGGAAATGGAAGCAATCATTACTTTTCAGGCTTGAAAATATTAAAAAAAAATGTTTTGCAGGTGTCTCCTAAAGGAACAAGTTTTCTCCTGGTAATATACAGGTTTATCATGGCAACTTGAATAATAAATTAATTTTAATGTGATTAAGAGATGTAGTACAACCAGTCTGCTGGTTCGTGACATGCAGATTGGTTGTAAACAAAAAGAAAACAAAAAATCTAGCATTTCCAGTAGAGTAAAGTTGTGGGTTTAATTTCTTCTGTATTTAGGTCAATAGCATCTGAGAAATTGAGAGAGCAAAAAAAAAGGCAAGTGATTGTCCTTTAGTCTCATCTCAGAACCCCTGGCCAGTCTAAAACATAATCTGCTACTCTACTAGCATTTATGGGGCTTCATGCACTATTTGACTTTTTAATAGCTTAGTTTGGATAGTCATTTTCAGAAGTTTATTACAGTACTTGTGAAAAAATGTTGATTGACAGCTCTGTACAGTGAAATCTTCTGTTAATTGGTCCACAGAAAATTTCTTGCAGCTGCTGTGAGGTCTCTGCTTGTCAGAATCACCACTCTACAGAACTGCCTGGGGAAGTAGGAGGAGGAATCTCATTGCCTACACATCACTGGAATTAAAGGTATTGATAATGGTCATTGTGTAAAAATCTTCAATATGGGTAAAAGGAGAGAAAAGCACTAAAGCAAAAGGTAGCAGAAATGGTATACGCCTTAATAAACCTAGTTTTTGACTGAAAGCAGTTTGGCTTCAGTATGAACAGTAGGAAATTAAAGCACAAGACTCCTACAAGAATGTTTTAGTCAGCAGAAAGGTATTTATACATGGATTTTAAAGTCCAGGGAATTCAGACTTAAGATTAAATTCATGAGCCATCAATCAATAGAAAGTTTGAAAATTCGTAGTTAAGGTCCACAAACTGACTTGGCTCACTTCCATGGATGATAGCAGCCTCTACAAATTCTTTTTTATCTCTGTTGTAGTAAATGGTATATTTTGATCTAGCATTTTTAAACACTTTAAGAAGTCAGCAAATCTAAAAAAAACTTGCACTTTTACTTCCACAGAAAATCAAGGAAGGCATCAAAGTGTGTGTGTGTATGTGTTTGTATTTTTGGCTGGATCTTTCCTGTCCCTGAGCTGCTGACGAGCTAAAAATAGAATGTCAGGATGGGTTGCTGGGAACTAATCACTACTAAACTCTGCTTCTGTGCAATTAGATCTGATATATCCATTGAATCATAATGTATCTTGCTTTTTTTGTTATGTTTTTGCTGTGAGATTGTGAAAACTGAGGAAGGAATGTGGGATTTCTCTTTTGCCTCATAAATGTTGAAAACCAGCCTATCTGAATTTCTGGAAGGTATAGAATATTGTAATCATTATAAAATTATCTTTCCTACAGAATCACAAGCTTACAGGAAATGGTATCTCAGCCTTTGCTCTGAAACTTAACTTGGAAGGTGTGAGGGAGTAAAGAGACAAATATTGAAATGGGGGCAAAATTACTGATAATTTTGAAAACTGTAGATGAGGCATTATCAGTGTGTGTTCTCCAGGAATAGATATGAATGAGAAATTTATTATGTGTACTGAAAGTACAATCATTGCCATTGCATAAATAATTTATGCAGTTTAGTGGTGAGCTTCTCATTTTCAGTACCTGTGTGTTGTTTAAGAGTTACTAAGCCTCTGTCTCTCATACAAATCCCAAAGTAACAGAGGCACTGCAGAGTTCAGAGCAGCGCTTCCAGAAGCTTAAACAATGTCAAACTTCACTGATGCCCTTTCCAGTCATGTGGATCCTGCTAGCTTTGCTTCTGGATACAACTCAAATATAGCTACCTGTAGAAGTAATGCAGAAACGCATTACTAGTGTTTGGTTTTAATTCTCCTTGTGACCTGGACAGCTTATGAACAAATGTGGAAGCCTAATTAAAATAACTCATTGAAGCTGTCACTAGATTTGAACACAGAGTGGAGGTAGTGACTTTTTTTTATATTTTATTTTAAAGCAGAGTGAAAAATAAAATCCTTTCCTTTTTGATGGTTCCCAGGGATTAAAATGAGCACGTAGTGGAAATGTTTGGAGAAGTCTGTTTTCCATTCCTCCTCCTTGTATATTACGAACACTATTATATGAGAACTGCAGGTAACACTGGCTCTAGGAAACAAATGGCTGACAGCTTTCCAAGCTAGCAGTGTCCCTTACACTGATGCTGGCTGGTGAAGAAGACCAAGTGTTTTTAATAGCTTGCAGAGATAGCACTGTTTTGATTTAGAATAAGCACAGAGTATGCCATTCCCTGCTTATCTACAGCAAGCATCTGTTTTAAGATTACAGCACTTTCTATAGAGCTGCAAAAATGTGTTGGCATCTTGTAAGTTAAAGGGAGATGGAGCTCACAATGTGCTCACACAGGATACTGCTCCCATCAAAGTAGAAAGCAAAGCTTCCTGTGACTTCATATATGTGAAGGATTCGGTCCCAGCTTCCAAAATGTCATGAAAAGACAACGGAGGTAATATAAAGGCTGTTTAATAGCTGGGTCCTGAATCAAGTCACTGAGAACAAAGAGTCAACCTCTGACCCTGGGCAGCCAGCCAACTGTTTGCCTGGAAGTAGGCAGTTCTTACCTGGCTTAGAGCCAGTAAAGCCTTCTACCATGCCACCCCTTTTGAGGAAAAGGAAATGCAGATACTGGTATTCAGCTCTGTACTAAAGTGAAAGCAGGCACATCATGATGCAGTTCGTATGTTCTGAGAGAATGTACACAAACTAAGATGACCGACAGCCACCAACCTCTTGAGACTGTCCCCTAGATATGTCTATGTATTCATATGTTTTTTTCTGAAACAAAGATTTCTTATTAAATGTCATCAGTCTAATATATGCAGAAACATGCATATGCACAATTTACTGTATGCTGAGGGAGGAAATGTTCATTTTGAATATCCAGTAATATCCAAGATCAACAATCATCTTCTACTGCAGTTACCAATACCAATTCAGGATTTTCACTGCCTGATACTAGTTGAGTCCTCTCATGCTTACCTTTCTATCACCATACTACAATGTAATTTATGTTTCTTTTGTGATACTGTAACAGAGTTAGGGCTTTGAACTGGCTAAAAATAATCTTGAGGAAAGGGGGCTTTTATTTATACTTAAAATTCCAGGTTAAAGTTAATAGTAATTAAGAGCCTGCCAATTCACCTGCATTGTTCTGTTAGAAGTACCCACAGGGTTATAGTTCCCTATCCCATCAGCTCTATATTTTGCATTTCTGTTTTTGTTATATTAAGTATCAAGAAGACAACTGGTACCGCAGGGAAAACTTCGTAGCAAAACGGTGTTCATCTCTTTTGTAGGGCTGTAGGAATGTTGCAGGGATTTAGCAGTGCCTTTAAGTCACTACAGAAGTAATCATCCTCGTATGATCTAGTTTGATTACGTATGTTTAAATTCTTGTGTGATTTGAATATATGCAGAGGTGTTTTTGTAGGAGGTAAACAGTAATGTGCCTTCTGTTAAGATAGTGTCATTTATATGGATTAGTTTCAGTGCAATTAGTTTAAATAGGAAGATGCTAGCATATATGTAACATATTCCCTGTTAGTTATAGTTTATTAAATATATCTGCATAATACAGAGATAATAGAAATGCAATTTCCCATATTTTTCTTTCTTTGTTCCTAATATCTAAAGATATTGAAAGTAAAATATCCCAAAAAAAAAAGCATCTTAACCTTTATCCACTGCACAGATGAGTAGTTTGTTCTCCTCCTAGCCAGACTTAGATATGCTACCTAGTTGTGTTATTTATCTCTTGGACTGAATTCCATGTGAGCCTTAAGATCCTCTTGATTTTCTTCCTCTTGTAAATGAGGGTCTATGAAGACTGATGCAATTTGAAGAGAACTGGCCAAGTAGTAACTACTGGTAGCTTGGTAAGGTGCTGCTGAGCAGTCTATCTCAGACATCAGTGTTAATACCCAGGAATTCCCTTTGCTGACGATTCATTTTTTGTTGCAATTGGGATTAATGGCTGCTCCTCAATTTTCAGTACCTCCAATGTGGCAAGTCTGGCTTCCTGTGGTGAAGAGTGAGTGGATGAGTACAAGGAGAAACAGCTATAATTGATGAGTAAAATGGCTTTCCTGGTGATTGAGGCTGCAGTCATGGTATCTGAAACACCTGACACAGAATATGCTGTGAATAACAGTCCCTTATTATTTTCTTGACTGAAAATCTACATAACAAAAATGCCTTGACTTCATTCAGGCTTGAAACTAACTAAGGCTGCCACAAATGTTCTGTGAGACTTACGTGTTCTGATAAAGCAGTACCATGTCCTGATGACAGAAAGGGTGGGCTTCCAAAAGTGCTTGGTTCCTTGAGGCTTGTTTCATATCAGTTTGAGGGTTCCACGATTCTACTGATGTGTCTGTCATGACTAATTACATGATCTAAAATTTTTAGCCATTTAGTATATGGAATGGTAAAGCTTTTAAAAGGATGACCAGCAATATATAAAACTCATCTTAATTACATTGCTTGAATCAAAACCACTTGCATGTAAGCATTAGCTGGATAATATAGCAAATTGCTACTCTCTGTAAGTGTTAAAACAACCCTAGGAAATCTTGCAGTGTTATGAAATTTTGTGATTTATATTGGCTATTAAGAAATATTAAAAATCTCCAACCATGCAAAAATGCACTGTAGCTGGAGGGGATCTGGAGATGCTCATATTGTGAAGTGATCCTTTATGAGAAAAGCTATTCTTTACTTGACAGCTGTGTTATTCACCCTATGATATGCTTCCAAAATATTTCAAGTTGTGGATTAGTTGCACAGTTTTAATTACTAAATGCAGGCTTTTTTAATCAACCATGCTTCTAATGCCTGAGGAATTTGCCCAGTCCTCTGGTAAATGTTAGGCCTTTGTTAGTTAAAAGGATGTGAAGAATAGCTCAGTAGTTTGAGGGCTACAGAAAATCCGTATAAAACAAAGATATATTTTCATTTTTCTAGTTCTGCATATGAAAAAAATGCTGATATGCCATAAACTATGTAGCCTTCTGCCATTTTTCTAATCCTTGGGGAATGCAGTGCAGAATGGACACTTGTTCAAGTTACTAAAACTTCTTTTCAGCCTCACAAAGACTTGGCTTTTCAACCTGATGAAAACATCCTTAGGAGTTTATATATAGCACTGATTCTTTGAACAGTATTGTTTGGTGACAATAATAACATTATTGTTTTAGTTTCTCAAAAGCTCTCTTCACAGCAGTAGTTGAATAGCAGCAGACTAAACGCTTTGCTGTAGTTCTATGTGTTATGCCATTTTCTTCTGCACCCAGGGATGCAGAAGATGCAGGTGTTCCTTTTGCTGGCCAAATATGTGGTTTTCCCTAGTATTTATGGGCATAAAAGTATTACTGCATGAAATACACCTTCACAAAATGTGAATACAGCTCCATGATTTGTAAAATAGAAGGAAGATAGTAATTTTTGGTGCAAAATCCCAGATGGTATCAATTAACTCAGCTTTGTTGAAGTCTTTCTTTTGTCATATGCCACCATATGGTTTAGGGGAAACATTTTGGCACATTCATTTTTTTCCTGGCTCAAGATTCATTTGCCTGGAGAATCTGACAGCCTCTTCAGTGATATGAAGTCAATGCAGTAGTTGAGCACTTTTTCCCCAATCCCATCAGAGTGCTCTCATTTAGAAGCAGACTTCTTTTCACTGCAGTTTACACAATAGAGTATTTGAAGTGCTTTTAAGGATTATTTTTTTCAACTTCAAACATTAAACCAAAGCTTCCAGAGTGCCTCTGGATAGATAAGCAAAAAGAGTCCTTGAATTCCTCAAGCATTTTAACTGCATATTTCCTTGGTATATGCCGGTGGTAATGTAACTCATTTGTGTGATAGAAATTCATAAATTGGAAAGATGTCTAGATTGGTAATTTACTGCTTTGCACCATTTTGCTTACTCAGTTGTGAGAAGCCCATTCTCCCAACCCCAGTTTTACATTATGGTCGCAGATGTAGTATAGGCTCACGTAATTGATACAGTCCCTTGTGACACATTATAATAGGCCAGCTGGTAAAAGTGGAATAATGAAGAAATGTAAGTAACTGTTGATGTCAAAATAGGGATGATGTGAACGTTGTGCTCTGGCCAAATCCCAAATAAGTGTAGAAAACAGTCAGCTGAGATAGGTATGGTTTGAAGCAGCATTCAAAATGTTAGCATCCTGTAGTGATGTCCAAAAAATTCACTAACTTTCACAGAAACTGAGGAGTCTCAGCACTTGTGAATGAGGCCCTTTTCTGAAGAGCAGTTCAGGGTGAAGACAGAACAAACAGTAAAAGCTAGTCTGCAAGAAATCCCTCCACAAGAGCAGTGGTACAGTTTACATCAGACTCAGATACACTTTCTAAGAAGTTAAATTATGTTAAAACCTAGCCTCTTGAGGATGTGGGCATATTCTTACAGCATTGCTCCAGAAACATTCAGCTAAATCATATTGATAAAAAACAAGCTGTGCTTGCTTACTTGCTTTTGCTGAAAGATACAGGATGTGCACTGGCTAAAAGTCATCGTGAGATGCTTATCACATTTGACCTCTTGAGAGTGGAGCTATACTTGTATGTACAGCTGGTCAAAATTCCTTTTTTATAGATTCTGACTTGAGCACAAAAATATTGCAGTTTCTTGTCCAGAATATTCTTGAAAGAAGGAGGGGAGGGTTTGTTTTCTTAATAAAACTTCTAAAGAACTATGCATGCAGACTCCTCCCTCCCTCCCTTTGCAAACATTCCTGGTTAATTAAAAATTCACTTTTTGTCTTTTTACTTTTGTTTGTTTATTTTGTTCTGACGTGGAACGCACCAAGTTCCTCTCCTAGCCTAGTGGCACTGCAAGTTAGAGCTGCCCACTAGGGACAATAACTTCTGCTATTTTTCACTTGGTATTTAATAAGACCTCTCAGATCCAGAATGGTTGAAGATTTGAGGCTTCTTTAGCCTCGTTCTTGTGCTAGTCTTTTAAGGAAGCAGCTTGAGAATACAGAACACAGAAGTTTAGCATCAGTCTTGCGTTGTGGAAAATTCTCTAAGAAAATTCTCTGAGATTTTCAAACATTGATGAACAAGTTCAAAACCTGAATCATAATATTCAATGGTAGTCTGAGTACAAATGAGCTCAATGTTACTTGGAGCTCAGAAATGTTTTTACTTTAAGTTAAAAAAACACAGGCTCTGTCACTTTATCATTCCTTTTGTTCAAACTATTGAAGATTTTACTTCTAATTTGATATCAAATTGATCTTGTCAGTGGAAAAAAGCAAGTGCTTAACACGTTCAAAGAGTCTGTAGCTGCCACAGATACAGAATTAAGAAAATGAAGTTCTAAGTCAGCTATGGAGTGTCCAAAGCATAACTTACTGATGTAAATATTATTTGCCACATACTTCCATTAACAGTGGAATAAGATGGCCACCAAATATCTTAAAAGAATGTTGGAATATATATGTATATATTATTTTTTAAGATGGAAGAGACAGGTGAATGGCCAGGCACCTAAAGCTGTATTCTTGTGGCCAAAGAGAGGAGGGAATATAAAAACACCTTATAGCAAAGAGCAGTCTCCAACTAATACTTAGTTTATAAGCAAAAAGATTTTTAGATGTTTTTATTACTAGAATGAGGGAAAGAAGTGTAGAAATTAATATGGACCAGCTGCAGAAAGTTTCATCTGAGGATGTTGAGACGATAAGGTTTTCTGTAAGAACCTAGTAAGCCTCCATTTCAATAGAAAATGCCTATTTAGTTTTGAAGAACTGATTTACCATAACTGACCTCAGCCCTGCAGTCCATAGTGAGATAAGGTGGATTCAGAGTTGAGCTAGGGAAGAAAACTCGCTTTCACCACAGGCAGTTGGTGTGATCCTGAACATGATATGTCTCTGTTCATTTTGGTCATAAGAAATGGGTTGTTCTCAGCTCTGGAGAGGAGACAAGGCAAAAGGAGAGGGAGACGTTTTCAAAGTACAAAAATCTGAAGATGAACTTAAATATCTGTGTGGGTTTTTTCTTCCTGTCGCATAAATTAAAAAAATCTGAAAGGATGAGAACAGATTAAGATGGGGAAAGGAAGAAATCAACACATTGAAGACAAAATAACTTCAGAAAAGTAAAAAAGTCAATGTTAATTTATGTTGAAATCTTCGTTTGCCAGTTTGACTTTTTTAGGCATCATGCAATTGCCTGGCCTTCCTTATTATAAAGTTATAAAAGACATGCAGGCTTTTTTTAGAAAAGAAACTCAAGAAACAAAATAAACTTCATCTTCAAATTGTCCACACATGACCTAGTGTAAAACCTTAAAGAATTCCAGCTTGAAACACAACATGATAAAGAAATACATAAAATAACATACAAGAATTACCCAGTTCTAATGATGTAGTTTTAAGGGAAAAAATGCTCAGCCTGTGCAATTCATTACCTTTTCTGTGTAATGGAAGAAATATTTACCTACCTCAAAGGAATTTATTAATTGGATCCTGATTCTGACTTTATCGTCATATCGTCATTTTTGCTGGTAAAAGTAGAGGGGAAAAAATATCTTTTTTCAACATACTTTTGCAGGTGCAAAACAGTGAGCATTAGTATTTCTTTAAGAATATTTGACACCACATAAAACTATAAATAGATGCCCATCTTTCCAAATTCTCATTTCTCTCTATATAAATAAACACTGTGTTGCTTTGTGTCATATTTGGAATCCTTAGTTTGGGATATTAGCTCCATCTGGAAATATTAAAAACATATAACCTTACTTTAGCAATATTGCTTTGGCAGTACCTTGACGATACTGTCTGGGATTGGAACAGAAGTTTGCATCTAAAGAATCAGAAGAATTAATGTCATGAGGTTCTAGATTCCTTATCCTCTGGAAGTGAATAGCAAAACTCCTGTTGACTTGGAGCGTGGCTTCAAACATCTGTCCATACCTGGTAAATTAAAAAAAAAAAAAAAAGGTATAATTCAACACCTCCTCAAGCCTTAGGAGCCTAAATTATCAGATCCTGGTCAATTTACTGCTTTCTCTATTTCTCTTCTTTTTCCTTCTGGTTCCTTGTTGAGGGCCATGCTTGCTGTGCTGTGCCTGTATTTTAGACATTTATAATAGCATAAAAAGTAGACATCCACTTTGTGCTTGGACATAGCTGTATGTCTTGAAATGGTTAGCTTCAGGTACATCATAGTCGCTGCTTTGCCTCAAAGGCTACTTTTGTTGTTGTACAAACTGCTTCCTCCCTAATGTCTTGGCATATTCCCTCTTCATAAAAATGTTAAAATTTGAATTTTAAAATGCTTCATTGCCCAAGACTTCCTGCCACTGGCAGAAGAGGGAAAATGGTGTCAGCCACCTTGCTGTTTTTTCCACTCAGAGTTTTTCAGCAAACCCAAACAAAATCATATAGGTCTCAAAAAAAAAAAAAAGGCTTTATGAGATTGCCAATTCCCTCTCAAATCAGTTTCAATGTGAAAGGAAGTATTTTACTGCTTTGCACATTATAAATTCTTGTGAAATATATTTGCAAAGTCCTTAACTCCTGATGTATTTAGGAGCAAAAGCCATGACCATAGTTTTCTTCCCCATTTTTACTCCCTGATATATAATACAGTGCTGGCAGTTCTAATACAAGATGGGTCCTGGTAGCAATGCCGTGACTTTAAGGAGGCCAGAAGTCTGTCCTAAAATTTTCTTAATGCAGTCCAAAATGCAGCTGAACACAACAGAATCCTTCTCTCATATAAGCAGTTCAAAATGCAGATGATAGTTGCTTCACTTTTTGAGTTGTTAATCTCCTACAGCATTGCCCTTGATTAACTTTAGTACCTGTGAAACACCTGCAGCTTCTGTCCTATGCCAGAAGACAAAAATATTCTGCTCTTTGTGTCTAATTCTGTTCAGTTACAGTAAAATCAGTTACAGTTCTGTTCTGTTACTGTTCAGTTACAGTAAAATAAGGGCTGAATTAGGGAATCTGATTTTCAGGTACGAAAAACAGAAAATCTGGTAAAATGACATCAGTTATAAGTTTCCTAGCATCAAACTAAATGTACTTGAATGGCAAAAAGTGACACATTTCCTTTAAAAGGTTTTTTTCTGGAATTCACCTTCTGTTCACACTGTCTGCCACACAGCATATACAACTCTTCCTGTTCATGCTCTCTGTGGCTCTCATGTGCATTGGTAAAAGCAGTATTTTATTTGTGTACTAAACTCCATTTGGGACCATATGTACCAAATCCTAAATGAAGTGACGGCTAAGTTTGTGTACATTTTCCTTCTGCCTATCTGTCTTGTCAAACAGCTCATTTTTGCTCAGATTTACACAACTACCATTCAAACCAGAATGTAAACATTGTTTTTTCGAAAAATTTACAAAGTGCTAGCCATTTGTAAAATCAGACACTAAGGAGTCACTAATTATACCACTAATTAAAAAAGAAATCCCTGCTACATCTGTAAATAATTCATTTTATGTTATATGCCTGGGAAGCGTACAGCCTCTTTCTCCTTTAGGGATAAAGAGCTGGAGTTTATTCTAAATGTTATAAAGTCAAGGATAGAAAATACAATTAAAAATAACATTTTGCTCATAATCCCTCTTTCAGATACGGTACGTAAAAGAAAAGATATATTTAGTAATGGATCATTTCACAGAAAGGCTTAAAATGTCATTGCTCACCATCTTTGCTCTCAGTGTGTAGATAACCACTTGTTCCATTTGCCACCTACACACTGATAAAGCTTTAAGCCCTCATCTCCAGGTGAGAGGATAATCCACTGGTTAGACCGAAATCTGAATTTTATGAGCAGCTTTGGCATGGGCCTGTATTTTATGCCATGCCACAAATCTCTTATGGCCATAGACAAAGAAAAGGCAGTAAATGCTACAATGTTTAGCTAATTTTTGGTGGCATCTGCATTGTGCATGCTTACCAGGCCTAGCTGGCCTTAGCTAGAGAGAGACACCTTGAAATGTGGGAACATTCAGTTTGAGGAATCAGGCTAATTCAGGTCTGAAGTAAAAACCGCAAAATTACTTACACATGATCTTCATGCCAACTGCTTAATTTGCTTTTATTCCACTGCTCTTAATAGTGTGACTGTCTCCTGGCTGTGTTTCAGCATCTCATTTCCCTGACTATACAATCTGTCTGCTTGCTAGACCAATCCTGAGATTTCACCTGGAATGGAATAACTAGGTCTGTTTCTGGACAAAATTAGCAGCTACATAGGGCTTGAACAAAGAGCCTCTGCTCCACTGAGCAGGAGTGTCCTTTAACCATTCTAGTCATCCACTGCCTTTCCAGAAAGCATTACATCATCATGTGACCTCCTGGATTAGCACAGGGAGATTAATGCTTAGAGAGCCCTTAAAAGATTTTTAAGGTGTCTCAGCCCAAAAAGGAGATCACAAGGGACCTGGAGGAGAGATGGTATCTTTATACCAGTGTCCCTCAAGCTATGCCACGAGAGACAGGTGAGTTCGTAACTGTAACATTGGTTACAAACGGATGCAGAGTGGCTTCATCTGAAGGAGTCTAAAAACAGCAGTGAAACACTGATCTGTAAGGCCCAGGGAGCAAAACTGCCCTGCCAAGCACGGTGTAGACAAGCACTATGCATAGCATGAGCTATACGCTAGAAAAATGGAGCCAGGGTTTGCATTAAGCAGCATGCAGTGTGGAATTGATAGGCTGGTGCTGGATGTGACCAGGCAAAAACAATGACAACACAAAATGCTCTGAATCCCTCAGCCAAGGCAAGAGGCCCACCAGTAAGTAGAAAGCACAGAAAGGGGAAACTTAAGTACTTCAGTTTCCCTGTGACAGAATTAATATTTCA
The DNA here is from genome assembly GCA_013401255.1 of Urocolius indicus. Lineage (NCBI taxonomy): Eukaryota > Metazoa > Chordata > Aves > Coliiformes > Coliidae > Urocolius > Urocolius indicus. The sequence continues at coordinate 67,760 of WBNH01007424.1, forward strand.
CTGTCTGGTGTGTTGTGAAGTGAATGATTCAGATGCACTTGGATGTTATAAATGAGAATTTTGTAAGCAAATGCTAGTTAGGCAGCAGATACCTATTGGCCCCCTAGTCAGCAGGGCAGGTGTTTAAATGTTCTGCTGAAAAAAGATAGATTTAAACAAGAGCATAAGGGCAGAGTCTTGACGTTATTACTTTTTCTTCTCTTTGTTTTGACCCTAACACTATCTGTTGCACTGCATCATCCTGCTAAACACATCAGAACAGCCAGCACAACAATTCTTTGAAAAAGCCAGTTGTCATTTCATACTAATTTTGTGGCAGGAAAGAGGTTAAATTGGTTAGAATATTTTTAAGGAACATCAGTATTTGGCAAATAAGGATGCATAAAAGTAATTGAATATACTATACATTTCACTAGAGCAGGCTTGAATATTTCCTGCACTAAATTACATATGTGGATCCCACTGTTTCATCTGAGATGTCTCAGCAGGGATGACTATGGAAATGCAAATTTACACTGCTGCTGAGTCGTTGCAGATTTTCCACAGTGTGTCAATAATTCACTTAAGGATCTTGGAATGGTTTGCATTCTTTCTTAATGTTTAGCAATTCAAACATTCTGCTCTCCAAATTAGAGAAAATCATTTAAATCATAATATTCTTTTCAATATCTGCTTTGGGCCTCTTCCCACTTTCTGCAGGAGGTTCCAGGTTTCCCTATTTCTCCTTTGTGTAATGTATGGGTATGTCCATCACTAATCTAAAATAAATGCCAAGAGTCTTTAAAAAAAATGGCAAAAGATTCTTTTTTCACATAACTTTTTGTTTTACCAAAATCAACAAATGTGACTCACTCAAAATCTTACAGTTATTCTCTTTCTATAGTTTTTAAAGAGATTCCTTCAAAATCCCTGCAAGATATGCCGTTATAATGACTAATGAAGTATTCTCTGTATGGAGATATTAGATATATTGTTAGACTGACTGAAAGAGTTGTTAAAAATATCAAGCTGTTTTCATCTTGTCGCTATCACAGCCAGATTGACTCCAAGTCTGTATAACTATTCAAAATTGTCAGACTCCTAATTGCATTAATCATTATATTAAAGAAGCAGTAAATGACTAAGAATCGTCTGCTAAAAGTTGGGGAAAAAACAAATGTCCCAAAAACATTATCTTGCTTTCTTCTCTTTGAAAACTCCATTTTTATGTTTTTCTGCAAGCATCAAAGACAAGGAAACTTACTTTTCTACAAATGACTTTGGTGATTGACTTTACAGCCTAAGATGTAAGCAAGCCTTACCAACAGCGGGATTATTTAGAGAGGTCTTTCACTGATAACCTGACTGTACCCAGCCTTCATGAAAATGGTAGGAACTTGCAGTCTCTGCAACTGCCATCATTCTGCCATGCTTGCTTGAGCATATTGTTGAAAACTGGATGGACACACTGGATGCACAGCTCATGTTTACCCTTGTGTGACTTTTTACCTTACAAACAAGGCTAGGAAACAGTGTTGCTTGTAGCTAGGCCAGTAAAATTCTCATTTTGGGATATTCTTGATTTTCAGAGGATCATTAACTTTGCTCCAGTTTACTATAAGTCTCTGATATGCCTATCTGCCAAAATTCAGTTGTAAAACAAATTTAGGGATGTTTAAGAAAATCAGTCATTCTAAAAAGTAAACTGCACTTGGATGACTTCTCTTAGTATAAATCTGTCTTTCTGTTATCTCTGCTCTTTAACTCTGTTTCTGAGGGCAAAGATTTTTGGCAGTCACAGTGAAAGGGACAGAACGTTTGTGTGGCAATGCTAAAGGTGCTTTTAGCTTCAAACTTGTGGTATTCCTTGAAATGAGATGCTTATGGGAAATGTGCCTGGAGGCACAACCAACTGAAGCATGCTGCTCTGGGCTTCATTAGCTGTGGCCATGTTTTGTCATAGGTCAAAGAACAAGAGGAAATCGAGTGTGACGGAATTTCCAGCCATCCTAAGAACAGAATGGATTGGATGTTCTCCAGTCATTTTTTTTTTTAATCAGAAAATGGTGATTCATCATATATGTAATGATTTGTGGAGCTCTGTCAGTTCTAGCAAACTGACAATGAACTGTAAGGAGGTTTCCGTGATTTTATGCCTGTTTGTCTAGTGGGAGATTGTAGACCTTAGCAACAGTCACTTCTTCAGCACCATGGGACTTCTGTGGGTTTTTACAACTCCCAGGGACTCTGACAAGCATTTGGAGGCCAGAAGCCCAAGGAGCTTTTGGTCCACTTGAAGTTTGGCCTGCTGTTGTGCAGCTTGAGAGCTCATGCTGGGAGCCTCTCTTGGGCTTTCATGTAGACACTTGAAATGTTCCAGATATAAGCTGTTCTCTTTTTTGTTTGTTTTTTCTGGAAAAAAGAGAACAGTTTATAGCCATACAAGTAATTTACAGATACTTTGAGTGAAAAAAAAGTCAACATAACTGTTTCTTAATTTGACCTAAATTTAAAGTATTCAAAAAAACCCAAAACCTACAAATTCTCCAACTCTTAATGCTTCATTCTGCCCAGAACATTTTCCTTCCATATATGGGAGGGAAAAAAAAGGTCGTTTTTGTGGCTTTTTGATGGTAGCTTATGTGGAAAGCAGTACTTAAATAAGCCAACTAAGAAGCCTGCTCTGGGTAAAAACCCTCTCTGGACACCTTTGCTAGTGAGCTGGAACACTGATTCCCCCACTTACAGTCAGTTTGCTGCCTCATCCGTGAGCTCTTGGGACTTTTCTGACTCTCTGTTCTTACTTAGAGCGCTAAACAAGAGTCTGTCGTAATCTCCAGTTTCACGTTCTTCAACAGTTTTGAAAAATCAGTCATTTTCTCTCTGTGGAAACAAAATATTTGGGAACTTTTCACTTTTAGGAAAAACCTGAATTTTTTATTTATTTTTTTTTCCAAAGAAGGAAGAAAAAAAGTCTAGAATTTCCTACAGAGAAGAAAAGTCAAGACTTAACATGGCGTTTTCAGGGATATCCTTGCTAGAGGCCACAGCATTGCAGCTTTAGGAATAATGGGAGCTTGGATAGAATAGCTGAAGGCAATCTGAAGCATCCATTTTCTGTGATGTCATTTTACTTTTATTTCGTAACAGCAGAGTGCTATTGCCTTGACAGACAAAATCACAATAAGCTCTATCTGTAATGAATGTAAGGATACAGACTTGCCTGCAAATCATAAGTGTGAGTTTTGGATACAGTCTTCTGTACTGCTGAACCTTGCCCACACGTTGTGCTGTTCTCACACTGGGATTTTTCAACTGTTGCTTCTATTAAGAAACAGTATTGTGCTCAGAAATTGCAGAGAAGAATTTTGGGGATAAGTAGAGCATTTTTGAAATCTTATCTCTGCCACCCACTCTCCAACTTCCCATTGTCACATTTTTCTTCTATAAATGACTTGGAATATTTAGAGCTTTTAAACAAATCTGAAATTATCTGTTTATTGCTGAGTGATACTGTAGCAATCTACAGAGTCTATAGAGCTTGTTAGCAGGGAAACGTTGATTAGCCAGTCATCCATAGTTTCTTTCATTTCTCGATCTGGGGAAATGATCTTGAAGAGATTAAAATGACATCAAATATGCTGTTTTCTAAAGAACAGCATTTTGGTTCCATGAAAGGAGAGTCGCCTCTTTCACTGTACTGCCAAAGCTTTTCCTCTACACTTTCAAATTAGTATGAGTCATTTTTGCAGAGAGCTGAATATCTGTCTGCTAGTGAGGCTGCAGGTGTTGGGTGTTATTCCCTAAATCCTCTTCACATTCCACACATGTTGTTGTGTTCCCCCAGCATTAATCCTGCTTTTTTTTTTTTTTTTTTTGTATGATTGAAACATGCCTTCAATTCTTACTGGAATTTGTCACAGGTAAGCATTGATCCTGGTCTTTTCAGTAACCTCTAACACTGAAGGTGTCTGCATGTTTAGACCAGATGAAACACTTGGGGAATGAGGACAAGACTTTACACATGCAAACCTTTCTTCTGGTCAGGGGGAGAAGCAGCAGGCAGGCTTGCACTAATTGTTCAGTCATCATGGCTACAAAAATGCCACTATTATTGTATTGTAATGCTTTCTAGATAAATGCCAGAGAAACAGAAAATAGAAAGCTAGGGAAACGTGCTTTAATTTTTTAATATTCTGCCCAAGAAACAGTTCCCTAAACAGAAATAATTTTGTTTGCCATTTTTCCTAGATTTGTACTTGCATGAATCTGACTCCAGAGTGAATATGATTGCTTAACAAGGTCACAAAAGTATTTATCAGCAGGTATCTTTAAGATTACCTTCCTCTTTCACCTTATTCAGGCCATATTCCCTCAGCCCTGCAGAGCTTCATTTACCTTCCAGCCTGAAGGCTGGTTCTCCAGTGTCTGTCATATCCATAGTAATGCCTTTATGCATACAGAATGGTACTAAGAATGAGACTTTTCTATTTGTAAATAAGAACAATACCTATTAGGCAAGCAAGGAAGCAAAAATTCATCATTTAAATCCCAGGTTAGAAACAGTGGGTATAAAAATCTGCTTGAAACTGTATCCTGCATTAAAAAGAAAATATAGTCTGTTAGTTACTTGCTGGAATTTACAGGTTTTTCCTCAACCTGCATGAATTATCTTAATTCTGAGTACAGACAGAGGAAGAGTCAGGCAGATCCTGAGACTAATTCAACCCTCTCCTCCAAAGAGAGGATGACCAGTCCCGTGTGATTGACTCAGATTGCCTTTCTTCAAGATAGGTGAGATGAGCCCTATTTCCCAAAGTGAAACCCTAGATTTTTTCCCCTTCCCTCTTTCCTATTAATGGATCTGTTTTTTCTTATAAGCACTAAAGGAAACAAAAGTGGCTACAGATTCAATTGGCAGGATCCTTGCAGGATGATGTCTCCTTAGCACATGCATGTTTATTTGGTTTTTTTGTTTTGTTTTCTTTTTTTTAAAATAAAACTCCTGCAGTGATATTATTCCATCTATAGAGTTCTCTACATTTGGCAGAAATAAAATGCAAAATGTTTATTCCTATATTGCAAAGGGCCCTAGAGCTGCAATAATAAACACTTTATACATCCAAAATGATGCTCTAGGAGATGTGCTGTAAAGCAGAGCCATGCTCAGTGCCTATACCCTCCTGTGTCTGTGGTAACTTTGATAAGGAGAGGAAAGTAGGGATTGTTGTTCCACAAGGAGGTTTTAGCAGTTTAATCCTGGTGATTACAGTTGTAAAGGCTGGAGTGACTTATGTTTGTTTCGAAGCATTCTCTGTGCTGACAGAACCAGGGAGGCACAAGGAGGCTCGTATTTTGCAGAATCAGTCCCTTAATCATAGTTCTAGCTTAGAAAGAAAATAGTATGAGAGAAACTTCCTTTCTAAGACCAGTAATATATGACCAGAACAGTCTTTTCTGGGGTGGAGGGAGTGGTTTTTAAGCTCGCAAAAATATTTACCATGGTGTGGCCTGATCCTCAAGTGAGGTGGGAAGCAGTGGCTCCTCAGACTGTGTGCAGACTTCTTACACAGAGTTTCTGTATGAGGTATTCTCTCCAATGTGGATCACATTGATGCTTAGCCATGGGACTCTCAGAAAAAAATGTTTCCAGTTAGTGCACAGTAACAACCTTTACTGGAGAAAAATGCAATCTTGCAGATCCCATCAACAGACCCTTTCCTTCAGCATTTAGCAGAACTGGGGAGTGACTCATTTCAGTACTGAAGTGGAGCCTACTCTGCATCTTGCAGGCATCTAACCACTTTCTAGGAGCCTCAAAACCCACAAAAGTAATTTCTGGGTAAACCTTAATTTCAGTATTTTGAAACAGATGTTTTCCCCCACAATAAAAGTGCTATTTATAATTGGCTATTTTACTCTACTTTTGTATTTCTCTTTTCCTTAGAAAAGCCTGTAACTGCAATAATAATGATGCTTTTAAGAATAAATTCACCTGAAGCCACTTCTACAAATATGATTTGATTAGACTTTGGCCTTTGCATCAGGTTTTGCCAGGAAGCCACTTCACATATTATGGTTATCTTCATTTAACCAAAAAGAAAACTGTCATACAGAAATACTATGCAGCTGGATGGAGTTATTGGAGTTTTGGGCCAAATCTCATCTTCAGTGATTACCTCATGCCACTACATTCACTATTAAGGGATTTGATGGGAAAAGAGATGGAGCTCAAGCTATGCTTTCAAGCCAAGACTACAGGCAACAAATCCAAAGCACATTGATTTAATGTATGCTGATAAAGCCAGTGTCTTGGCACAAAAAATCAGTAATGTGCTTAAGTGAGCAAGACTAGTAGGCTAGCAAGGACATGCTTCAGTACAAACAATTGCACCTTACTCTGTCAAAGTATGATTAGTAGGAATAAGAAATCCAAAACATTAATGTGTGTTCCACCTATTAGTTGTGCAGCAACAGAAACAGAAGAAAAATGTCATCCCCTGAGATGCTCAGTGCTAGCCTTGTTAAATTTCAAGTACTCTGATCCCACAAAACGTGCAAATAAACACAGCTGCATTCACCTAAGTAGTGACACAGAATTATTAGCTTCATTGCATTTTCTTCAAATAGATAATGAACTATAAACTTGCAGCTTCTTTACTAACAGACACTGAGTTCTGTATGCCTCTGGGGAGGTGGCTAAAGACTTCCAGAAGACCATCGACTGAATACAAGTGGTGAATATACTCTTAATTCCAGACCCTCATTTAAATGGCTGGATTCGGTTGGAAAAAATGCCAAGCATAGTCTTTTCAGGACAATAAATATCACAAGCCAATTAGATGCAGTAGGCAAGAGGCAAATCTCATGCTGCCCAAAACAAGTGTGGAAAACACAATGAGATATTTGTGTCTGTGACATACCCTTGAAATTTCTCTTCCAGAAACATGATGAAGAGGCCAATAGTGCTCTATTGGAAAGCAAGGCTGCAAAACTATATGGCTAAAAGAAGCAGTTAAACTGCTGCGTGGCCTGAAGGGCATTTGGGAAAGCATGAAACAGGAAGGTACCATCGGGGATGCCTTAGTGTCAGGTTTGAAGTTTTGCAATTGCTAAAGAAAGGAAAGTAGACTCTGTAAATCAACTTTGCTATGATGGGAATGCACATAAAAGGTCGGTTTTCTGGAAGCTGGTAATTTGAAAGTCAGATCTACATCTTCTCATTGGAACTTCTCCTTTACTTCCTGAAATGTGTGAAGTTAGTTTCCTAAATAGAAGATGGATTAAAAGCTCTAAAAGGTTGATGTTACTTCATTCTTTTCACTGGTAGATTTATTATTATGTTTTCATCATAAAACAAATTAATTGGGAAGGGACTCTTGGAAGTCGATTGATTAAACTTGCTCAAAGAAGGACAGAAAAAAGTTCAGGATTTCTAACTTAAATCTTTGCTGGCAGTGGTATAAACCATGTTCTTTGATTTCAGTCACTGTGGTTAGTGTAGAGTCTGGGGAAAGAGAGATTTTTAAACCACGTCTTTGATTTTCCTGTATTTTTCTGCTCTGAGGTCTGCCTGGCTCCCACTGTAAATTGAGACCTCTCTAAAGTATGTTTTGTTAATGGGCCGTGAGAAAGAAAATGCAATTTTAACATTCCCTACTTTGCCTGTGTCTTTTGTTCCCATTTGAGAGGAGTGCCATTACAGTGGGAGCTGAGAGAAGAGCCGGAATAGGGTCATTCCCACAACCTGTGCTGATGGGGGAGGCTCCTTCTCCTAGTCCCACAGTACCTTTCATGCTGAAAGATCAAATGTAAGCCTTTATTACATCTTTTGCTGTACTCAAAGAGGTAGTACAAAGGACCCATACATTTAGGTTTCAAATAACCATGTTTGTTAATACCCAGGGCCCAGCTGCATACAAAACCTCTGCTATCTGGAGAGAGCTGGAATCTATCCGCATCTGCTGGATTTCAAACTGGTACTTTATGTATCTCTCAGAAAACCAATAAGAGGCCTGTAAAGAAATGAGATATATTTTTCCAATTCAGAATGTCCCTGTAATTAGAAATGTTTCGAGCCCTCTGTTTTTTTTTCTAATTCAGTAATCTAAAATGGAAAAATGCATCATAAGCAAAAGGCAAGTGATTTTCAATCTGCATGGGAGACACCATTTATCATTAGGAGCTTTGAGAGAATGACTATTAATTTTTCCCACATCTTTCATGTCTTGTATTTTTTAACTCACTTTTGTATTATGCTTTTAAAGATAAGTTGGTCGATTTACTGCTTAGGAATTGTTTTCAAAGTCTTTAATACAAACCACATCCATACAATATTGAAAGATCTCATTTAAATTAAATCTACAGAAGAAAGGATATTCAAAGTTCTCAATTTTTATGAGTGCATCCTTCATATTCATCTGCCATATCAGTGTCTCTCAGTACTGTAAGACAGTGCATTTGTCTATTCTAAATCATGAAGATATCCTTGAAAAGCCAGGAATGAAAAACAGTGAGCATTTTGCAGCAACTTCATGGAGCCTAGAATTCAGCTTTTAACGCAAGGAGTGTTACTTATATGGAAGTCTGTTCAATCACTGCAGAAAATTAAGTATCAGAACCTAGACACTGTGGAAATGATGCTCACCTTAGTTACACATGTATTAATCAAAACTGAGCTCCATGGATTTGAATGGAGGTATAGCAAGGTCAATCAGCTGCCAGACAAGAACCATGTTCATTAAGTAGTAAGAGAGTAACTTCCACCAATTTTCCAGTTATTGCATATTCCTGTATCATTGCAGAGTGAATGGGAAGCTATAAGTAGCAGTAAATAGCAGAAAAGGATATGATAAAACAGTGGGGGAGGTTGACTGTGAGTTGTTTTCCTGCTACACATTGCTTTCCCCTGCAGTTGGTTTGCCAGCCCACAGAAGGTCAAGCTGTTGCAAGGCACACTATTTTACCACATCTCCAGGGTCTCTTTGTTGCAAAGTATACATGCAACCTGGCTTTCACATACCATCTAAGAAGGCGTGTGTATATGCATATGAACCTGAAATACTGTTCATGTGAGACTTTCAGTGGTCCAGCAGCCTTAAAAACACAGTAAATATCTGATATCTGTGCACCAAATTGTGTAGGAATTTGCTCCTAAAAACATTTTTACTATCAGAGTTTCAGTTCTAAAATTTATCTGTGATCAGAAGACTTGCCCAGTGCTACTTAGAGTAGTTATGCAGCATATATGCTCTTTTATCAAGTTTTGGACTTTTTAGTTAACTAAAAAGATAAGAACTAAAAGTTCTTTTTTGTGCTGTTGTACCTCCAATGCTTTTAGTGTTCCAGCAGCCAGTGCAATTCAGAGGGTAATTTGACTTTTAAAATTTATATTCATACTGAAATTAATACAAAATTTCATTTCCATCTTCCTTATTCCTAGATGAGCTGTCATGAGAAAATAAGTTTAGGGCAATACCATTTGGTCATGGTATAGCTGAGATATCCAAAATCTTGGATTTCAAATTAAAAGAATCAGTACCCAGAGGTGAGTTTTGTTTACTCCTCTCTACCATGTCATTGTCCTGCAGTGGACATACATGGGTTTTTAACATTCTAATTTGGACACCTGCAGGGCCTTTCTTCAAGGAGGAATCGTTCAGGGCTCCAAATCTCTACCAAGCAGAAATGTCTGTACAGCTGTGTCTTTGCTACCCAGCTGGGAAAAGCTCTGCTTGACTTTGCTTTCTGCTTCCCCGCAGTGCTGCTAAGATCACAGTGCAGTGGGGTGACTAACTGGTGAAATGCCCTTCTGGGAAGAGTTAGCACAAAATACAAAGAACCTGAAAAGAATGAACTCACTGTGTGGCTGGGGGGGTGAGGTGTGTGCATGAAATGCAAACCAAATGTCTTCCAGAATTAAGACCGGTTTGCAGAAAGACCTCCTGTGTTAAGATTGTAAGCTGATCATGTTGTGCAAACAGAAAGAGATGAAAAACGAATGCTGTGGACCCTGCAGATTCATAGCCACCTGGGAACTTGGGCATGTGTGAAGCTTCTGACACATAAGCAGCTGCATTGAAGTCAGTGCCCACGATTAAGGCTCTTCCTGAATTAGGATCTGCTTGTGAATTACTGGCTTAGTTCTAATTCTTGTCACATGGGGCTGTTTTTAAATCTAAATTAATTCATTAATGTTTATAAGGCTCACTGAGATCTTCCAACGTGTGCAGCACTGTTGAAATGTTAAGTGTCATTATAACTCATGCTTGCAAAAGCAGCTGAAGATGGATTTACTTTCCATGGCAGACAGTAATGGCTCACTTGGAACAGTTACACATTCTATTGGGTAAATAACAGGAGTGTTATAAATTGTCACAGTGATATGTTTACATAATAGATGGTAACCACTGCAGAGGAGCTACAACAGTCAACTTAATACTATGCATTTTGAAAATTATGTAAGTATGTGTATCTATGAGGAGGCAAAATGGCTGCAGGAGATAGAGAGATGGCAGTTCCTGATAAATGCTGTGTGTTTTCAATGCTGTATTTTAATGGTTTTATGCAAACACATCCATCTGGTGGCTTAACATGATAGCAGAGCAGAAAAAGGTTGTATTCCAGGGGCTGTCACTAATGTATACACCACTGCTATTAGATGAGCTGTACAGTGGGTTGTTGAGTTTGCAAGTCAGACAGTGCTACTAGAAGCTTTTAGGCAAGTTTGTTCCCCAGGACAACTCACTCCATCTTTTCATTCCCCTTTTGTCTGTGTACTTTCACATAAGTTTCCTCCCACACTGTAAAAAAATGCACATTGCCCGTCCTCCATCTTCATAGTGCTTCAGGAGAGTAAAGTCCTTCCAGCTTTGTTCTCTGGCTCTGTAGTGTTTACTTGGCTGTTTCTCTTGTATCTTGCTTTGATTTTTAGTATTCTGTGTAGTAACATTCTGGTAAGAAATGCTGTTCTATGAAACAGTATGACACTATACCTTCCATATACCATAACCATGCTGCTAAAAGTTATACTAGCTACATGTGAGGGGAAATAATGTGGTAGCACTAACTGTAAGAGTGAAACCAAATTCTTAACTAGAGCTGTTTGGCGGGTGTTTGTGAACCATGTTTTCAACAACAGCAAAACTGTCTAAGTAAAGGATTTTTTTTTTTAAATAGGAAAAGTATATCTTGATCAAAATCATTCATTTTGGAAAGTAAAGAGGAGAGGGAGTATGCAAAAAAAAAAAAGGCATCATTTTAATGTAAAAATAGGAGGAAAATAATTATATAATTTTTGTTTCAAATTATCCTATCAAAAATAATCATAACTATCCATCTGCTTTACTCAATAGCTGTGTTGATGCCCCTACCATTCATAGTTCATATAAGAACTTTTACCGTATTTCTTCCACCGTTTTAAGACTACCTAGACTGTATCACTCTTTTTAGGATCCTCTCTGTTACCAAAAAAAAAAAAAAATTACTCAACTTTTAAAGCATTAAGGATAAGTTAAGAACACTTTAAAACTTAACTTTTAGAACTGAAACTATTTTTAATACTCTAAAATAACAAGCCTAAAGACAGGAAAATTAGTCAAAAGGGAGTTTGGTTAGCCCCTGTGCTGTGGTGGCTTTGTGATATACCAGGAGAACTGTATTCTTGCAGCTTCCTAAGAGTGTGAACCACAATGCTCTTTCTGTATTTATCTGGTTTCTCTTTCTCTCTCAGTCTGCATAGTTTGGACACCATGACAGAATAAAGGTTTCTGTGGGATAGATCACGTGGGAGTCCAGAAATCAGACTGCTTTTTCAAACCTGAGCAGCACTGTGCAGGAGCACAGCCTGCTGCTTACCCATGTGGGTCTCTTGGTGTGCACCAATTCTTCAACAGAACTCATGCTGTGGGGACACAGCAGAAAGCCCTACCACCTGTGGAAGAGTCCATCAGTCTTCCTTGCACTAGCTGACCCAAAAAATGTGATTTCTCACTTTGGGTCATCTGGGGTGACACATGAGCAGAAGAAAGTTTGACAGAGCTGGAGAAAGGAGCTTTGAAGGTGTAGTCCATGGACAACTTGAGATCAGTTTGTCAATTATAGCTAGCAGTAAAAATTGAAACATCTTCTTGGGGGCTGAGACTGGAGAGGGTGAAACACTCCCCCAAAGCTCTTGTATGTCCAGTTTGCTCCTTAAACATTTCCCTTTGACAGAGATTGACCCTGCAGCTTTAATAACCCTTTGCAACTTCACAGCAGTGCATGCCCCTTGCTCCCTCTCCCTTTGTTGTGTGGCTCTTAAGTCTCTTCTTCTACATCTACAGCAGGAAGCAGAGCAAAAGTCAGGAACAGAAAGGTCTGAACGTGGGCCTTTTGTTAAAGCTGAGAGAGAGAAGTTTTTGAGATGATAAGGATTTTTATGTTCCTAATAGGGATTGGTTAGAGTTAGAACAACACATACTGTAGAATTTTGACTCTTTGCTTAACTTATTGGCCTTCAGTAGTGTTTGGGAGCCAAACAGATTTCTACTATTGCCTATTTCAGATGCCTGTTTGAAAATCTGCTCTAAGACTTTGATCTAGATTTACCCATGGTTTTATAAAGAATTTGCTTCCTTGAGGACTCTCCTCCCAAACTACTAGTAACATCTCACTGTTAGAATATGTGGCAGATCTAGAGGTTTACAGTCAATCAGATGAAGCCAAAGGGAGGTGGGAATTTGGATTTCGTTCTTATCTGTGTGTGCAGCAACTGGGCTGGGATGAGGACATGCTCAAAAGATTGATTTTCTTTTCCTGTAAGTACAATGGAGGGATGAGTCTTTTCAGCTACAGAAAAGCCACACCCTGCCATAACAGGATACCCACCCTGTCTCTGCTCAGTCCTGTTGCTGAAAGTCTCATTCTGTGGGCAATCCAGGTTAGGTTTAGATCAAACAAATTGGAGAGGTAAGAATGACTGGTAAATTCTGGATGGTAAATTCTGACTTAGAATGCTGTCCATTCTAGTTGTCTAGGAAAATGCCTAGGGACTATACTTCGTCTTACCTCAGCGATTGCTAAGAGCTCTGTGTCTCATCAGCTTTCAGTCCAGCTGTGGGACTGGGACAGTTTCACTTTTCATATGAAATGGTCTTAGCTCTTGCCAGGCACATGTTTTTAAGCAAACTGTGGTATTTACGGCATATCCTTTTCTCATTTATTTTGTAACATCAGTTGTCATTAAAAAAGACTTACAGGAAATATTAGGGGGAAAGGCAAAAGCACAGGAGTTTCCATCAGCAAGACACTGGGAAAGTGAGACACACAGACCAAAAAGTAAAAAATAAATTACCAAGCAAACTCAGCTGACATGGGTTGACATTATTCTTCCTAAAGTCCAAATGTCATGGCAGCAGAAAGGAGTAAGATATGTAGTGTGATATTTTAACTGGACTGTTTCGTGGTAGACTCACAAGAGTTGCAGAGAGACAAACCTAGTGACAAGTAAATTTTAATCAAGATGCAGGTCTTTCCCTTCCCCTCTTTGTCCTAAAAACACATCATTAACCTAGAGTAACTTTTGCTTTACTTTTCTTACTCAAGCAATAAGAGAAGCTGGATGACAGAAAAGAACTAATATATAAAATAGACCAGGTTCTTAAAATTTTATTTTTTGGTCAACATATTTGTGTTAGTTGGGGGACACACTTAAGAGTTTTTACCTGCAAATCCTTCAAGGTGCAGCCCAGTAACTCAATTAAGTTGTTCTGAAGAACAGTTTGTTATGACCCAAGAGTCAGTTTCAGTATCTCATGAGGAGTAGGATTGACTCCTGTGCATGATATCTAACTACTTCATCTGAATAAGAAAAAAAACATTTCACTCTCCCCTCTTCCTATTATCCATTTTGTGATGAAGACTTGATTGTAGCCCATGTTTTGTTTTTAGTATTTTTGGTTGGGAGTTTCAAAATACCTAAGCACGACTGATGCTTCTTGCCCCTGAAATGCAGAGTTAACTGGGAATTGTAACTACTTTTTTATTATTTTCGGAAATCTAGTCTTTTATTTTCCCATCTCTTACTAATTTCTTTTAATCAAATTTCATTATTTGAGGCATGAAAAAGACAAACAGATTTTGTTGGTTTTTCCACCTGCAGAATCTGATTTTAAAATATCTTTCAGCACAGAATACACTCAGCCTTTGACACCGTGAGTGGGGAACTCTTCTGAATCTTTAACAGGAACTAGGTTTAGTGCATAATTCCTATTTTAGTATGTAACATTTTTCTTTCCAAGCTGTAGCATTTCTTAATAATTTTGGTGACAGCTTTTTTCATCAAAAGAAATATATGGAGTACGTGTATCCATATGTATATGTAATTCCAGTATGTGAGAGCATGGAGCTTTATGAAGTAACTAGACCATATATGCTATCTGAAAGTGCTGATGCCTGTGTTGTAAAATCTGAAAAGAAAGTAAACTATTGGGATGCTGAGGGAGGGTTGGCAGATCAATAACTAAGTACTTCTTTGTATGTCAACCTGTACAAGGGCAGCAGGGATGGTGCGCAGGGCCTGTGTGCTGTGAAAATAAGTCAGATCCAGTGGTGATGCTTCTTAGTCCTAAGGCATGCCTACCTCTTATTCACTTTCCATATTTCTATATTGAGTAAGACAGTTTTCAGTTTGAATATTTTGTCTTCTTCCTTTGAATTTTAAGAGGCATTTAAATAAATCTATTTGAAGAAGCTCTTTGGCCTGGCTACAGGAATTGTCCCTTAGAGGAAGGTAGCCAGTAAGGTACCCTAGAAACAAAATAAGAAAATGAGAAAAAGTAGCCTCGATGGGAATGATTTGCAGCCAATCTCAGTGAGATTAGCAATTGGAATAAAAGCCAAGTCTGCAAAAGAAGGCAATGCAGAAATGAGATACTAATCTCTCTGCAAGAGATATCATCCCAGAATTTGAGATCAGATCAACTGAGCAGCAATAAACAAATAAACAAAACCCAACAAAGCTTACCATGGTTAGGATCATAACAAACTTAAAACCATTCTGATGGCCATATAACATAAAACCAACTGAAGAAACAAATAAACTTTTGACTAAGTTGTGCAGTATACTGCACCTCATAAGCAATGTGTGCCTTGCCATCCTCCCCAGTATCTAACATAAATATACATTATGTTACAAGACCCCCTTAGCATTGGCTAAACATATCTTGGTAGTTTGCAAACCACCTTACATGCTGAGCCTTGTTTCTCTTCAGCTGTTTCTAATAGCAAACGTCTGTATTTGCTCTCCATCCTCATCCCTTCCTGAGAAACTCAGCCCCAAAGTCCATACACCAGAGTCAGCTCTTGGAAAGTGATTTGGAACTTTCTACTGACTTTTTTTCTTTATTTTGGTTTTAGTGAAGAAAATACTGAAAGTGAATTTTTTGAGGATCATGTATCACTTGTGACAAAATTTTATTTGGAAAAGACTTTTCAGTTACAGGTATTTGTGGTCCAAACATGAAATTAACAGATTTTTTCAGTCTAGGTTTTGGTATCTCCTTTTTGGAAGAGATCACAGGTTTTTCCAAATTTAAAGCATGCTATCTATTTTGCTTTCCTGATGTGCTAAAAGAACCTGCCAAAATATTAGAAGTAACAGAAAACTTGCTCTAGGCCTCTTGATATAAACTGTGAGCATGAATTCATGTTAGCAAGGTGCAACTGAACCATCCAAAGCAGTATTTGGTGCAGCACCATGGTGGATATTTCTGAGCTACCCTATTCTGTTATATTTCAGGGCCCCCTGCACTAAACTCTGTGTAGCATCTCCCTTATGATGAAAGGCTGAGGAAGCTGGGGCTCTTTAGCTTGGAGGAGACTGAGGAGTGACCTCATTAATATTTACAAATATGTAAAGAGTGATGTCTGGAGGATGGAGCCAGACTCTTCTTAATGATGGCCAATGATAGGACAAGGAACAATGGGTATAAATTGGAACACAAGAGGCTCCAAAGAAATGCAAGGAGGAATTTCTTTACTGTGAGGGTGAGGGAGCACTGGCACAGGCTGCCCAGATGGGTTGTGGAGTCTCCTTCTCTGGAGACATTCAAAACCCACCTGGACGAGTTCCTATGTGACCTACTATAGGTGGTCCTGCTCAGGCAGAGAGGTTGGACTAAATGATCTTTCGAGGTCCCTTCCAACCCTTAAGATTCTGTGATTCTGTGATTTAAGTAAGCTCAAGGGATTGCTATTCCACGGCCTGCTCTTCTAGCTCAAGGACATGGTGGAAACAAGTTCAGCCTGAGAAACTTGTCTAGTACTTTTAATTCATTAGCAGCTTTAGAATCCTCACCTTCAAGACCAAAACCTGCACTGTCCTGGAGTCAGTCCTGACCTCTCAGTTGAGATGTTGCCTGCATGCTAGAGCTAGCTCACAGAGAGTTTGGACATAAGGTTTAAGGTGCTCAAAATTCATCTTATTTTGTTTTGGTAACTGGACATGTACTGGGGCTGCTAAGAGTAGTCACCTGGGGAGGTAGGATGGAGGAGTCTCTACTTCCTGACATCATTCTCAACCCACTGCATTCTAATATACTGGAGGGGTAGTGTCAGGAAAACTTGCTGCAGTGCTGGTAAAATTCAACATTTCCTACAGAGAAAAGAAAGGCATTTCATATGTCGTTCTGCTGCAAGCCAGCAATCATTACATTCACTTTGAAAGTGTTTAAATATATTTTTTTTAAGGAAAAGTTAAAAAAAATTAATGCTGTGAGTAAAGGAGTGCAGAAAAGGGGCAAAGGAAAAAAAAAAAAAGCCAGAAATATCTAGAAGTTAATTAAAAATTGTGTATGTAATATGCACCAAAAATATCAAAATCAAAACACGAATTTCTTTTATATTCAGTATGAAACCCTTCACCACAGTATCCAGTAGCTGGAATCACTAAATAACTGAATCTACGTTGGAAGTGGTTTTGAAGTTATTTTAAAACAAAGGGAAAAGAATAAAAAATCAATTAAATACACTAGTTTGGAAACACTTTTCCTGGAAGAGAGATATACCTTTTAGTGCATTCATGATCCAGTGGTCCAAGTAGTCTTCTACTGCTTTGATAAGTAACTTTTTTTGTTGCTTCAGAATCAAAGAGAGAGCCACTTTCCGTGAATGGAGCTGGGTGAATCACAGGGTCTATCGCAAGCTCTGGAGTGCTTAGCAAGTGAAGTCATCCAGACAGGATTAAACAGCCTTATGTCTCTGTAGCAGAGCCTTGTTTATGGAAAATGAGTTTGGGTGATTGGCTTACCCTAAGCACATACTGTTAAGCACATACTGTTCTTTTTTACCTAGGTACACGTGACTTTCTTCAGTAAAGTAGTTGTGTCCTAGGCAGCAAATGTGCCTGGTCTTAGTTCATAGAGGTGGAACTTGGGAGAAGGAGACTGGCCTTTTTCTTCTTCTGATTTCCCATAGCCTTGGCAAGCTCCTCAATATATACAGCAATCTGTGCTGCTTTTTTTTTTTTTAGTGAAATCCCACACTTTTTGAGGTGTCTGTGTCTTTTCCAAATGAAGCTGCCAAGAAATACATGAAGCATGTATCAGCTGCAATTAGAAAATGGCGGTTTAAAATTACGTCGGTATTTTAAAGCATAAATATTCCTACTCATATGCATCTCAAATACATAAATGTGCCAGCTGTGAGGTTTTTCCTTTACTTCAACTTATGAAAAATTCTGGGAGACCAGGAAATTTAGAGCACAAAAATGGTTTATTTTTATACCCGTTTCCCTTGTCATTTCCTTTTCCCATTCCAATCCCTCTGAGAAGAATCAATTAACTTGATACATTTTCCACATTCATTAGTATCTTCATTTTAAAGAATGCAGAATTGTTGAAAGGCTGGTATTTTATGGCCAGTAAACTGTGATAACGTTGCCTGTCAGAGTGCAGCAAACAGGGAAAATGTTAAAGATGTAAACTGTGTGAGTAAATAAAACTGTTAAATTTTGTATCTGCACCTGGCTCAAAATGGGACAGACTCCATTACAAAACAGCAGGTTGCCAAATAAAATGTACTTGAAGAAAGCAGGTTAGTGGCCATAAATGAAGAGGTGATTGTTGATGCTGTTGGAGCTAGTTAATGAAAAAGAACCTGATTAGTGCTTTTTAACAGAAGAAAAAAAATTTTAACTAGCAAAACTCTTTAATGTTGTCAGGCAGTAAGGAGTCACCAAAAAGTCACCTGGGCTACATGCCACAATCAGAGAGAAAAAAATGCCCATCTGAATGCCAGGGCATCTGCTACTGGTACTGCTCCTGTTCTCCCTCTCCCTCATTACTCTTACTCCTCCTGCCATCTAGAGATGTCACAGCTACTCTGCCATGACCACAGCCAGTAGCAGAGGCAGGTGATGGGGAGGAGCACAGCACCCATGGAGGGTAAGAGCTGATCCCTTCATGTGTATAGTCTTCTCACCTGACTCAGTTGCCTGGGGATGTTGCTCTAGCACCAGGATACTCCTTAGATGTATGCTTGGGTTTGGGCTTAATGCTTTGCTCCTTTGCATCTTGGCTTCAGTAGAAAAACACTAGGTCAGGAATAGTGTAGGAGAGAGTTACTTTTTGCTGTGTACATACAGTTCCCTGCTGTTTATCACTGTAATTCTACAGGCTATATTACATACCATTTTTTCATGACTATGATTATTTCTAGGGAAGAACACTAACAGATTCTTTTCTACTGAGCTTTTTCTTTTTCACTACTGAGAGAGCTGGAATTGGCTCAAGCTGTCCAGTCAAAATTGTGTATATTATCCAGAAGTCCTCAGATGGCATAAGACCAAGGTAGCTGGTTGAAGTCATCCTAATTCTTTGCTATGGAGATATGAAGTGCAGACTTTTCCTGTCCTTCAAAGATTTGTCAAATGATGTGGGGTGAACATTAGACACCAACTAATAGTGTATGTTGGAGCAACTCCAAAAAATTTTTGGCTTAGATTTAGAAAAACCTGTGCATCAGTAACATGTCACACTTCCTCATGTTGTTCTCCCTGTTTCTTCCTTCTTGCCATGCTGAGCAAGTTGTAGAGCTATCGGTTCTTGCTAGATTGGCAGCAACACTGCTCTGACCCATTTACTCCTAAGGGCTCTACAGTCTCTTAGAGCGACAGTTGCCCAGCACAGACAGGTCTGACACTGGTTTTTGGTGGATTTCCAGCAACTTGCTCTAATTCCTAGCTGAATCAGTTTTTCCCTATTATTAGGTGGTTTAAGTTGCCAATCTCAGTCAGCATTCCAAACTTAGGTTTGTGGCTAAAATCAAGTAGTCAATTATAAAATAGCCAGGGTCTAGTTCATGCTTGAATAGAGTGATTGGCTCTTTAGTAACTCCATCTCAGCTGTTAAAGGGAGAGAGAGAAAGAAGATGGAAGGAAAATAAAGAATTTGTGATGGAACAAAACTGTCACCCTGGAAATAAAGGAACCTTTCATAACTCTTAAACTGGTCTTGCCAAACTTCTAGTAAGGTTGGAGAGGCTTTTTGGTTAGATTCCTTTAGTTCTCAAGCTCCTGTTTCTTCAAGACTTCACTCAGAAAATTCAGTGTCCTGTTATGTGGAAGATTAAAGTTTTCCTGACTGAACTGTTAGGAAAGATTACAACTGTCTTACTGCTTTCAATGAGTTTCTGCAAAACATTGTTCCTCTGGGGGAAAAAGAAAGCCCATTTTAAAGGAAAGATCTTTGCATACAGCTGCTACACTGTAGGTTCAGGCATAGAAAAGAGAATTTTAAATGCTAAATTTGAGAAACATAATAGCTGTTTGAGTTCTTGACAGGCACAATATGAATGGTGAGTTTCTGATCTTCACCACAAATAGTGCTGAATACAGCCTCAACCTCTCAATCATATTTGCTAAAGTAACTTTGTATCTGTTCTCAGGTTGCCTGAAAGGCACATAAATGATAAATCTGAGCCAAGTATCTCAAGCACCTTTCAGAGTTAGTAAGCACCATACCTTTCAATAGAAAGCATTTCCATATCAGAGTGCTGCAAAATTGTCATGCTTAAGAATGTTACACATAGGACAGTTCACCTCAGAAATTATGCTTAGCTTTTTTAAATAACATTTTTCTGATTTTAATCAGTTTAATTCTTCAGTCTCCTATATTTAAAAATACAGGAAACAAGAATTAGACAATGGATGAAAGAGCTCCTAATAACTAAAACAAAATTTCCTCCCGTGAAGTCAAAGATCTCAACCTTGCAGGAATATCAAAGTTCAGCATATATTTTCTGTGCACTAAACTAAATATTTTTAAATACCATGGAGGCTTTTAAAAATAAATAGCTTTCTCAGAGCACTATTCTAAAAATATTTGTAAGAAACACAATTGTGGTTTTGGTTTATATATTGTTCAAAAGAAGAAAAGAAAGTCTGATGAAGTAGAAGCCAGAAAACAGAGCAAATGTTGTCGTGTTCCAGTAGAAAAATAAACAAACAAATAAAAAAACCCACTATGAAGGGAGATGTACTGAGCTGTCCAGGGCAAGAGTGTAATGGCAGTCAAGGGAATCACATATGCCACATTAGGAAAGGGAAACCAGATGTAAAGCTAAATCAATGCCATTACACAGAATGAAAATTATAACCTAAGCATATACATGCACTATGTTGGCTTTACTTGTCCCTGCCACACAGCTATGGATTTCAATGATTGATTAAGGATTTGGAAGGTTTTATATGCTTTCATGGGTCAGCTGCTTCCTTGGGGATATAACCTCTGTCCTTGTCAGTACACTGCATATAAAAGATGTATGCTTACAAAAAGAAATGACAAACATCCTCCAGCCAAGCTTAGAGCTTTGCATTTCAGTGTTGTTTATGGGGCTGGTTGTACAATACTTAGGCAGCTCTAACTGTTAATGACAACTATTCTTGTGCAACAAGGCAGACGGAGTGACAGAGCCATAGCACCTTACACACACACAAAAAAGATGTCTAATATCTGTGAATGTTTTCTAAATTGTTCTGAAGGTGCAGGTGCTTTTGCAGTGGAAAGAGCAGCAATAAATGTTATCCCACACCGTATTTTATTAGTACAACAATAGCTGCAGCTAATTATTTTGAGCTTTTTGTCTGATGAATTGTGATTTCAGATTTGATCCATCTCCTACAAAGTCAACAAGAGTTTTTCCATTGACATTCAAGAGAAACTGGATATACGTAGACCTACAAAGTTGGTAATCTTCAGGCAAAACTCATTTGGCTTCAGCTGAGGGTAAAGCAGCCCAAAAAGGCTGTAAATATTTCCGAATGGAGTTATATACTTGTGCTGACACAGCAGACAGTTTCTTTTTATCTGGACATAGAGAACACTTCAGTCAGCTTCTGTTTTTTATCTGGTTGGAGAAGAGTTTTAAAATTTGCAAAATACAGCATTACAAAGTGACATGCATTCCTCACTACTGTGGGTCAGTGTGGAAGAGTGGGAAAGTAAAGCAGCTCGAGACAACTCGTCATATGCTATGTTGATGGACATTCACTGAACGGCTGCAAGTTCTTGGGGTTTAATTGCAACTTTGGATTTGATCATTTTGGCACATCTGTGCATCAGCAGAACTCTACTGAAGCCTTTCTTGGAGTTACTGCATGACTAGACTTGTGTAGTGTGGATGGCTGACTCAGAGAGGATCCTTTAGAGAGACATTTTCCATGTTTGCTCAAGTGTCCTGCAGAGGTTAAATCTGTGGAGTGAGGCTACCACTAGAACTAGCGAAGGCAAGGTGGGGGAACCCCACAGATCTTCATGTTCAGAAAATTCCTATGGGATTCAGGTTCTCCAGCACAAAGACGTTTTAGGAGTGGGCCAAGAACAGAGATGTAAACAGATCTCTGAGGTTCTCAAAAGGATCATATGGGATTTGAGTAAAAGGACACTGAGCTACCCATGACTGGAAATAAACACACTGTATTGGAAAATAGAAGTATGTTCATAGTGGGGATGGCAGGAAATTCAGTTTCCCTGTTGGAAGATTTGGCATGCATCATGCACTGAGAAGCAGACTATATTTTCATCATTACCCGGTAACTTTGGTCCTGCTGATGTATTTGTACATGCTAAGTCAATGTGTGCAAAAAGGGTATTTTTCTCTGTCTTTCTTCCCTTGCCATTAGTGGACAAATCTGTCAGGTGGTTACTGGCTTCTGCATGACTTCTGCATAGAGCAGATATTGTATATGAAAGCTTTCCCCTGCAAAATTTTATAGCTTTACTAAAAATATTGTACACACACCTGAAAAATGTCTTATCAGCATAAAATAATGTGGAAGTCATTTCAGAGTAAATTACTATAGGAAAAACACATCTTTCCTCTCCCCACACAACATCAACACATACCATTATTACGTATGTACTGACTCGAGTCCAACCATGTGCATTGCTACATATTGAAATGTCTGTACATTAGACAGTTACTTACATTGAGCAGCTTCAAAAATTATAAGCAATTTTTTGAGCACATTCTGTGCTTCGTCCTTGTGGCCCAGTTCCTGTTATCCATCAAGTCCGTTTTAAAATAGGACACGTTTTTGGTACTGCAAAGTCAACAGTGCTGGAAAGTTGGCAGGTAGGCTTGTTTAAACAACATTCCCAAGTAGTCTCCTGGCAGGTGTTTCCAGAGTACTTTGAGCACAATTCTCTGGATGGGATATCTGCCAAAGTACATAGCAACAGGGAAAAAAGTGTTTCCTTTTACCGTAGTTGGGACAGTGCAGTGTTTTAGATGCTGCACTGTGCACCCATTTCAGGAGCTTATTTTGGCACAAGGTTAGAGCCTATACAATGGTAAAATACACAACATCTTCCTGTCTGCTTAATGCAATTGAGTTCCAGAATACCAACTGGTAGGTTATCTTCCTGAAAATGAGCCAGACTCTGAGATGTCTCATGTCTTGATCTGGTCCTTCAGCTGTACAGAAACTCTTCACCTCAGAACTCCTTACCACAGATGGCCATACTGCAAAGGTTTCTGCAAGTTCAGAACAAATGTTAATTTCATAGCTGGCCAAAAGAGCAAAATTGGAAGGCTGGGTGAGGTGGGAGGGGGATTGGAGAAGCTTTGTCTACCTGGCACTGATTTATCTTACAGCTGAATCTAGCTTTTCTTAATTGAAACATGTCCTTTAGATTTGAAAAACACACAACTGGTTTTATAATCCATCTGGCAGCCCGTTGGCTTCTCAGTATGTGTTCTAGACCTAAAATTACCCTCTGTATTATTGGTGCAGAAATAGTCTCTTAGATGTGTATACTCTTAGATACACACAAATGCTCTCTGACCTTAAATAGAAGCAGGTACGTGGAAGAGTAAACAGACATCAAAGGCTAAAGGAAATATTAACTGAGGGATATGCTGTTTTGAAATTTAAACTTTAATGCTATGTTGAAAGAAGCCCTGTTCAAAGGCACAGTCACAGCAGGTTTGGTTGTTAAAGAAGTACTTAGTATACTACCAGAGCTGCAGCTGCAGGTGACCTGCACTCATGCAGCTTTGGCACAGGTTATGGAGAGGGCTCTGTGGCACTAAAGTGATTTCTAAAAAAGGGCTTTCATTTCAAATCCAGTTCTAGCTCTTGGTAATAAAGACAAAAACCTGGATCAAACCAAAGCATTTGTGTTTTCCTAGATGTGAAGACAGGCTAATGAAAAAGTTTCAGATGTGACCTACTCCAGTCACTTCAAAACCTTTAATCACTGAAGCAACTGTGTAAGCATCCACACTGCCAGTTATTTCACTTGTTCTGTTACTGTGTATATGATACAACTTCATACTGCCCCCTTACCCCCTTACTCACCTGCCCCACCAACTGTATAGTGAGCTACCAATACCTTCACCTCTCTCATTTGTAACTTGGCATAGGTGCAGAAACTTGTAAGCTTCCAATAACAGTACCATGTGGTAAATAGTGCAGAAAGACAAGTAGTGTTGGTGGTAACTTTTTTTCATTTTGTAAAAAATCTGCAATTCTCTATTGAAGTGAGCTGGCACAGAATTTTCAGGCTGCTGTCAAATCCAACCGTCCTGGCCACAAAATGTGTGGACTAGCAAGGACCATCCCTTGTCTTTTGTAACTGACAATCTTTGTGTTTCACTGAGCCCATCTTGTTTCTTCACCTTGGCCTGAGCTAGAGGCAGGCTTCTCTAGGAGCTAGACTTCTCTAGAACAGTTATGACTGCCTGTCTTCAAAACTAACTTCAGAGCTTTCCTGTTGTGAATATAGGTGACTATTTCCATTACTCTTCATTGCGTTTTATATGTAAGTAAAAGGGAGAGCTTGGTTTTATTTCTGTATCTTATCTAAGTTAGAGATGCTATGATGCTATGAGACTAGGCCTTGTGTGAAGACAACACAGACAGCCTTGTATCAAACACTTCATTGTCCAGATGTAAGGAGGTGAATGAGAGGGAGAGCACAAGGACACAACTGAACACTACAGGGTGGCATGGGAGGTCCGAGGAGCCCTGCTTTTACTGCACTGTGCCATTATGAGCATTGCAGCAAGTAAAAGTTTTCGGCAGGCTTTAGAAGAAAAGCTGACTGCTCAAAACAAAGCATAAGGCATAATTTCTCAGGAGCCTAGCCCAGATAATATATTTAAATACTATTATTTTGGGAGAGATTCTAGGTATGTTTTTTCTAACAAGTGTTTAATAAATTGTTTTACATTTTTTTGTGTAATAGCTGTTTAGTATTCTCAGTGGGAGACATTCACTCCGATGCTGGCTCTGTCCCCAGGGAAGAAAGTAACACAAGAAAATAAACAGAAATGCTTCAAGTCTTGGTGAAGTAAAGCTTAAGTTAATATCTCCAGAATTGTTTATAGTATTTGCCAGTCTATGTTGCTCAGATTAACAATAGGGTGATATATACTAGTACTACTCATAAAAAAATCTATATTCTGACTTATTGGAATCCTAAGCATTTCCAGGTGTTGTGTATGGTTTACAATAGCAAGGATAGAGATTTTCTCAGCCGCTTTTTCTGTGGTTGTGAAGGATATTAGATTGACAAGCCTAGAGAATACTCAGTTTTCTTGCCAAAAATCATATATGCTCCTGAAGTTTGGGGTTTTCCACTCTGACTTATCATCATTTTTCTTGTTTGACTTGATTTTTTTCTCTTAGAGCAGTCTAAGGTAATGGAAGTAAGACCACCACCATTTCCCATTTAAAAAACTTCAGCCTATTCCATTCAAGTTTCATAAACTTATCATGGACATCACTGCAAACACAATCACTTTCAGTGATGATAGCGTTTTCTGGTTGTTACCAATGTAGGCCAGATAAAGGCTAGTGACCTAAAAACCTCAAATTATTTTATTAATCTCTGGTTTCCTCCATCAGAACGTGAACCTGCTGCATCTGACCAGTAGTCAGGCTGATGGACATTTGTGTTCAGAGGAATAACAATTTTTTGGTTACCTAATAGTTTGAACTAAGCATATGTTTTCAAACAATTTGGCTTTCATTTCTAGAGTTTCATGAAAACTGTTACTTTTCAAGAAGCTTCTTTAATTTAGTAAGTGTTCTTGTTTGGGGAAGATGCATTATTGGTGTAGTTTTTCTAAAGTGAAAATCTTTAAATATATGTGATCTCACAGATTTGCAGCAATCAGAGCCTTGGAAATGGAACTTTGGAAACTGTAACAGAAATTTTGGAAGAAGGCATTTCAGAGGTTTTACAAACCTTAGGAGACGCTGACTGATGTTCTTACAGATATTTTTTGAGAGAGGAATGTTTCTTAATATTTTACTTCCCTTACAGTTCTGTATGTATCTTTACCCCCATGCTAGTGAACCTTTCTCTAGAGTAGGCAAAGTTCTTGCAACCAAAATGTAATTTCTGTGAGTGTGGTTTCAACATGCTTCCTCCAGAGAACCTGACAAAGTAAACAGGGAAAAATGTGATGAGCAATCAGCGTGGGTTTTTTTTTTTTTGCCAAGCATGCTAATGCCTGTTGTACTCTTTGAACAGTCACTTTTGAACTTTGTGGGAGTTTATCAATAGCACTGCCAGATTACCAACAAGGATTCAGTATTAAATCAACTGTTCAGACTGCAAAGAAAGCACCACGTCTCTTCCTCTGTTGAGTGCAAAATAAATAATAATAATTTAGTGGAGATTTTCCTCCAGAAAGTAGAAATCTCTAAAAGCACAAAATGTTTTCTAAGCCTATCTGGATGGTTACCAAGTTGCTGAGTTGGAGATAGCTTTCAAATCTCTGTTGGTTTGGAACTGTGTCTAGGCACAGCTTCTAAATCAGCTTACCAGCATGCCTCCATGGAACAGATCCTCTGTCTAGCATCACTCATCAGCAAGTACTGCTGTAGCATTCACCTGCCAGAGACCCAAGTATTCAGTTCTGACACATCCCATTTCCTTAACTCATCTCACTAACTGAAATATGCCTGGAGCTCCAGCCCTTGGATTTTGTAACCAGTTAATATAGTAGATACAGACTATCAGCTGGCTTGAGTAGTTGATTACATTGCAAAGTACACAGACTTGGAAAATCCAGTCCCACACTGGACAGAAATATGGAATAACAAAATTTAAGTAGAAGAAGTATATGAAAAAAATAACACATGAGAACTGCCTGTTGGAAGGCATCTCACTTTCTAGCAAGACATGAGGACAAGGCTAGGAATCCAAAAAATTCCATACTCTTTGGAAGGGTGCTATGGCCAAGACTCTCAAGATTCTCAGGGAAGACATTAAGAGAAGTAATGCAATGTAGACTCTTGTCTTATAGGCTGCTGTCTCCTGAACTTTGGCAATAAGGCATCTCATTTTAATAGTTGTTATAATTGTTTTATTTTCTGTCACACCACCTAGTTCTAACTAGGTTTAAAAATAACTGCAGAATTTTTTTCCCAAGCCAAAATCTGAAATTATCTTCAGACTTCTATATGCAAGCAACAATTGCTAGGCTTAAAATGACCACTCCCTCATAACATCTTAAATACTAGAGACAGACAAATGATTGCCCATGTTTTCTTTGAGAATAAATTCATTGGTTATAAGGCACTAACAATTCCTTTTGTTTTGTAAAACCTGTTAATGAAATCTCATTTTCTGACTTCCTAAAAAAAAGTAGTGAATATATTTCCAGTATAACCTTCTCTTTTACTTTTTTTCAGTAATATTGTAGCAAATAAATTCACTAATAGCATTCTTAGAAACTATGAATTTTAAGTACATATTAGGGTTTATCAGCAGAAAGTAAATTTTCGGCTCATGAAAACTAATTTTTAGACAAGATAATCTCAAAAAATCATACTTCTTTCATCATTCTAAATAATTCCATCTCAGCTCAAAATTATTGCCATGCAACCGAGACATTGTAACAGACCACCATGCTTTTAAACCAGTGCTGAGCAGAGACAAATGAGTTGCTGCAAATAACCACTAGTTGTTATTCTGCCACAAAATAGGAAAAATACTTCATGCTTAATGTAGCCAAACCAGACTAACCCACAGTCTTTGAATTTTAAGTATTGAATATTCTTACCCTACTGTCTGCAAGTGATGTGGTCATTGAACTTTGGAAAGCGTGTGCGTTGGAGGGAAATGGGAAAGTGCTCACTGTCAGGGGTTTTTCCAAAATTTCTTTTGCATTGAAGTATGTGATTTGTTGCAAACTATTTACCAGTTCCACTAATGAGAGAAAGAGAGAGAGAGAAAAAGGAAAATTGTACAACAACTTCAAAATAGAAAATGGAAGTAGTGTTGAATGTCTTGGCCTACACCATAAGGAAGAGATCTGTGCAGACAGATTAGGTTTCAAATGGCACAGCAAACCACGTAAAATTGAATTCAGATCATATCACTTCCTTCATCTGCAGATTAGGTGTTTAATTTAGTAGCTGCTTCAGTTTACTCTATAGCCAATGGCTAGTAGGCATCTCTTGAGAAAAATCGTCCACTTCAGATGGGGTAGAATATGCCCCTACCTGATTAGAGAGAAAGCCTCAGTAACCAGTTCAGTAGTATTTCAGACAATTGTTATGCAGTATATTTATGTTAAGTTAGACAAATCCTACCTACACGAGGGCCTAGCTTCCACTCAGATGCGAAATTATAGGTCAAAGTTTATCATGTGCAGTAAAACCATTTACATATTCAAACAGTTCTTTGTCTCAAGGACTTCAGGCTGGTGAGCGCCAAATGTATTTGTGACAAAGTTGTCCTGTCCTTGGAGAGGTTCTTGCTGTGTGAAGCACAACAGCCCTGGGTCTGGAAGCACTGGGAAAGAGCAGCTCAAGGAACAATGGGCTTGTAGCTGAGCCATGCACAAATGGGGAGAGGAAGCCATTTATCATCTCTAGGCCATAATGGAGAGACATTTCCTATTAATTAGAGCAACACAGAAATCAAAAAAAGAAAAGAAACTTACGTAATATGAACTCAGAGCTGGCTGATTTGCTAATGTAAAACACAGGGTGGAAAAAAAAAAAAGAGGCTGATAATGTGGAACAGTAGGGCACGACTGCTGAGCTCATAGAAAAAACATGCGGAAAATACTATTCAAAATACTGGCCAAATGACTTCATGTGAAAGGCAAATTTCTTCTCTTCCAGTGGGCAGAATGTTCCAAAGGAACCTACATGCATCTGCCTGTGTGCTCTTTCCACTAGCAGGCATGCAAACACCTTGGGTATCACAGGGCCAAATAGGCAGTGTGTGTCTTTGTCCTAGATTGCAAACCTGTTCAATATATGAGACATTTCTCCTGCTTGAGCCCTGGCTGAAAGGCTAGGAGAATTTTCTGTGGTTTTGAGGATCTGGGGACCAGAAGAAAGTTCCTTACTAGATGCAATCATTCACCTCTAGCTCTCTAGACCCAAGTGGTAACAGAAGCAGAATCAGCAGCAGAACATGAGCAGTCCCTGTTTTTTTTCAGAACTGAAGTCTGCAGCACAAGCAAATGGCCCAGGGATATTCCCTACTACTTCCATTTAGTAACCGCAGACAGTTTTTATTATTTCATAGTAGATATTAATGACTGCAGAAATGGGTACTAGTTCAGGTACATTTGAGAAACATTCGTGATGAAAAAATGTCAATTTACAAGATAAAGCTCCCCTTCTCTTTCATGTACTGCAAAGAAGTAACAGTGATTGCTTTGGGAAGAAAAAGTATGTTGCACTAAAATAGGAGATGTCAAGCATTTTGCATGGAAGGTGGTGTTCAATATCTTTAGTAGCTACTAATAATTTAAGAGGCATTTCTTCATGTGCTTATGAACTATGCCTCTCCTTGTTACGCACTCAAGCACTACGCTCTCTTGCTGTTACTGGCTGGAGAATGAGTTTGACTGGTTGAAGGCTTTAGAAACAAAACTGTTGGCCTCAGTTTCTCACGCTGCTTTCCCTGCCCTCACAAAATCTATAGTAAGCCTGAGCAATGAATGAGATCACACACATACACACCGAGAAATGCACAACTAGTAGAAGGAGACTCCAGGTGTCCATTTGGTGGTGAACGTGGTCCTCCTGGACAAGCATTACTCCATCACTTGACTGGAAGTAAATATGCCACGTCAGCACTCTGTCACTACCTTCCTTCCTAGCAAACCTATGCTTCCTATTTGTGTCTTTTTGGAAAAATAAGAGCGGAGACAAAACTGAAGTTTACTCAATACAAAAAACCTGTAGAGTCCTTTTATTTTGGATACTAGGTGCTTTTTTGAGCATTGGAATGTTATTTTCTCTTTAGTTTCCAGCTTCCCTGACACCTGGTGTTATGATACAGAGGCATCTTCTAATTATTTGACAAGCCCAGTGACTAAATTCATTATTGCTCATAACTGCTACATGCACCATCTTGCCTCAGTAGTGTTATCATCTGGCTAAAACTAGTACATTTCATCTAAAAGCATCTAGGATAGCCCAATTTTAGGCAACATTATTTTTGTTAGATCAGGCACTGAGCTGACTCAGATGTTGCTTACATTGGCTTTTGGTTCTTTTTTAAAGAGCCACTCAGATTCCATGACAACTGACCTAGGCTGAGAGGCAGGCTGGGCATTACTAAATGAGACTTTGAGCTTTTTAGTGCAGTTCACTGCAGAGTAACTTGACATCCATAAATATGGAAATTTGGCTTTTAAAGTATTTTTTTTAATTAAGAAAAATTTTTTGTAGCATTTCTGGCCAGAGGCAAAACAGCCTTGGTATTTGCAAAGGCTCTAAAGATTAATATTTGACTAGTACCTACCACTTCAGCAAGCCAAACATAGGGTACACACATGGCATAAAGGAAACACAGTGTATCAGGAGTTTGTCTTTTCCTGTTATTCATATAGGAAACATACAGTGTGTAAAACTTCATTCTGAGTCATTGCATTTATTAAGAATGGATCTAAAAGCTGCAGTAGTCCACAGCAGAGATCAACAAGAAAGTGAGGAAAGCTGAAGACGGCATGTGGGCCTTTTTTTTTCATACTATGTATTCTAGAGCTAAGAGTAACATTGTACAAGAGAGATCTGTAAAAGGAAACACTTCTCTACTTCTGTTTAAAATGTAAATTGAGATGACAGCCATTGTCTCATAAAGAATTGAGATGCCATCAGTAAAACCTTCTCTCTTGGAGGTGCAGCATGTCCTGGAATCTGATGTTTTTTTTCTAGGCAGGTTTGATCTCTGTTTTGGGGGAAGAAAATTCCATCCTGATGCAACCCTTTCAGATAGGTTGCTGCCTCCTGACACAGAGCACTGGGTAAATAACACATTGCCTAGGACTTTTTTGTAACATAAATTATGCCCTGTATTTTCCCCTAAGATTTTTGTCACTCTCTCTTTCACTTTTTAAACAGCTGAAAATATGTCTTGTGCCTTAATATAGGGTTGAAATCTTAATCCAGACTTTATGAGGTCTATGAAACTGATATGTATTGTGTGATATGGGAATTAATCCCAGGTGACTGCTAGGCAAGCCTGGTGTCTTTAATTATCAACTGCTAGTCTCCTACAAGTACACATGTGATCTGTGTGTTTTCCAGTGAGTACAGTGTATTCCATGTTACCATTTAATAAGATAAAGACAAGTGGAATGTGCACACTTAATCAGTTCAAACGATAATCTTTCCTAACCCACATCACCAGGAAAGGCTCACAGCTGTTCAGGCTCATTCCAGTGAATAATAACTTCCAAAGAAAAATGAACCATAAAACACCCAGTAAAAATTAAAATGTAATTAGAGGCAATTGATAATCTTTCTGTCTTAATTACAGCACTGCAATTGTCTGTACTTAAGAGGGAGAATTTTCCCCAAGGATTGTTTAAGGGGGAAAAAATGGGGAGCTTTTGTCCATTACCTTCTTGTGTGCTTGCTTAATTTATCCTAAGGACTGTCACAGAATCAAAGAATCACAGAATCTTGTGTCCTTTTAATATCCTGATCTGGGAACATGTTATCTGTAGTATGTGAGTGACAAAGAGAAATTGAGTGTTTCTGAAACCTTATGGAACAATTAGGAAAAGTTTTAAGAGACCATACTCTGCATTGCTGTAGAAACTAGTGATTTGTCATTTTCAGGGGAAATTGTTAGGAAGCACTTGAAACTAATTTTATGGAGCGGGATGTATTACTTTATCCATTTTCAACTTGTTGGATTGTACATGTTTCTCCAAGTTGAGTCTACTCTCTCTTTGCTCCTCACCTTTCATATCTCCTTTCCAAGACATCTTTCTCTAGTGCCTGTTTTTTGCCCTTCAGTCCATATTCTGAACAAAGTTCTCTTTTTTCCCCTCTTTGTCTTCTCCACTTGTCTTTGCCAAACTGTTTAGTCTTGTGGGTTTTCTAGAAGATACTCTTGTGGGTATATTCAGACTGTTGTCCTTTTATCTCAGATGGCTTGTTGCTCACCAAATCCCTTCCACTGCTTCATTCAAGTGTGAGGGTGGCATTCACTCTAAAATAGATGTCCAGAGACATTTCATGCCTTAGGGCACCCCCTAAGGCCTTCAGTTGTCTATCTTAAAATCTCTCATAGTGCCTGTGTCATGGATACTCTAGGATATCCAAACTGAACTTGTTGCTGTGTTTAGGTAACAGAATTGCTCTCTTTTAGCCCCTCTTCTCTGGAAAAACAACTTATTCTCTGTGACAAATACACTGTCTGCAGACACAAGGCAACTTGTCAAATGGCTTATTTCTACCGTACAGATTTCCTGGGAAACTCCTGATTTTGTTACTCTTGAAATTTTTTTGCACAGTATCAATTTCTGATACTTAAAAATTACAGAAACATGAGTAAGTAACTGTGCTACATCAGGATTTATCCTTTGATAAACCACATATACCACCAGGATACTGAAGAAAGACAAGCAAATTGTTACCCTTACTAGACCCACATCCTGGTTTACCTCACCATACTTTTTCATAGGAGATCTGACAGAAAAAAATGCAGTCAGGATTTTACTCTACTTGTAGCACTAAATCCTTATTTCTGACTTTGCAATTTTCACTGCCTAGTTTCTGATAACCTTGTTTCTTTTTACTTTTCTGACATGAGTTCCAGTGAAAATGTAGCTCAGTCAGGAGGTTTGAGTGCAAGTCCAAAAGACTGAACAAGAGCACCACCAGATCACATTCTGATACCTTTTTTATTGCCCTAGATGGTAACTCCATAGAGACCCTCTAGATAACTGTGAAGCTCAACACTACTTCAAATAAATAGCACTTTGGAAATAGTGGCAACAACCTCAATGAATTCAGTATAATTCATCTACGAATTTGGCTGCCCTTTTTCTTTTCTTTTCAGGGTAAATATTTGACCTTAAATGAAAGATTATGAAATAGATTACAGAAAATCTGATGTTTTCCTAAGAAATGAATCCAATGTAGCCATAGAATGTGCCTTGTCAGTCTGGACTCTTTCACCCTGGGATTTTCTTATATGTGCAAATATTACTCGAAGGAGTCAAAATAAAAGACCCTTGGGAATTGTTTCTTACAAAAAAAAAACTAAAAACCAGGCAACAATTTTTTTCTGAGAGAGTTGAATGATGCTTCTTAAAGACATTCTTAAATGAGATAGTAAAAATTAGGGCTTTATGCCAAATTTTGTATCTCCTCCTCAAATCTTTGTAAAGGCAGACTGGGAAATTTTTGGGCAGTTGTTATCAGCAGTAGTTCTTCCAAGTCTCCTCCCCCAAAAATGAATCCACTCTAGCCTAGTTTCCTGCCTTCAGACATAGACAACATTTTGAAATATAAGATAATGAACCTTGTTGTGTACTTAGCCAGGTATATAACGTTGTTCTCGTTTGTGGTGGAAAGTCTGGGAACCTGGCTCCTTTAACTTGTGCTAACACAGGGCAAGCAGAATGTTTCTAACTTATTAGCCTAAGCAATAAGTGTTTAAGCAAAAAGAAAGATTTGAACAAGAAAGTTAGCAAGAATTCTGGTGTCCTCTCACAGCAACATGGGGACTTGAAGTGAGCCTGTCTCTGTCCCACTGGTCTTACTTGGCAGCTCAGCAGACACTCTACTACTGAGCATGTGCCTGTCTTTGTCAGATGGCCAGTCTTGTCTGAGGAATCTCTGAACTTTGCAGGGTTTGATAACTGAGACATTTTGCAAAAGATCCCAGAACCATCAAGAGAGGCATTTATAAAGCAACTGGAACCACTTCTCTGTAGTACTTTCCCAGACGTTTTCTTTCTCACAGCTCTCCTAGATCACTTTTCCCTCTCCTCCATCTTCATTTTCTCAGGTACTTGGATGGCCACTCTAAAGTCTGTTTTTCAGAAAAAATCTTTCTCATTTGGAGAGGCTTTCTCCCTGCACAGAGCACAGGGCCAGAAATCAGTCTCCACTAAAGGAGAAAATCTTCCCCTCAACTGCTTTTCAATCCTTTCCATAACTAAGGCGCTAAAGCATAGAGGAGACACGAAGAATTAGGTTCAAAACTTCTAAAAGGATAAAGAGTGCAACTTTGCTAGGAAAAAGTATTCTAAATACCTCAGTTCCAAATACAGTGATTAGGAAACAACAATACTTTTATCTACTCCAGCACTAGAATTAAGCAATACCATTCAGCAGGAACTTTTACGTCATTGATTGTTGAGTCAAAATATTTTCTATGGCAGGTCACAAAATGATTTTGCAGCATTTCCACACAGCTGGAGAAATAATCATAGAAGCAAAAGGGCAGCAGCTGTGAGATTTTGAAGTCTTACCAGGAAAGGTATTCTAGAAATGTAACAGACATTTTAAAGTTCTCATGATGTCTAGTATCCTCACCTCTCTCCCTTTCTTGCCTACATATGTCTTAATCACCAAGTAAAAGAAATTACTGAGATGGTATAGGTCTGGTTTCCAATTTATATTAGCTGATACTTGCAAAAAAATCTAACCATAAATACAAGTAGAGCTCTTTGTCTTAGGGGTTGGATTTCTCAGCTTTAAGTATTAAATTTGTTTTTAAGAATCCAGAAAGTTTGGATACCTATTTGAATCTAGTAATTGTAGGCTGTGTTGTGAAAAAAAGAAAGAAACATCCAAAACTGGAAGCACATAGCAGCTATTTACTGTTTGGGCCTGACAAACAACTGAACATACAATTTGCCTTTTTCAGCATGCTCCTAAGTCTCACAGAGAATACTGCTTACATGTACTGTGGAGTGAGCAATTCCTTGAGCAGCAAACACTGATTACCCTGGGACTGCAAGTTTGAAAAATATGGATGAAAGAAGAGAAAATTAATTAGTAGGCAAGTGTAATCAGCCTAGTGATTTTAGGGGCAATTTTTTCAGGGACTTACCTGCTATCTTTGGGAAAACTTTTAAGTTCACTAAAGATTTTCTTGACTCATTCCAATCTAAAGCATTTTTTCTCACACAAAAGGGACATTATTTTCAGTTTTCAAATCTTCAGCTAAAGCCGAAGAGTTTGTTTAGCACTCTTGGATGCTTTTATATGTACCTTGAATATTTCTTTCACACGCATCCTCTCATCGATATTATAATGCAGAGAAATACTGATCAGCATATATTTCCTTGTTCTTAAACATTGCTTTTATTTATTTGATTCATTATGAAGCAACTTTGCACTATGTGTGCTCAACTTACCAGCTTCTGTAGGTAGAATCTCTCTGGCCACCTGTAACAATAAACTTCTCCTGACCTCAATGACAGCAAGAATGCATGTTAGGCAGAATCAAAGAACAGTGAGCAAGCACTCAGAAAGCAGAAACACTGAGCAGATGACAGTCTCAGATTTACAATCAGAGAATCCACTGGTACCATCAATATCATACACTAAATGCATCTAGTGGTGATTTTGTCATACTGAAGTATGGGATCACAGCAATGAGGGATGTATTGTGGAAGGACTTAGCAGCTCTGTGCAGGGACAGATTCTTGCAGTTCAGTTCCTTTGGGCCATTTCAGGTCACAGACTGTCCAGCATTCCTATTGCTTTCATGACTGACAAAGTGGGTTTTATTTCATTCAGTTCGGAAAGCTTTTTTTCTGATTCCTGTATTGGTGCTGGAGCTTTTGAAAATATGGTCATTTATTTTTTGAAATGTTCAGCCTTCCAATAGGCAAGCTGGTTTTTTTTACACAAAACCAAAAAAAAAACCAAAACCAACCAACCAAAAACCCCATAAAACAGGGCTTTTTTGTTTTTTAGCTGCAATGTTTTTCATGCATCTTCATAGAGGACAGAAATGAGGAAAAAAGTCTGTCTTAGCCAGCACAGCTTGTTAAAAGCCTACCAACAGCACAGGGCCTAAGGCAACTATGCCTTATCTGTGTCATAGCAATAGCTATGCCACAGATAAGGATGTCTTCTGATGTGTTTAGTTTCATGAGGCATTATACAGAAGGTCTCCACCAGGAGGCTCTGCCAGTTAGACCCCATTAGCTGAAATCTGGTTCTGTTCTGCCTTGCAGGTGAGCTCCTACCAGGAAACAAGGGTTGGCACCATTTGCTAAGTCTTCAGAGTACATGGTATGTCTATAGATTTTGACAGGGTGTTAGTGAAATACCTAGAAGGGAATTCTGGCATAATATAAGTTATCTTACAGTTACTGCAAAGTGTGGCTGCTCACACTGCTGCTCACCTCGTCTTGTCTTCCTGTACCCCTACTGTCGAGCAATGCAACCACTATTACTTATACTGCATCAAAATGTCTATAAGGAGCTATCTAGAAGAAGAATAATCTGCTCAGGCTGAATTCAGGCAAGATGGAAGCGTGTCTGGCTGAAAGAAGACACACTTTGAAGAGCTGGCCAAAATGTTGTCACCACCCTTCCTCAAAGATATACAGCCCTTATTGATCAAAGTTATGTCTGAATCTACACTTGACTTGGATGATCAAATTTGCAGCAATTCCCGGAATATTACTCTCACCTTCATCTCACTAGGAAACTCTCTCATTTCCTTGTAGATGGGCATCTCACTTCAGTGATTCATGCAGTTTTCACTTCTAACCTGAACGGCTGTAGGGAGAGTGGAATCTGAAACCTATGAATGGATCCAGAAGGTGACTGCTGACTTTTTCCATAGTATAAGATGCTTTTAGCATAGTATGTCTGAAGTCAAGTCCCTCGGCAGGCTTCTACTTTCTCTCAGTACCTGTTTACAGCCTCGGCCATAATTTTTCAAAGCAACTGAAGAAATGTCAGGGATAGCTGCATAACTCTGATGTGCTTTAGGTCAGGAGATTCGGGAGAAAATACATGAGAACTGCTTTCAATATTAATCCAGTTTTGCTTTGCTATGTCTGTACCTCTTGCCAAGGTAATGCTGCTCTGGAATGCTCTGCTGGATTCTGATCATCTCCATGAAATAATACAGTTTTCCCTATGTGATTGGGCAAGGAATGGTGGGAGCTTATTACCATATATGATGCAACTCAAAAGTAGTTTCTATTCCACAATCTCTTCCTCCTTTCTCCACCCCCCAGAAAAAAAAAACCCAAAACATACCACAAAAAACAACCAAAAAAATATCCCTAATGAATGTTTATCCCACAAAGCATATGCAAAGAATCCCATCCAGGCAACCACAGATGTTACTATTGCTTTTGATTTGCTGTGGAATTTACCAAGATAGTACCTTGTTCTATTTAGGATTTAAGTCTTAATAGCTCATTTTTTCACCTTCAGGCTGTTTCCAGTTTTGTTTACTTTTATTTCAAGGGAGGTTGTAAAGGTTTTCAAGTGCTTTGAGTTTTAAAACAATTTTAATTCTGAAATTCCATGAGTGAGACCTCCTGAGGGCAAAAGTCATTCCATGTGGTTTATTCACTTGACTGTCTGTGGAATACAATTTGTTTCAAAAACATTTAAATACTGAGATGTTCTTCACTGCCTCAAACTCAATTTGAAGTTGTTAAGATATTGTCTTTCTGATGTGATAACAAAAAGGTTGGAATTATTGAAGTACAGGCAACTGTTTCATTTAGAATGAAAACACAGGAGAGTGGAAGAAGGTAGTACTTAGAGCTTGCTTCTAAAACAGTGAAGTATTTTAATATTTAGGGTTATTTTGACAGGTGACTAAATTGAAGAAAGTACAGGTCAAACCACTGTAGAGAATGTGGGTTTTATATAATCTTAAAGAATGTGAATAAAAGTAAACTAAACTGCAAGGATTCCTCCATCAAAATGCGTATCTGTCTTTGGAAAAGTGGGATAGCAAGGGTTGATACACAAGACTTAGAAGTGAGGATACACAGACTGTTACTGCATTCAGGAAAAGACTTCAAAATGCATGAAAGAGTATGCAAATTACAAGAATACCTGTCATCTTCAAGTATAAATCACCCTTGAGTCAGTATTCCCGTCACAAGCAAAGTTCTTGGGTAAACTGGCTTGATTCCATCATTTTTCATTTCAGAATATCATTTAGATCTATGCAGCCCATGGCCAAAAGTTTTATCTGACTGTATGGCCCAGACTGAGATTTTGGAGATATGCTTGAGCCTTAGTTGTGAAGCGCTAGTTGGTAAACAAGGAGCTGCTTTGAATTAAACCAAGCAATAGACCTGACTGGAATTCGTATGGCAACATGTGTAAATTTGAGGCTAACACTGATTTCTATGGAGAGGAGGATTAAAAGCTCATTCACACCAATCAGGAGTTGCTGGTTTTCTTGTTTGTGTAGCAAGAGGGCAGTTGTGTGTCTGTAAAGCTATCTCCCAGTTTCCCTTAACATCACCATTCTGGCTGCATTCGTTACTGGCTCAGGACGTACACTGGCAAAACAAGGACTTGTTATAATTTGAGAAAACCTCACAGTCTAAACTGAACATCTGATGAATGTCAGTAGTTCACAAAGTAGATGAAA
The DNA here is from genome assembly GCA_013401255.1 of Urocolius indicus. NCBI lineage: Eukaryota > Metazoa > Chordata > Aves > Coliiformes > Coliidae > Urocolius > Urocolius indicus. The sequence goes on from WBNH01007424.1 coordinate 106,096, forward strand.
TAAAGGCTGCTAGAAAATAATGTATTTATATATGACTGTCAATGTCTTGGGAGTAGGGCCTACCTTTTGGTCCTGTACATCCCTGAGTTGGGCTGGATGATCTTTGACTCTTCCAATATGAGTTATTCTGTGACTCTAAAATTAAATTAATGGCTTGCTCTATTTCATATATGTCACAACTGCAATAAAAAAAAGAAATCATTATTCCGATCTGTCATTGTTGTAGAAAACTGGCTGGGTAGGCAGGCAGTCACATCCAGCACAGATGTTACTTACGGCAGTCATTCAAGGAAAGACCCATTTTGCCATTCATAATGACTAGTGCTGAGGAGAATGGACATTCAGAGAGTTTAGACAAGGCATGTGGTGTGATGTTAATTAACAAAATTAACATAAATACTTCAGCATAATTTCTACATCTTTACCAGACTGAAGTTGTTTGTCGCAAGGCATATCCCATGAAGCTAAAGCCATGGCTCTTCCTTTCTTCATTTGTTCAGAAAATCCAAGTTTCTGCAAGTAGAGAGAGCTTGGTACAAATGACAAAAATGCTCAGAGAGAAGGAAAGTTTAGTCTAAACTAAGAAAGCTGAAGAGCCTCACTTTCCTAGTAGTCATGGACTGGAGAAATTTTCTGCTCTGAACTTGCAGACAGTGCGAAGCAGCAGCTGGATCTTCACTGATAGAGTTACTGAGCAGAGTTTTCCTACTATTCTCACATTATTTCAGATATCCCTGGAGTTTATGGCCAGACAGGACTACTAATTAATTTAGTCTGACCCACATTTGTTTTTTTACTTACTTGTGTTTAGTTGCAACACTTCTCAATCTGAAGACATCACGAAATGCATAATCATCATCTGAACCATTTTGTCCAATGATTGGCCATCTTCACAGTTTTAAAAAGAAGATATCTAATTTCAAAGACCTTTCCTTTAAGTTTATGTTCATTGATTATGCATGGGTTTTCTCATATCTTCTCCAGATGAGGGTGATTAATGGAGCCATCTCTGTATTATTCCAGGTAGTGCTTTCCTACTTACAAAGGTGACTACCCACTTGAATTAATCTAGAAAAAAACATGAGCCAGGGATAAAGCTATCTAACAGTGTCCATGGAGAAATAGAACTGGTTTAACTTAAAGAAGTCATTTTAGTTTTGTATTTTGTTTGGCACAGAAAACTCTCCTCATCATCATCCTTGTGTAGAGACCTTGGACATTGCCACAATGCAGTTAATGTGTGACCGTGAACATGTCATGCTGTTCCTCACCATTCATCCAGCCTTGTAAGGCTATAACCCTTTTGGGTGATTGCTGTACTTGCATTGTACTCCCATTTATTTTTGTGCAATAGCTAGCAACAATGTCCTGATCTCATCAGTATGTTTTTGTAACAATGAACAGTAATGACTGATGAGAAAACTCTGGTGACAACAAAGAAACACCACTGTTCTTCAATCTTTGCAGGTGAGAATATCTGGCAGTTCCAATGCTTTGTAAACTCTTCAGATCTTCAAATCACTAGCCATACTTTTCATTTACGTATGATGCCTTTTATTAGATGGTGATGGGAAACATCAACAAGAAAAATAACTTAAGAAAACATGCTAATGGAGCAAATTGTTTAGAGATTCCTTCCAACTCCAGTTGTTCTGATTAATCTTTTGAACACTGCCACAAAACCTGCTGTATTCTTTATAGCAGGATAGCAATAGCATTTACCATAGTTATTGTCAGTGATTCTAAAACAGTTTAATGAAAGCTTCTAAAAGTTAATGAAAAAATAAATTGCATGTATTCTTTAATAAGAAAGTTGCATTATTTAAAAAAAAATATTACTTTATTCAAATGTGGAGAAGATTCTTCAGGGCAGTCTGAAATTGAACTTTAGTGTTTTTCTAATTAGTCCTCCATTTGAATGTTTTAGGGGTAAAGTGGGGTCTGCAGAGAGGAGTGGTGGTAAAACCAGAAAGATAAACACTTGGGGAAATCCTAAATACGTTTTTAAATGTTTCAATGTAAGATGCTTAGGAAATGAGATGCAGTTTCCTTTCAAAGTGTTAAGAAATATGTATTTCTTTAAATTTCCTAAAAAGTCTTCAGGAAAATTTCATGGACAAGGGGAGCTCCTGGGGAATATGTGACTAAGCTGGCTGATCAAATAGATCCTCTCAGGGAAATCATAAAGAGTGTTTCTTCTGCAACTTCCTCAGATCAGGGAAACCTGCAATATTTGCTGCTTCCCTATTTTCCTTCCTTTGTGGAACAGCAATACAGAGGAGTCATTTCTCAGGGTTGTCCCAGCAATTTAATGCATAGATCCAATGGCTGTAGCTTACACTGAAGGAAAACAACATTCCAGTCCATCTGAGCAATATAAATTGCTCATATTCCCAGTGTGAGAAATCATATTACCCAGTAAGACTTGAGTAGTTTATGATCATTTGCATTAAAAGTTATAAAATCACCCAAAGTAAGTAACAAATAACTATAGTACCTGGGAAAGGGTTTAGTATTTTATTTTAGTATTAAAAATAGCACCTTGCCAGTTGAGCTAAAGAAGCACTACTGGCTTCACCATTTCTGGAAAAATTCATTAATCTATTTGGTTCTGATTACAATTCAGTAACCTCTGATAAAGGCATTGTTTGGTCACAGGAGTTGAACACCTTTGAATTTCACTGCCCATGTTTTGTTCCTTGCCACAGCTCTGAGGAAGACCCAGTCACCTGGGGAATTAACTGCTCTAACCAAATTGCAAAAGGGCTTGAACTTGAACGCTAACCTCATTACAAACAACAGTCAGTTTTAAACAATGCATTTGTGAGTGGTCTATCTGAATAAGTCATGTGTACAGCTATTCTTCTTCAAAGGAAGGCCAGATGGCACTGTTGCAAAAACTCTTGCTAACTGTTAATCTGCATGTGTAAACTTGCCTCACTGTCACTGGCGAGCCATTTCTTTCTATTTCTCACCAGTTAAAATTGCTTTCCTGGCTTTAATCTCTTTGTGGAACCATTGTAGGTAAATCTGCTGCCACAGCAATGAAACAAAATATTGCACAGTGCCAAGACATTATGTTACGAATGAATTCTCAGCACATAACTCTCCAAGAACATCTTTCCACCCAGTTAAAAAAGGGGTGGGACTTTTTCCTCTCGCTTCTCTTGGCAGTCTGTCCAACAATTCTCTCCCTAATTAAAACAATTCCATTTCAGATTATTTTGCATGAACTTACTTTACTGAAAGAAATGATACATGCTAAGAATTGTAAAGCACATTTGGAAGATATTCTACAGGAAAAAAAAATGACATGTAATGTAAAAGACAGAACAAGGTGTGGGTTTTGGAAGAGAAAATGAACTAAATATCAGCTTGTTCCCAAATATCCAGCAGCTCACAGAAATTAAAATCTGCCCTTTTTTTTCTTCTTTCAATTTTAAGATGCTTCTATTAATTGTATACATGCCTATACTGAAGTATTGCAATCACCCCAGTCTTCTTGCAGTAGAAGACATAGAGGCACTAACTCTCCTAGAAAGGGCAACATACAACTGAAGGACAGGCTTCACTGACTGGAAGGGGCTCACATCTATCTCATTCTGCCCTGTGGGTCAGGACTTGTCCTGCAGAGGTTACCCAGAGGGCTGTTCTGGTCGTTCTGGAAGGGCTGCAACAGAGGTGAGCTGCTGTGTCTCTTGAGGTAATAATTCAACATCACAGTTTCTTACAGCATTCAGTTCTTCCCTTATTAATGACTACTTCATCTAGACAGTAAATATACTAGTCTCTTGGATGGCAAAGATAGTACTGTGATAAATATTTACATCATTTGTGCATGTGCTGTAATGAAGCTGTTGCCTGGATAAAAGCCTGAAGCATTTCACTATGGCACAGTGCTAAGAAACTTCTGCTTATAGAAAAGCTGATATGTGCAAAGAGTTGCAGATGACCTTGGTAACAAAGGACTTCACTTTATCCAGGTATTTCTGGGTATTTTCCCAATTGCTGGAAAGTGTCCCACATAGTTATGTGAACCTCACAATGCTGTTATATTTTGAGGCTGACTCCTTCAAAAATGTTCCCTGTCCCTTTCATAAATGTGAAAGTATTTGATGTGTCTTATTTTCCAGCAACATGAACACATTTAGCAGCTTAGTCCTTGCAGAAACTGTGAGAGTGTGTGTGTGTGTGTGTGTGTGTATGTGTGTGTGTGTGTTGAAGTCTTTACATCTCTTGCCTATTCTCACATGGTACAAGTAGTCACAAAAATGAGAAGTGACCATAAGTAATCACATGAATATATTCCTCTTTCCTTTCCTTGCACAGCCTAGCCTACATGCATCGTATCTTGATGTGGCAGGTGCTGCTGCAACTGCAGATTTTCTCAGGGCTCTGCTCTAATCTCTGGAGTCTGATAGAGTCGTTTTGCTCTTGCTGCTTTTCTAAGCACTTAAAATCCAGCTGTCACTATTGGTCTTCTGAAATGAAATCCAGTTATATGAAAATTTCCTTCATCCAACACAACGAAGTTTCACACAGGCTCTGAACAGAAACTGCTGGTGTGTTTCAGAGGCTGACAGCAGCCCAGAAGCAGCACACAGCATTATGGAGGAGTGTTAGGTTAGTAATCAGAGGTCACTGAGACTGCTTAACAGTGACCACAGCCACCCCCTGCTACTGATAAGTATTTCTTTTCTACAGGGCTGGAGAAGCGACTGTTTATACAAATAATCTTTATCACACTTTTAACAGGAAATTGCTTCACATATATCTGAAGCTGAGCAGTGTTCAAGTTGAGCTCATTTCATTTCAAGCCAACTGCTGTTTCTGTGCTGCTCAGTGAGCACAGTCCATTCAATTTTAATTTTGTTACAAACAAACAAAAATAGATAACTAGTAACATACGCTTTAGAAAGACTCTTTTTTTCCTAGAGCAAGATGTTTTCCAAAACTCTTTCCAACACAGAGCTCAGAGCAAAGACTCTTCTGAAATTATTGTGAGAGCCTGGGGAGTGCTGTGCTCTGTGTCTATTGCTGTCCTCTCCTGCAGACAGCCGGTGTTCTGGGCCATTCAGCACACCGTCAGCTTTACACAATGGCAACAGTATAAAAATTCTTGCCTTGGAATGGCTTGGTGGCCCACTCTGATCTGATATCCTATCTCAGTGCTAAATATGTTAGAGAAAACAAACCACCAATCCAGAAGCAACCAAACAAGGGCGCTTTTTTCTACATGCTTGCTGAGTTAATGCTGAGTAGAGAAGGCCATATGTCTAATGAAATCAAATGGGATCACAAAATTGAGATTTCTACAGACCTAGAGTGTCTGATGGGGCAACAAAAAGTCAGACATATAGGAAAAGTCCTGAAAATTTCGGTTTGCATTTATCTTACCTTATTTAAATCAGTTAAGAAAGCAAGATTCTATAGACTTAGAATGGGACAAATGTCATGCCTTAAATTTTCTACATATAGAGTTTTGAAAAATATCTTGAAATGTAGCTAAGGCAGAACTGCAACCCCAAGCCCCAAAGCTTTGAGGAAGTTCTGGTTGGAAGACAAGCTTTGGATCTGGGCTTTGATCTGACTGGAGCAAGCTCAAACCTAGGATGAGACCTCTTGTGAATGCTGAAGAAGTTGTGTTTGGATCCAGACTCAGACTTTAAAAATTAGGGTAGACTAAAAATGGTGTAGATGAAGGCCAGAAATGGCTGCCTGCTGAAAAAGGAAGCAGAACTCCCCCTGCCACAGCTGCATGCTCTGTGCTGCCGGTGTACAATAGTATCAACATAGCAGGGGTAAGCCAACAAGGAAGTCTATGTGGTAAACTGGTTTGCAAAAGCTGAAAGTGGTATGCATCCTTTGTAGCATAATAGCAGAAGGTTATTCTGTGGCTGCTGCAAAACAACCCCTAATTCCTGTCTAAGGGCTGCAAATGCAGCCTCTGAAAAACATGCGTTAGGCTTTGAAACCAAAGTTCACAGTGGTTCCTGCTGATCATGTATTGGCTCACACACTCTGTCAGCACCTGCCAGTTCTCAGTTCTGACCAATTCTTTCACACCTGGAAGTTCACATTGCTGGTCTATGATTAGCACTGAGCTACAAGCAGTAAGTGGTCATGCTAGCATGCCCCAGATGAATCACATTTGATACTGCAGGTGTCTTCTTAAGAGTCATCAACAGGAACACTGCAAAGAGAATGATGTTTGCACCTGAAAGGCCGTGTAGAGGAAATATACTGGACTTATGAAGTACATAGATAATTTATGGTGCTTTTCACCTGGGAATTATGCCTTAAATAGCCTAATGCCTCATCCACACTGTGGGGTAATAATTATTACTTCCATGTTGCACATGAGAAAACATGACAGAGGTATAAGTTATTCCCCATCTCATCCCTTCACGTGCCACACGCAAAACTCAGTAACAGAAATAAGAATAGATACACATCTTTGTCTTAAAAATATGCTCGGTGCTCTAAGAAAAGAGACTGGGCTTTTTTAGGTCACTAAAAAGTGATCACTTGACTTACCTCTGCCTCCCAGGAGTCTCTTTCTCCACCATGCATACCAGCAGAAAATCTTCAAGCCCTTCACAGGGAGTAGTGTGTCTCAGTCTATGAGAATCATGGTTTCCTCTGATTCTTAGAAATCTCGTGTGGCTCCCTGGAGAGAGGTGCAGGCTGTTGGCATATATAGTGCAACTGTGATAATCTGTAGGTTGAGCAGTTTATTCCAATGCAAAATAAATAAAAGTTTTAAAAGGGGGTTGCAAAAAAAGAACAGGGAAAGAAAAAGGACTCTAGTGGTTACCTGCAGCTGTTGTCTATAGCAGAAGACTGATAGATGAGTTTAGCTTATGGCTACCTGACTGCAGTTTAGTAATGTGCAGAACTACACAGAACAAGCACAAAGGTACCTTGCTCCCTACATCACCTCCATGAGATATCTGTCTTCTGGTTGCCAGTGAAGCCCCTTCAAAGGCATGGGTTTCTTTGTCATGGGGTTGGTGGATGGTAGGCAAAAACCAGGAAAGCAACAGAGCTTGGCTTCATCATGCTCAATCATGCAATGCAATTGCAGCTGGCCACATTTGTCATGGCTTGTGGAAGGAACTGTCTTTCAGGGGATGTTCTGTGTGACTGAAGACTTTTAGAGCCTGTGTACTAAATGACTGGGCTGACAGCCATGTCTGGCTTCGTATAGGGAAGGAAAGGAACAGTACTTGAGCTGTCTGTTTAAATTCGTTCTTCGCCAGGTTCTCTTTGTTCTCACTGACACCCAAGAGGATGAACAACATCAAAACTAACGAATAAGCAACAGCTAGATATCCAAGCTCTTAAAGAGTCCAAGACAGCACTTATTCAATGTTTTTGCTGTAGAAAAGGCAGTGAAATGAAAAGCCTCTTGTTAATGATTATACGACTGTGGCACTAGCAAAGTTTAATCGCAATATTAAAGGTATTTCAATGATAAAAGATATGTTTACTTTTTAAATTCTTTTGCCCACTGCAGCTAAGTAACAGGAAAAAATGAAACAGTGACATAGTAACTGGTTTAGATTGCTTTTAGTTTTTTTAAAATCTTTCTTGGTTTTGAGAAACTTTACATTGAATATGTAAAAGCTGCCACAAGAGCCATGAAGGATGACCCATATAGGATGGGCAGGAATATGTTAGCCCAGTGTTCCTTCAAGGGGCACAGCAACCTAAAGCAAGTATGTCAAACCCTGCCAGCAAGCTGGGCTGAGGGCTGTATGGGCCAAGCAGGCAGTGACAGCTGGCAAGAACCGAGAGGATGGAAACAGCAGTGGGTAGACTGAGAGAGAAGTCAGGAACTGCAAGAAGCAGGTTACAATATGCACTGATAGCAAGGGGGAAGGTAGGACAGACAGGATATGGTCTGAGATTGAAACATCCTGCTACAGCTCTGGGTTATAGTAAAATTCTGCTGCTGTTTTAGCTTCCAGTTTAGTTACATGGGAGAAAGGTCTTCCCTGCAGTCAGCATAGGCTCTGATAACACAGATCTGAGCGTGTTGAATTTGCAGTAATTGCTAAGATGTTAAAGAAAAATAAATTAAAATAGTAATCGGTAATTGACACCCAGAGGTAATGTCAACGGGGACAGATTAAAACATTCGAAACAAATCAACTGAAAGAAAAGAAAGGAAGAGATATTAGAAAATAGGAGAAATAACAGAAAGGAACCCAAGAAAAGGAGGCAAAAAAATGAAGAAAAGAAAGATATGCCAAGTCAGAACAGCATGTCCTTTAAAGGAAAAACATTGAAATCATACAATAGTCATGTCATACAGACAACTGTAAATTATATTTCATTTGTAATGGAGATTATTGAAGCTGATTGTTCAATTTTTTTCTTACTTTAGAATCATGGTAGAAAAATCATCAAATAAAATGCAGAGATTAAAAAACAGGCTAACATTTATGGTAAGCAAATATATGCATCACATAGCAAATACTGTAAAAGCTGTTCAGAAAATTCAGGCTGACTTCAACAGGATCTCCTCACTTACTAATGCATGTCATTACACTTTACTGCACAACATCCCACTCCATTGCCTGATTGTCTTGTTTACCTGACCATAAAGCCTACAGACTCCTTAATTTCTAAGCAGTTTTTATATTTGAGGGGCAGTGGTCTCTGGACAGGAGGGCTGCAACTGCCGCATGATTCAGAGATCAAACTGTGGTAGCACTGGACAAGATGTGTCCTTATCTATGCCTCAAAGCATGCAGAGAGAAACAAATATTCACTCACACTCTCATCCTTCATCAGTCTCAATTGCACTTCAATTTGTAGCAGGCAGGAGAATTAACCAGAACACTTTCTCCTGCCATAGGTCACAAGAGGTACAAAAATATTCTTACATACAGGGAAACTGACACTCCAGAAATGTCAAATTGGTGGAAAATGCATAGTGTTATTTCTCCATAGACAGTGGAGGCAATCACATGTCTTTCATTAACTGCAAAGTGTCTAATTCTCAGTTACGTCAAGGACTATTTATAACACTTTAATATTGTGAAAGAGTAATAAAATAGGTTTGAATTGCACTACAGATTTCTCTAATAGCCTCTGTATTGTTATAGTGATACAGTGAGCCTTCAGTATCACTGAGACTGTGGATTAACAACCTCTCCCCAATCCTTGTAGAAATCTTTACTGTCCTCAAAGCTTGTACCTTTCTATCCGATGAAATTGATATCCCTCACACCTATTGAGTTTCAGGTGAGCACTATGCAGTTTTCAGTGCCCAGGACCAGACAGCTCTGGATGAGAATTGAAACTGTTGATGGAAGCCTGGCTAGTCTGGCCTGAGTTATGAAAAGAAATGCCTGCCCAGTATTCAAGGCTGGTAAGATTGTCTAATCTTCCAAGAGAGATGTCATACCAGCTGGAAGATACAACAGACTTTATGTGCCCAGCCTGAGAACGGTGCTCTCAGGACAGTGTGATGATAGCTGCTGTCACAGGAAAGGAATATAGCAAAAGTGAATTATCTTAGCTGAGCTATTTGCAAGCCACAGATAGTCCATTTGTTTCAGGGTCAGCTCTGTTGGAACAATATCCAACTGCCAATGCATTCTGGCTCCTCCTGTACTGCTTGCTCCTGACCTCTGAAGCACAGTAGCCACCTCCTGTGACCACGAATCATAAAGTTGCCTTGCAGATAAAAATTATGGAACCATGCATTTCCTTCCTGAAAGGAACAGCTGTGCTGTCACACATAAATAAATAAATTTGTTTAAAGATCCTGGTCAAATGAGTCAGTTTAACATCATCAGTCTACTGCATTCCTGAATAACACAGACATGATCTTTGGCTTGGTGGTATGGGAGGATACTTTCCTCAGTTCTGGGGCTTAACAGTTCAAGTATTGGGATTCCTTCAGATCAGATTTAGGGATATACTCTATCATAGATCCACAACTCCCTTTTGCTCAATTGGAAAAAAATGAAACAGAAGGGCCTCTGTGTTACGTTACTTAGGTTCTTTGATAGCTTCAGATATTTTCTGAGGCTTGGCATCCAGTGTTCAAATTCTTTCTAATGAAGAGCCTAAGATAACAAGCTTTGATGATAATAAATGCTACAAATTATGTGGTAATGGAGACAGATTCCACGGGTGACCTTATTTTTTAGCTACTTCAATTATCTCCCAAGTATATCTGTAATAGTTTGGTTCCTCTTTTTTTTTTTTAAATGCCACTTCATCTAAACTTAATTTTACTAATTCTTGGTACACGTAAAAGAGTTAAGATGAGAGACAGAATATGTATATGGAAATGTACAATGTTTTTCCCCAGCTCAGATACTCATAGTGAGAAGTACAAGAAATTGAAGAAAAGAAATACAATTCTCCAAATGTCCTTTGCTTTTGGAAAAAAAAAAAAAAAAATCTAGAATCGAGTTGTTCATGTAAAAGGTTGTGGGGGTGAGATTAATGGTGCTTCCTGCTTCTGGCCCTGCAGGAATGATATCTCTTCTGATACTTACTGCACTTCTGCTTTCGCTATTGGGGCTATTTATACATAAGCAGTAAACATAGAACAAGCCAATTCAGTGAAGCTTAAAAAAGGTTGATTTGCATTTTAACTAAAAGTCAGAGATCATGTGAACAACAATGCCCTGAGAGTCTAGTGTTAATCTCAATAATATTTCAAAATTTTATTTTGCTAAGTGTCATTCAGGAGATTTGTACAGAAAGCATTGGTAAGATAAATGTTGAAGATAACATTCTTCTTTTTGTCTCTGATGTATGCAGAAGTTGATAAGAAGCTGATTGCCTCCTCTGATGGATGATTACACATAACAGATGTTTTAATTTGATTACATCTGTGAGATAAGCATGCTGTGCTAATCCAAACACTTTGTATGAGTCTTTCAAAACATTTTGCAATGAATTTAACCTTTTGTAAATGTCCTTGATAGAGGCTATGTGTGTTCTCATAATAGTAGTGCCAATTATTAGTGACAAGTTGAAACCAGTGTTTATTCAAAAGAAGAAAATTGCATTTAGTATTACCTGTGCTCCATGATAACCTAAATTATGAGAAAAATGTGATGGCAACAGTGATACAAGGTGCAATAATTTAACGCAACTCAAAAGAAGACTGTGTCTTCTTTAGTGAAAGATGCACAAGACAAGCAGAGCTTTTAACAAAAATTCTGAAAGGCCAACACTCCATGCTAAGCCCCCTCAGTTTTGAAAATTATCAGGCAAGTGCCAACTTCATGAACAGATAGCTGCAGGAAACAGAAGTTTTGGGTTGCAAATGGTGCTTGCTTACAAAATTTAACTTTTATTTTGAACTGAAATGCCAAAATTTCCCTGAAAATAAGCCACTTCCTTCATTGCAATGAGATATTGAGATCAAACTATATGTTCCACCCACGTTTTGTTTTTATATGTAACATGGAGCAAACAACAACAACAGCAAAAAAATCAGAACTAATTGGCTGCTTCAAACCAAAAACCTGTCTATGCTATAGAATCATAGAATCACAGAGGTTGGAAGGGACCTTTAGAGATCATCTAGTCCAACTCCCCTGCAGAAGCAGGTTCATCTAGATCAAAAGGTCAAAATGGGACATGTAGACTTTTCAAAACACATCAGTAATTCCAATGTTTGCCAGATCAGTAAAGCATCCTGTGGTTTACAATACATAATTCAAAGAACATTTTCTTTAGGATTCATGTCATCTGACATCAGATATCTAAAAAGTGGGTGTCTGAGCTAATTTTGTTCTCTGTCATCAGCTTATGTGTCTAGAGGTTTTTTAAATACCTAAACTCCTCCCTGTTCTTTGATGACAGAGGGAATCTAGGTGACCTTATGGCTTGTTGCCCCCATATTGACAGTTCTGCTCATCCAGCCTTTGTCCTCCATCCTTTGGTCCTTGAACTTGGTCTGGGGCTAACCCATTACAGTCAAACAGATGAGATTGCTCCTTTAGATGGTAGTAAAGGTGCCAGGTTGTCTCAGCAGTCACCTAGAACTTCACTCTGAGTTTAACTTTTAGATAGCTAAGGTAAGGTGAGATGTCTTCAGCCTAAGCCACTTATGTCAGCTTTATGTAAGATATGGACATTATATTGTGTTAGTACAGCTGTATAGGCCTTGCTTAATTCTGAGTCAGTGGATCTGGGAAGCAGCTTGTGGGATTCTTAAAGCAACACTGGAGCTAATAAACTAATGAAAATAATGGCTTTACTGGTCACATCAGCATTTCTTGTCTGTGGGTAGAATGATTTGGAGTTACAAGTCTATGTTGCATACAATGACAGTTGTGGAAGCTTCAATTTCTTCGTGTGAGAATAGCACTGTAGTTTGCATTTCAGCAGAAATGTGACGCTCAAGCTGAGAAATGGTTAGAATACTAAAGAGACATCATTTGTAGTCAGTTTTTGTGGGCTGTTTTAAAAAGCTGTACCTAAAACTGCAGCAGGAAGCACTTAGCTTGTGTTCCTTAGGAGGCTCTGATATACTAGCTTGTTTGTGTTCTGAGTATCTCTTTTTAAGGCTCAGAAAGAAAACACAGTATTCAGTGCTTCAATATTTTGCCTTTCTGAGTAGCAAACTCAAATTAGCTGATTCTTCCCTTGTCAGGCTGGAGTTAATTATTTGCTGCTTTAATCTGCAGCTCTTCCAAGTGAGCTCTTGCATACCTCAGGCTCAGGTTAAATATCACAGTTTAAATCTAGAAGTAATAAACTGTCATCTGCAAGTAAGGAACTGGGAACTATGAACAAGGAAATGGAAAGAAATGACCAGCTTAATCTTGGCTTATGTATTATGGTTGTCCAGGAAATCTGCACTGGGAAGCTTATAGTACTCAGAAAGACAGAACATGAGCTTTTGATAATAAGTTTGTTTAGGAAAAACTTGTTAACCAAATTGAAGTTTACTTCAACTTCCACATTGACTTTTGGTGACAAAGTTACTTCTCCACTGAGGATATCCCGGTAAAATATGTTACTTCTACCCAAAACCTTTCTGGTAGCACCTACCACTCTCATGTTCTTTCCGAACACCCAAAGCACAGCTGTAGCATGGTCCTCACTGCATGACCTGTCCATGGAAATAAAAACAATGCTAATATGGAAATATCAGACTTCCAAAATCCATCTGTAGTAGACTCCTCACCAAGTAGCAGGCATCGTATCACCTCATGTAGGGGGAGGGGGGTGTGATGCCAGGCTGCAGTCAGAGACTATTTGGGAACTGAATACAGCCTTCCCAAAGGCCCCTATCTCCTGCAAGCCTTACTGCCAGGCCCTAGATGAGAGAGATGACTGGTCAGAAGCTGCCCATGTGAGACAAGAGCCATGACACTCATGTGAGGGAGCGAGATGTAAGTGAGGCAGAGGCCAGCCTGCCAAGTCATGCCTGGATTGTGACAAGTTTGAATAGTAACATTAAATCTGTATTTAATGGCTTTTAAGCTTCTTTTCATATTAGAAGTTAGTCACCAAAACTAACAGGAGAGCTCAGTGTACACAGCCAACTTTCTACGCAAACAGCAACTCTTTGGCACCTGCAGCTTGACAGCTACAAGGAGAGAGAGGTGTACACAGCATATAGTATATGCTGATGGGGGTTGTGAAATGCTTTCGTTTAAGTGGATTACTGAAAACACAGCTCCTAGCACAGAGCTAGTGCACAGGAACTGATAAGAACACTCCAGCCTGTGCTCAAAGGGGAGCCCAACATTTTTCTTACATCTGGGAGGTGGCGACAGTGTGTGTGAGTCTTGACTGTATCTGAGGGGGAGGGGTGTGGAGGAAAATGCTCTTGGAGAGGTTTATGAGAATTTGCACCATAAACTGGGACTGCACTGCGAAAATATGCATTTAGGGAGTTTTTAAAACTAAATTTACATAAAATCACAGTGAGATTTTAGTGTCTGTTATAGGCCAATTAAATGCATTATGCAAACATTTCCAAATTCATATAGAGATGATCTGGGATATTCAGAGCATGATTACATATACTCCCCCTGAGGGCTTAGCCCTTTTTCTGAAATGCCCAGATGTGTATCTCTAGCTATAGTGCCGCAACCGAGACAAAAGTGAATTGCCCAAATTTGAACAACAGACACTCGTATATTATCCTGACGTGTATCAGTTTACTTTTTAATCAATGTCCATCCATTTAGCTCAGAGGGGAAAGAAGACTCTGTGAACCAAAAATGAGTCTCAAGACAACTACTGGCTATGCAATGGGTAGGTTTATATTGGTGGATAGCTCCGGCCCTAGTCAGGTTGAGAGTCTAGTTCTAGTGGTTGAGTCTCTCTGGGGCATGCAAAATTGGCATTGCTGGTGCGGACCTACTCCCTCAATCTTGTGTGCAATTTCTACATTATGGAGGTGGCAAAAATCTCTGGTGAAAGCTTCTGAGAGAAGAACTTCATCTGGGTCACACACACAGCATTTGGGACCACGTGGTATGCATCCAGCCCATTTGGGAACAAAACGCAACAAAAGTTGTCTCAGCTCCAAGGTCTGCAAGCTGAGCGCCCAGCTAGTCAGCGTTAATGTTTCCAGTCCATCAGCTTCCCCTGCCCTTGGAAGGTCGGTCCAGCTTTCTAGTACCAGTTCTGCTGAGGGGTTAACAGGGTGAATTAGGTAAGGTGAATTCGGTAAGGGATGAGGATGCAAGGACGAACTCTGGGAAGCCCTCGTGTTCCAGATGACAGCACTGGGCCCTCAAGAGCTGTGGGGTGAGGGAACCGTTCAAGCTGACAGTCTCCTGTTGGCCTCGAGCCCCCTCGAAAGCCAGGCTGGGGCCCGGCGGCGCGGGCGGGTGGCTGTGCCGGGTCCCCGCCTCGGGAGGGAGGGAGGGAGGCAGGCGCTGGGATCCGGGCCACACGTCGGGGCTGGCCCCGGAGCGCTTGTGGTGGGAGAGCCAGACCTGAGAGGGGCTGGCCTCTGGCAGATGATTGACACCAAACTGGGTGAGGTTTCATGTTAAGAAAGAAAAAGGGCGAGCGCAGGGGAGGGGGTGACTGTGGGAAGGGGGGAGAAGGAACTACTGTACTAGTAAGAAAGTCCTGCCCAGCTGTTTGCGAAGTTTAAGATTTCCTGTTTCCCCTGCAGCGCCGGAGTGAAGTTTGCAGTGAGTCACCCGCAGTCCCGAGCAGCGGAGCCCGCTCCGCTCCGNCTCCGCGATGACTCCCCGTCCGCCGAGGAGCTTGCGGCCGCTGCTTCTGCGCCTTTCCCTCTGGGTCCTCATGGGAAGCTCGGTCCCCGCGCTGCTTCGGGGTAAGTAGCGTGCGCCGGCCCGGCGCTCCCGCTTGACAGTTGCCAGGGCCGGGGGCAGGGGTCCGGCGCCCGCCGCGGGACGGGGGGGACGCGCTTACTAAGAAAGTTTCCAGGCTGGAAATATTTCGGGGGGAGTGAGCATGTTTGTTTATAGAAAGTTAAGGGGGAAGAAAGGACTGGCAATCGGGGGTGGGGGACGAACGAAACGAAAACCGAGGTGCGTCCGTGAAGGGAAGAGGGGGGAGAGGGGATTTGTCAGGAAATGCGGCGGAGTCTGGTGCGGCCGGAGGAGCCCGCACAGGGCAGCTCGGGAGCTGCCTCGCTGTCCCCGGGGGCAGCCGCTGCCGGGCTCTGCAGCTGCGGCGGCAGCTCCCGCACCTGGTGCCGGCGGACCGGGGGGACCGCCAGTCCCGGGGCGAACCCGCCGGCCGCGGCCCGCGCCTCCC
This sequence comes from Urocolius indicus, assembly GCA_013401255.1. Classification (NCBI taxonomy): domain Eukaryota; kingdom Metazoa; phylum Chordata; class Aves; order Coliiformes; family Coliidae; genus Urocolius; species Urocolius indicus. The sequence continues at coordinate 121,834 of WBNH01007424.1, forward strand.
AGCCCCAGCGGTGCGTGCTCGGGGATGCAGGATCCTCCCCCCATCCCCCGCCCCGTGCGGCTTTTGCGGCGGGATGGGGACCAGCAGCTCTTCCCGCAGGGCCTGGGGCTAGAAGGTGTCCCGGGTGCCGCACGGCCTGAGCCGGTGCGTGCCAGCGCTCGGAGCCTAGGGCCTGTGCGTGGCCACAGAGCTGGCTGCTGTGTGCGTCGGCAGTTGCTTACCAAAAAGTTGTTTTACGTGTGAGTTTCTGCCTACAGCGGAATTAAGCCGCGATGGTGAGCAGCTGGGCTGAGAGTAGCAGCCCTTCCAGTAGTACTTAGTCCTCATGTTGTTTGCTTTGCTTTTAATGGTGCTTTCATTCCTTATTCTGTCTTTTTACTAAGACATCCTCAGATAGGTTTTTTTAGGATGTGGCTTGCATGTCCTTCATGGGATAACTTAGACTGTACCGAGAACTTAAAAGTGCTGCTGCAAAACCAAGATCCCTGCCCCAAGGAGCTTTTGGTCTCCATCCTACCAGTGCTAACCCACATATGTGAAGTGACATCTGTAACTGCAAGGTTAGGCCCTAAATCATGTTGCAGCACAACTGGAGAACATTAGATTGCAGCAAAACTATATCTGAAACTGTTTTGAAGAATTAAGTAGATTTCTGAGATATGTTATCACATGTCTAGTTTTATTGGGGAAGATGGGCAAACACCTGAGCTTCTGCAAACTTTGCTCTGTGCCCTCTGATTGTCCCTTGTGGCCAGTAATGGTCTCAAAATTGTTTCTAAAGCATAATAATGTAAACTGGATAGCTCTTGCATAGCTACTGCCAATGGCTATGTACGGTATGAATAACTTCATGCTTCATTAATAATTCTGTCAAAACCAACAGGTTTTACATACCTGCAAAGTTACTCATGGAAGCAGATGAAAAAAAAAAGTTTAATGGGAAGACACCGTCATGTCCCAGACTCAAAATGATATTCTTTTAAATTTGAGGTGTGCAGCTTCTTGTTGATTGTGATATGTATTTGTACTATTTGTGATTAACATATCATGCTTAACTAGTGATGGATTTTATTTTGACCCCAAACCCATCCCTCTCTCTTTTTTTTTTTTTTTTTTTTTTTAATTCCCAGTACAAAAAGCTTGACATGAAAACAAACTCTGCCTTTCTTAATCTTGTGCTATTTATTGTTATGCTTTTGTTGTTTGGTTTTGGTTGGGTTTTGTTTCTTCACTCAACCAGTATAGATAGTCTCGAAGTAGAGGTAGATTTTTAAAATAGACATAGCTTAAGAGTTTGTCCTTTTATGTCATAGGTCCAGTGAGGAAAAAATATATTGATTGGTTCCAATTTAGCATTTTTCATCTACACCCTGCAATGACTAAAACTGAGTAGACCTGTTGTCAAATAATCTATCCTATAGATAGATTAGGCTCTTTTAGTGGTCACCATAGGATTCTATTGTGTGTATGACAGGAAGAGTTGGTTAGAAAACAACTTTGTGGGGGCAGAAAGGGTGAAGTTTGCCTATTGGTTGTTATTTGACATGAAAATGAAAACTAGAGTTGCCAAATGTTTGGGTGGAAACAAGAGGAAGAAGGGTTAGCTACTTTGTAATAATCAGTATCTCAGCAGTTCAGTGAGGATAAGGCAGGAGAGATACCAGTCTCAGATGAACTCAGTTCCCAGGTACGCCTACTAACCATGTGGCTCTTGTTGGTGAAGAGGTTAATAAAACCCTAGCTAAAATTTTATGTTCTCACTCTTCACACCAAAATATTAGATAGGAGTGGCACATTCCCATATGCTGGACAAACCCACAAATTTGTGAGTAAGTCCAATAGGAAATAACTACACACCTGTAGTACACACAAGTAATGGAATATTTTTCCATAGAGTAAAGGTGTGGGGTTTTTTTTTAATTATCATGAATGCTATACTGAGCACTTGATCAATAAATGGCAGTGCAAAACCACTAGTTGCCCACATAAGAAATAAACACTGCTGTGTCCAAGCGAATATGAATCTGTAGTTTATCATTGGAGTATCAAAAGCAGAAGTTTATTCCTTTGAATCTATGTAATGACTGTTAATTTCTGAACAGTAGGAACTTAATTTCTTAATTCAGACCAACTCTACTTGGATTATTTTCTCCTTATTTTTTAAAAGCTGTATCATAGTCAATTAATTTTATAGTTATCAAAATAAAATTCAGAGCTTCAGATACTTGCAAGAGGGAAATATGAGAACAAACATCTTAATAATGTGGTGTAACTTGTTTGTAACACAATCAAATCTCAAATGCATTGCTGCCACCCATTAAAACTAGCAAATTTCCAGTTATTTCAGGATGGAAGTAGGACTAGAACAGAAATATTGTTATGTTTTCTTCTATTTATGGAGTATCTTTGAATCCTAAGACTTTTATACCAGAGACTTTGAAAATCACTTTTATTTAATCGCTCTTTTGTGCTCTTTGGCATTAACATGTTTCTATATTATTCAGATGTTGAATTCTGTATAGGAATGATTTCTATTAAAACGTGAGAGCCAGATCTTAAGCTGCTGCAAATGAACATAGTTCTATGAGCATCAGTAGAGTTACACAGAGTTATATCATGTAAGTTTCCTGAAACAGTTTTAAAAGTTGTTTGTTTGGGTTTTTTTAAGGACAATGGAATAATTAAGATTTTTTTTTTTAATTCATAATATTTTTTTCACTTAATTATAAACACTTACTATTATATGACTGACATTTAGCCAAACAGCATTGCTTCAAAATTAAATACTCCTTTCTGGCATGAACTGTTACAGTTTTGAAGATGTAGTGTGTTATAATGGTGGTTGATAAAAGTTGTCATGTAACAGGGTTAATTCTGAACCTAGGAGCAGAGATGGTGTCAGGTTCTTACCAGAAAGAAAAGTCTCAATTTATGTTTTTCATTGGGTTGGTTTGGGGTTTTGTTTGTTTGATTGATTATTTTGTTGGGGTTTTGTGTGTGTGTGGTTTTGGTTTAGTTTATTTTTCAGAACTAGGCTTTTAGAAAGGAATTGCTCTTTTGAGGGGAGAAAAAAAGTGCATAGTATCACCATAGCTTCAGTTGTTGGGGTTTTCTATGCTTATAGTTCCTCTGCAGGATATTTTTACAATGATATTTTTGCATCTATGGCATAGTAACCTCTTTTTTCTTGATAATGTATGTCTGTACTCTATGCACTTTGGTAGTGTTTACTTTGTATCACTGTCTCTCCTATGACCTCTAGAGAACTGTGCCACATGGTATAGCAGGAATAAGGAAAACCAACTGATTAGGCACAGTTTGTTACTTTTGGGGGATTTTGCATGACAGGGTGCATTTGTATTACTAGGTATGAAATATTATCACTAGTGCAATGACAGATTTTGATCTGAAAGTGATGGGTGCAATCTCTACACTGGCTGTCATGGCTATAGTTGAGTGTTGGTGGCACAGTGAAAGTCAGTTTCCAGCTATATTTTGGCTCCATGGTCCTAGTAGCAGGAGGGAAGTGAGCTCTGGTTTGCCGCAGTCTCCACAGCCCCTCTGGCACCTCTGGTGAGCAGGGGAAGGAAGAGATGTCCTGAGGCAGGTGAGAGGCCAGCAGTGCAGTGTCTCCTTTGCTACATAGGAGCCCTTTGACTCAGGGGAAATTACCAGATGGGCACATCCCAGGGCCATCAGCTAATTGCAGACTCGGTAAAATGGACTGAGATATCAACCAGTGTGTGCAGATGTGAGTACAAGGGATTTCCAGCATGGAGTAGTGGAGAGACAGTCCTGTTATGAAAAAGAAAGTTGGCTGAATCCTGGTCTAAGAGATTTAGTGCTGAGATTCTGGTTTCCTTAGTAGGTCTTTAGTCTTAAATCTTGTTGGAGTTAGAGAGGGTCTTGCTCCTTTTCCTTTAGGAGAATGGGAACTAGTTTTTAAACTCTTATAATCAATAATAAAATAAAAGGTTATGATAAAATACTTGGCCTTTTTTATGAGCTCTAATTCTATAAAGTTAAAATAGACCAAAATAAATCATAAAGGATATCACATGTTTCTGACAGACTAGTTCTAAGTCCCATTGAAGCTTAACTTCAGGCAGGTGAAAATGCTAAGAGTTATATCAAGAAACAGTGGAGAAAATTTTTAATACAAAGACTAGATTGCATTTACAGCAAGGAGTGGGCGTCCACACTAGGGCAGAACATTGTAGTTAAGGCTGATATTGCCAATATGTATGCCACTGTAAGCAAAGAGTTGACACTAAATATCTGCAGGATGGGTTTCTCGATGACTGTTTTTCCTAGTATGTCTTCATTCTGGCATACAGGCAGAGCAGCAGCACTGGCATTGGTTGAGCACAACCATTTATATCCTACTGCCTGCAGGAATAAAGATTTATTTATTGTACAAATGTTTAGGGTAAGTTACATAGAGGGAACAAACCGCTTGAATCATCATCCAATGATGAAAAGCTCACCCAAAGTAGTAGTCAGAACTAACAAGTCTCACCAGGAGTTACTTACTTCTGTTTCTGCTGGTGACAAGCATTGTTTGTGTCTATTAACTTTAAGCACAATTTAAATTAGAGCATGTAGTAAGGAGTCTGCCCTGCAGTCCATATGGATTCTCAAGTGAGGGGCTAATGTCCATTTGTTTTCATTGCTGAGAACTGTTTCAGATTTTAAGAAACAGTACCATTAGCAGTGACAGAAGAAATACTATCTGCCAATTATTTTTTTTTTCATATGCCATTTCCTTGCTCTTGCTGTGAATGCCAGTGTGGTTGGTATAGCTAGAACTACCTGTCTTTTATATGTGATTTTTTTTTCATATTAATTTTCCTCAGATTGTCTGAGGAAGAAGTAGTTTTCCTTTGCTCAAACAACTGGTATTTAGCAAGAACTTCCTGCTGGCATTCATCCCTGAGTTAATCTGGTTAGAATTAGAGCTGGTTGAGAGTTTTTGACAGTTTTTCATGGGAAAATGCTGATTTGTCAAAACTGAAACAATTTGTGGAAATGTACCAGTTTCCATTAAACTTTCATCAGGAAACTTTTTTTTTTCCTAGTGCACTGTGGAATTTCTGATACAGAAAGATAGTGAGAGAAAGAGATAAATCATCATTAATCAATAATTAGAATAATCACTGGTCAAGGATGAAAGAAAGGCAAGATTCAAGTGCCTGGTCAGACTATCTCCTTGCACATGCATGCACAAACACCTACACATTTACCACTTCAAATTATTTTAGTTTCACTCTGATTGTCAATATGAAAATGTATGAAATGTTGCAGCGCTGTGTGGGGGCAGGAAAAAACATTTTCTTGATGGGGTTTTTTAGATTGACCCCTAGCTATGTGTTTGTTTTCCCCTTGTTGAGTGGGAATCTCAGTGCTCTGAATATTAGTGTCTTCTAGTCTTTGTTTCGTATCATAATAACAAGCTGTATTCAGAAATTTCTGTCATGCATAGGAACCACAACTTTTATTGCTAACAGTCCTGACAGTCTGATTCCAGAATTCCAGTTCTCCACTCACCCAGAGTAGTATTTTGGCAAAAATTTGACTGAAATTAATAGATTTTAGGATCAGAGAAAGAAGTCTGCTTCCTCACATTTAAAGAATCCTTCAGTTTACAAGCCAGCAGACAGATCACTGGGGTGATACCTAGGGTTAACATTGTGCCTTTGAAATGGTATTCTGGAACCAGCAGTATTAGAGAGCTGTCTTCTGTTTCCTGCATGCTTTCTATTTGTACCCAAGGACTTCAGCTCACACCCTCAAAAGAGCTGTTGCTGTGCTCTATAAGTAGACATATGAGGTTTTAAGGTAAAAAAAAAAAGACTTATCAAGCAGCCAAAGCTGTCAGCTTAGCCAGTGATCTGAAAGTCACACCATATTCTTTCTGGCTTGTTTATAGTTTTGAAAGATAGCCTTTGCCTCTGTGCAGTTGTTCATTTCCTCCAAAATATTGCACTGGTATACCTGTTGGCTTCATGTAATTCAACATTTAAACTCAGTTTAAAAAAAAATATCTATGCAGAAGACATTAGAAAATCCACCTTGTGTTCCCAAGGTTGTGGTGGCTCTGTCAGAGTTCTGCCTTCTTTTAGAAAAGCAAGTGAATTTGAACAGTACATACTCAGAGAGCAACGGGAAAGTTTCACAGTCTTACTCTTCAGAGCAACGTTTTCCAAGTAAAGACCCAAGTGTGGTTCTTACATGCCTAGGGCACTTTAATGGGCCTCTTTAAAAACTAGCATTGTGCAAGTGGAATGCATGCAGGGCCAGATTGTCAGCTGGCATAAATCAGCTTTACCCTGTTGAAGGCAGGGAACCTGCCGTGATTTATACCAGCCGAGAATCTGGCCACAGAATAAATAATATGCAATGCTATGTTATGAGGCTGTAATTCCCTTGAGGGGGCTTTTGTGATAGCAAAAGGAGCCAGAGTTATCCTGTTCTCTTTCTTGGAGCAAAGGAATAACTGCAGTATTTTGAAGTCCTCAGAACATCAGAAGGGAAAGATTTCAGGCAGTGGAGATAAAGATGATACTTCCAAATTTCTTGTAATGTAGCAAGAATTATGGAAGGAAGAATTATGGGAGGAGAATTTAGAAGGATTGAGATGGGATACTGAGTTCCAAAAGAAAGAGAAAGATGTAGGAGGGATGATTTCTCATAGATTTCAGGCCTTTCATTTGAATTTCTGATATAATTAATAAGAAAGCAAAGTGGAGAATGGGAAACAAGGACTAAGGGGCAAACTCCTCCTCAAGGAAGTGAATATGGTTTTTAATTTTGTTTAGCATTTCACCCAGAAGGGTCATAAGTGAGCTGGTACTCTTTTTATTGACTTAGAAAGGAAAGAGGATTCAGATAGATTTTCCAAGAATTAATCTGGGTCTAAATATTTTAGATGTGAGATGCGGGTAAGCCACCTCCCTCCAGTTTTAATCCAACTATGGATTCTGCAGCCCAGAATGGGAATAAGCGCATCATGCGTATACGTCACCTGTTGGCAATGGTTAGGTGATGCCTGGGGCTTTTGGATGATAAGGCAGTAATTTTGTAGATTTCATCTAACTAATATAAGCACATTTTTATGTTGTTGTACAAGAGGGTGAACTTTGAAACAGACCACAGATGATTACTAATGGATTATCACTTCTGGTTATACTCAGGGAAGGAAGCAGAAGCAGCTGTCCAGGATTCCTGTGTCTTGAGATGCTGATCTAGTTTGATCCTTGACCTCTAATTAGTAGTTGGAATACTGTTGACAGCTTGCCATATAAAGCTGTACAACAACAGTAGTTTTGATAGCACGGCTTAATTTAACAAAGGTCTTAGTGCTCAAAAGGAGCTGAAATTTCTTACCATTTTGATTGGTCCCCTGTTTTAATGTTACCTGACTGTCTTGACCAAATTCCATATGTTGTTAGAGCTCTATGCCTGCAGTCATTGTTACATGAGGACTTAGCAATACCTTGTGCATTTAGAGTGCTCCAGGAGGGTAGTGCATGTGAATAACTTCTGTCAATTAAATTGCATGCTTGGGAAAATATGGTAGATGTAACTCTGCATTTTCTCTTTACAGTTTATTTCTCCAGCTGTCTAGTCTCTTAAAATATTTCATTAGATAGAAACTGCAATTTCGGGCCACTGTGCAATTTCAGGCCACTGCTAAAGGGAGGTCTGTAGTTACATGTTAATTTTACTTCATCTTACTGTAGAGCTACTAATTAACACATGAAGTATGTTATCTTGAGCAAGATATTATCTGGTCTTTTTTTTTTTAACTTTTACCCTAAAGTGGCGTTCATTGTAAAAACATACACAAATAAAGATGTATCTTTTTCATTATGTCATCAATACTGATAAGACAGACAACAAAATCACAGGGGGAGTTTAGCATCTGACAAGTAGTGAGTTGCTTCTGAAGTTCACATGATAGCTGATCATTTCCTGCTCTCAGGATGCTTCCCCCACAGCTCCATAGCCATGTTAAGCTTTCCTGTAACATGACTGAGTAGTCACTCCAGGGTGTCCCATTCTTCTTGAGAAACTCATAGAAAGAGTGCAGGAATGAAGAAGTAAATCTTTGTGTGTTTCACTAATGGGAAGAATTTAATGAGATTTTGAATAGCACAAATTTGGGATCAGGATTTCGAAAGAAGAGCTGTCATATCCAGGTGTTGGTTGATCCTTAATTTCTTTTGGCTGGTTCTGTCTGCAAGCATGCGGCAATTACCCTTCCTTTTTGTCTTCTGCATCCAAGGAGATCTATGGTTCTGCAGTGGCTGTGCTGTGGCAGTTGGGCAGCTGCCCCGCTGTGTACCTTCTACTTCCCCACAGTTCCCATTACTGATATTCATGGTTGCGTTACCTCCTTTTCCTACAGTGGTTGGTCTTTCCTCAGAAAGTGGGAGGCCCATGACCATGTCACTTCTCAGCCTGAGAGTATCTAAACTCCATCAACTCATGGGCTCTGAGAGGAAGGATCCTTTCTGGCTGAGACTGGTAGGGCCTTTAGTGGTGGCACTCTGTGGAGAAGGGATTGACATGTGTGTGGGTGGTCCCCCGAAGCATGTCAAAGGAGAAGAAAGCCTGTTCCCTGATGGATTCATTCATTATTCCAGCCCCTGCAGGGTGACTGATATTCTCTCCAGGGAGCTCACAGCACAACAAAGAGAGACTTTACATACAGAATCTTTTTTTCCTTTTTAAACTAAAAACAAGCGTTTCTCATCCTCATGAAAAGATCAGAGAGGACCATGTAATAGTCATGACTTCATAAGCCTCTTTATTCAAGCTTTCACAAAGTAACTAGGTCAGCAATATGTGCTTCTGGGCTATTGAATTTCCCCTTTTCCCCTCAGTCTGTTCTTCCATTTCCTCACCCAACTTTACCACAAGGGAATGCCTTAAGTGAAAAATCTGGAAAGCTTATCCTTTTTATTGCATTTGTAGTATTCTCATATGGTACATACAATGCCAGGCCATCAGGCTTGCAAAGCTGGCATAGCCCAAGTTTGCATGTAAACAGCAATACCACATTGACTGGTTGTAACTAAAGCCGTATCTGCCTCTGGATAATAGAAATAAGAAGGCATTCAGTGGGAAGAGATTGGTGAGCTACTCTGGAAAAGGCAATGCAAGCAAAAAGTGTTTCTTCATCTTTGTTTTTCTTCCTCCATCAGCTTCTTTCTCATGCAGTCCCTACTACTCACGTTTTATGCTTTTGCCTCGAAGTTTCTGGCTGGCTGGGGGCTTTGCTGTTCTCGCTCTTCCCTGAGGCCATGCTGCTACCATGACTATTAGTGCAACAAGAAGCAGCCTAGGAGCTTCCTGTGTGTATAAGTCCCCTGCCTTTCATGTGTATAAGGGAAGATGAAAACGTGATTCTAATTAAATCCCCAAAATCCAGGAGCATGAGATTCAGAAAGAGGGCTCAGGCGTATCCTATATAGATTTTGAGTTGTTTGAAACATAGGCATTTGATCCTAAAAGGAAGATTTCAAAATATCTGTATTGGGCATGAAAGCTCTTCCTATGCATGTTGGAGGGGATTAGAGGCTCATTCTTTTACCATAGGAGGAGGAGACAAAACTTGTTGGTGGCTTGTAACTGAGAGTAGCTTTTGCATCTTGACCCATGGTTAAAAAAGTGAACTGGGAAGTGCAAAGCCTGGGCTCAGTCTCTTAGTCTCTGGAGATCCAAACCCACATCTCTAGCTCCCCACAATTTCATCTGTTGTAATTTTAATACTACTATTAAAATTCAATACAGATGTTTATATTAGAATTTCAACTTGTTCTCCTTAACGTGGCAAAAAATAATGCATTGATGTGTTCATTGCAGCTTCTATAGGCAATTACAGAACTTGTGGGACATGAACAGAGATTGTTTCAACACTGGTCTATTGTGATTAGTAAACTGAGGTTCAAAGAGAGTCATAACCCCTGTTATTTCTCAACAGAAATTCTGGATTAAAACCTTCAGAGCATCCAGAAATTCTCGTCAGTCTCAAATACCCTGCCAAGTTCAGTAAGATACAATTAGCATTTTTTTTTCTCCTTCCTTTTTCTCATGTTAAGAGGCTGTGTGTCTGGAGCTGCCAGGGAATGGTGAGGCACAAGGAAGCTTTGGTAGCTTATTTCAGTTTGGCTATTTAAGGCCTAAGTCTCCTTTCATCTATCTACGTATATGGCATTCACAATTCTGCCAGCTTGTGCTTCCCCTAACTTGCCTTTTTTATTCTGGTGATTTGTAGTATGGTTGTTAGGCACATAGCTACTGGTGGTCTGAAGTCAGAAACATTGGCCTTCTCATGGGTGAGGGTAGGTAGCGAATGCTAGAAACAAACCACTAGTTATTTGAAGTATCTTACTCTTGAAAGCTAATGACAAGGCACACTTCCCACTATTGTAACCACATACCTAGAAATAGAAAGCACCAATACCTGCCTTTCCAAGCTGTTGCTTAGCATGAGTAGTTAGACTATTTGTACAGTCCTCACTCTTCCATTTAAAAGGTGGATTTTGTTTCAATTTTGTGCTTTTGAAATAGAGGTGTAGATAGCTTTGACAGGTGTAGTAGTTTCCATCTGATTGTCCTTAGACCAGCAGTGGATTTGGAAGGAGGTGGTAGTATTTGTTTAGGGAACGATACTGTCTTTCTGACAATTTCAGGTAAGAGTTTAATGTTAATCATTGCCTGCCTTTTGAAAGTGGTGGGCTGCTGTGGTTTTGAACATATGAAGAACAAAAGAATTAGGAATAGTACTTACAGCTGCTATTCCCTGACTGGATACAGATTTGGTCAGATAGGCAGACAGTTTGCCATGCATTAATAAGATATCACACATCATATAAACACCAGGAACTGTGAGCATTTGCCTCAAGGCAAATGTAAGGTAGTGCAATTTAGCTAAATCTGCTCTGACAGAATGCTAAGCTGTGGACAGGGAGAGCTCACACAGAAGGAAGTTCACCCCAGTTAGATAATGGAGAATACGGTGTACTAACTTGATATTTTAGACTCTGAGGCATGAGATTATGAAAGCTGGACAAGCATCTAAGCCAACAAGTGAAAGGTGTAGGTGAACTGAATCGCTTCAGAAACAAGATGTACATTTTTAACAGGGTAATTTCATTATTGGAGCCCTACCAAGGCATGTGATGGACTTCCCAGTACAAATCTCTAAATCAAGACAGGGCTTTGCTTATGTAAAAGCACATATCCAGGGAAGTTAGGTCTTTGAAAAATTAGTTGAGTGGAATGATTTCACTTGCAGAAGGCCAGACTGGGAATATCATCCCAGCTTTTCCTGGCATAGAGGTCCTGTAACATGTCAATCTGTGATGCAGCAGGCTGGTATCGTGTCGCTCTCAGAATTAGGACTAGCATCTCCAGAGGTAAGAAACAGTTAAGCTATTCAGCTAACTAACCCTATTCAAGGATATTTCAAATATGCATGAGTTATAAAATCTTGCATCCAAAGAATGAAAAAAATGTTTCTGTTCCTATGGAGCACTTTCCTCTGGTGTAACTTAAGCTATTACTGCATTTGGAAAGCTTGGAATCATTGTGTTTTGTGAGAACACTTTTTAAAGCATACAGTGTTCTACTTGGGTGCAGTATTTGTGAAAAATGCCGAAGTGACAGCTTTAGAGAATGAGATGCCCGTGTCACTGAACAGTTACACCAGAAACCATAAAAAGTGTGTAACTTGCTGCTGATGTGTAAAGGGATGCCGAGTGGTTCAGCTACTGTGGCCGCATTATGCATAGCCTTCTCAGTGGCAGTTGTTGAAACAGTATTTTCATGACATAATTATTAATCCATTTGGCATTTGATTAAAACAATCAAGGTATTTCACAGAAGCCCTTAGACATCCTGCAGACTGTAACTGATTTCTACAGAACAATAAGTGCCTTCCAGATGAAGGATGATGATGTGCTGTGACCACTATCCAGAAACATTCAGTGACTCTGAACTGTTAAACATCAGCTAGTATAATTTGACAGAGCAGCACTCAGAAATCACACATTAGCATCTGCTGAAGATCTTATCCTATTAAATTAAACTAATATATGTCACAGTAAACATCTTCTGTCCTGTGGTAGCAAGATGAGGAATGTTATGCTATTGCCAGAAATAAACTGCATCATTTAAAAGTTTGGGAAATGCCATCATATTTTGCTTTTCCTAGTTCTCAGTTGTTAGGAAAAAAAGTTGAAGTAATTGACAAAATGTCAGCTATTCAGATGAAAATTAAGAAGCAATGGAAGGTTTGCTTCTGAGTTGCTGCTTGATCTTTTGTTTCTGTCTCATCTGTTCCCAGCTTTCTCCCTGAAACAATTCCTTCAATAGAAATGATTGTTTTGTGGACACTTAAATTAGTTTCTTCTTTGCAATCTCTCTTCTAAACAAGCTGGAAGTGTAAATTCTGTCTTGAAGTGATAGTGAAAGGCTCTAGTCTCGAAAACGACTTATGCTATAGCTTGAGGACTGAAACAGTGACTATACAGAAACAAGGACCATATCTAGAGCAACTGGGAGTGAAAAGCCCTAGAAAGCCAATTCCATGTGTACATTTCACATTTACAATTTTATTCTGTGTCATCATAAACAAAGTGTAAGAGCCTGCAGTCTCTCACACATCTCACACATTCAGGCAGGTAGACTAAACAATTTTAGACTGGCAAGTTCCTTCCCACTGAGCTGCGCTTGAGGTAGGAATGTCCTCACCTTACACTGTAATGCCAACCTTGCTGGGTGCTGACTGCTGCAAGCAGTGAGTGATGTTGTGTGGAGTGTGAATTGTTGTGGTATTCATACCTACAGGTTTCTTAGTGTCCAAGATTTTTGGTTTTTTCTTTCTAATGTGGAGGCTCACCTGGCAGACCATACACATATTCAGAAAAGACTGTCCTTAAAATACTGTTTTATAGCATAGAGAAAGACTTTGTTCCACATGATTTAGAAATAATGGCAAAGTACCTTTTGGTGAACTTTCAAGGGATGTATTTAGGGGTGAAACATTTATTTCAGAATGGACAGGCTTTTTTCCCTTTAAGCCCATTAAAATTTCATCCTCTAATAGAAATGAAGATGCTGGTTACTCTTTCTCTTATTTCAGCAGGATGGCGTTGCCAGCTAGTGATTTGTAGCCTCAAAGGTAACTTGAGGGAGTCATTTGCAAATGCATTAAAAGGAACAGCTAATACCTAAGGGATATGTTAGCAAATTTACCTTCAGCAGATAAAGGAGATGTTGCTTTGTTAGTAGAGATATTTCTGTTCCAAGTAAGCTGATAACTGTAACAGCATGCGCAGCAGTAGGATTTCTGCAACAGAAATCAGCAAAAGGAAGTTTTCTTAAGGTCAAATATCATTAGAAGTCTGTATTTCTATGCATGTGCCCTGTTCTCAAGACTCAGTGTATAATTTCCATTAGTGGGTGTGCAAGTTAGATGCATCTATCAAGAGAACATATCCCCAGGGTATTAAATTCTCTTATTCTGCTTCTTTGCATGTAACTTGACAGAGACAAATAATAACTATCCTGGGGACTGAATTTGAGAAGGATGTGTATTTTTCCCCCAAATCCATTCAAAGTGATTCTACTCCCTGGAGATTACATTTGAGTCTAACTTTCCTCTGATTTACTATTTTAGCTGAGCTGATGGATTATGAAAGAAAGTAATTTATTTTTTATACTGTTTTCTTGAATCTGTCATTCAAAACTTGCTGTGTGGAGACGGAATGATTCTTAAACATTATTTTCCTAGGGAAAAATGGCTTCTTACAGTAAAAAGGAACTCTGAACAGAGCTTCCGCATAAACATGTTTACCCGTCAGTGGCTGACAGAGAAGCCTCTGTGTGTGTGTATTAAGGATGTAGACTTGCTAAATGAGACTTCTTATTTGGAAACAGTTTTTCAAATAGACTAGGATGGATGGACTATACTCAGGCCTAGAGAAAGAAATTGCATAGAATTCTGGTTTACTAGAATCTGTAGATTCTATTGTAAACTAGTACCATAGTGGGAGCATTCTTTGGTCAGGAGACCTGCCTTAAATTCCAGATGTCTCAAATATTCCTCAAGTTCAGAGGTCTTCAAAAAGCTAAGCTAAATTAGGTCTTTATGCTCCTTATACTACTAAGTTGTCTTTTGTATTTTAAGCTTAAACCAAGGTCCCTAAATCTTAAGTCTTAAATCGTGACTACAAGTTTTGCATCCTAAACATAAAATCATTGTTTTATTTCCTTGTTTGTTTGTTTATGGCTTTGAGGGAGGAATGGTGTCAGTGAATGCACTTTAAAAAAAATCCAGCTAATACCCTCTATTTATCTGGAAAAACAAATATTTGTAAATCCCTTTGAATCATGTAACTGTGTAACAACTGCAAGTTTGAAAGCATAGTTGTCTGGTTAATCCGTTTAAATGCTTGTTTTTGAATGGGCAGCTGTGAGTCTTTGTGTGCACACAGCTTCTCCTCAACTTATGGGTGTGATATGAAATACCATGGAAATTCTGCTTTGGTTCAGTAGCAGCATAGCTGCTCCTCATGCAAAGCACGTCCTTGGTTAAGGTGGACTTAAGAGCTGTGGCTGAAGCCAGTTTGCTCAGTCACTTCCAAACCTGGCTGTATAGGTTGCTGAGATCATACTTAAGGAATGTGTGGGTGCTGGTCAGAGCTACAAAGGACATCCTAACTCATGACTTGAACATAGTCCAGCAGCTGACACAAAAGGTGTATTTGTGAAGGGGCAGTAGACAGGTGCGATATGGAGTTGTGCATGGAAAAAAGATCAAGGAACTTCAGTTTGAATACTGCTACCTAGGTAAAAATAAACCTCTGAAGAGCAGGACTGCAATTTATGTACTCCAAACCATGCCATTTTACCTAAAATCTCTTTGTGTCTTGCTTATATTATTCGTGTAACTTGTCCTTCATAGTTTTGAAGCATTTCCTACTTGTGAATGTGACAAACTGATATTTGAACAGACACAGCCCATTCCAATTACTGGGTTACATGTTAAGGCTGCTTTTAATTATTTTTTAATTATGTTTTTAATCCCAAATCCATTCTTTGTTTTTGTTCGACTAAAATTTGTCCCCCTGTCCGCAGAATCTTGCTTCCAGTTTACAGAAAGAGAAGTGTAGTCAGAATCAGGCCCTTTGAAATCAGAGGTGGAAATTGCAGTTCAACAAAAGATTCAGAGCAAAAGGTGAAACTCAGGCAATGCTTTTGTTTGGGTTTCCAGAGTATTTTCTCAGACTAGTGGTAGTTTCAGGTAAATGTTCATCAGACTTTTCCTCTGAACCAGCAGAATGGAGTGACTGGCTGAATTTAATTTTTGTAATCGCATTACAGAGCTGCAGCAAAATCAGATGTTTCACTTCAGACAGAGGATATCTGTGTTTCACAGTACTATCTGTCCCTTTTTATATAGCCCCTTCTCTTGAAAAATGTATTCTAAGAAACGAAGACTGTTCTGACTCTTTTAGCATCTCATGAAGAGTAGATGTCTGCTAGGTCTGTGTGCTGCTGAGGAAACAGTCAGAGAGTAGTACCTGTCTTCTCAGATATCTCCCATAAATGTTAACTGTCATGAGACACCAAAAATACTTTTTTTCCATGCTTCAAAGTAAAAATGACTTCCCATCTACTTTCACAGTGGGTTTAGGCAGCTATGGGGCCCATCCTGAGGTGCCTCTGCAAATATTTCTGGGGAGAAACATCAATCCTTGGAGTACTGCCCAAAGTGTCATAACCCAAGTGGATGGCAAGTCCCATCTGCCCTTGTAAAGGTGCCTGACAGGAAAGAAAAACTGTAGAGCCCTTGTTTCCTCTCCTGAAAGGGCTGTGACATCTCCTGTCTCATGGCAAAGTGGTATTTGAAAGCAGACTACACTCAGGTTGGAGACAGCACCAGACAGCAGGTCCCCCCATGTCTGTGCCCCAGGAATAATTTGCCCCCGAAAAAACTGCAGCCACAGACTTTTCTCTGCCCTCGGCAGTGCTGCTGCTGTTGAAATGCACAGTTTTGCCTTACGCTAGCCCTGGATTTCCACTCCTGAAGCCACATTCTTTGTTGCTTGTTTAGTCAGTTGTCTAGACTGGAGAACTGTTACAGGTCAAAATGGCCTTTTCAAGGGGGGGTGGGGGGAGTGGGGTGTGCAGGGAGTGGTAAGGTGTGGTCATTCCTCTGTGAGACAGGAGAAAGTGCAATGAGGGATGTGAACAAATAACCAGAGCAAGGGAGCAGGATTGGTGTTTTTTTTGTAGACTCTCACTAGAGAAAAAGGGAAAGGGAAGATCTTTAGTGCGCACAATGCTTAAGAGACAAAATAGTAATTTTTCTTTACAATTGTCTGGGGACTTCTTCGTGAGGCTGACAATTTTTCTCTAAGTACATGTTTCCTTGCATCAAAAAGAAACAATATTAAAAATAAGATGTCAGGAAAGGCGTGTCGGTGTGAAGGAGGCTCTGCAGTAGCGTCCTCAAAGGAAGGATCTGCTGAGAGCTGTTAGAAGCTGCATATGGCTGAATCCTTTCAGAAAGGAAGATGATTATGGGCTTATGACTTCCAGATCTGTCAGGAAAGTGTGTCAGTAGTTTTAAGGGATTGTTGCTAAAGCAAATAAAATGAAAAGCATGAAACGGCACATAGAGGAGCAATGCCTTTTGTGATTCACCAAGCAACCCAGCTTGTATCAAAGGGAACCTGGGGGAGTCAGACGTAACTTTGAATTTCCTGTTTTGTGTGATCTGTTACAGTCTTAGTGTTTGTGCTTCATTTGCACTACTTTGAAAAAGCAAGCAAAAATGTACCCCCAAACTAACATTTTTCATGACCTTACCTGAAGATTCTTCTCTGAGACATGAGAGGGTTTGCAAGTGCCTGTCAGTCTCCTGAGTGAATGAACAGTGTTAGTAAACATCTGCGCATCTGTATTAACTCTTCATAAAGCACAGCAACTAGCTGCTTTTAAGTATTATTTACGCCGTTTACTCTGTGTTTTAGTAATCTTAGTCTGCCTTTTTGAATACACTGAAGTCCAGCGGACATACATTCAGCAAGAATTTAACTCTGGCAAGAGTTAATGTAAGAGTTAACTCTAGTTTCAGGAGGAAGGTTTGGCATTCTGCCACCTGAGTTTCTGCATGCTGCCAGTGTAGAGATCAGTGTTTAAATCATTACCATTTTACATTCGGAAGAGATGATTTTCTGCTGTCTATCTAACCTTCCTTATTCCTGTTCAAAATGCTTCGGGTAATTAGTCAAGTAACATGAAAGCGTCTGACGAATACAGAATTCGCACCTCTAAGGTTGTAGTTGACTTAAAAGTAATTGAGTAAACCACAGTGACTTTGTGTGTAGTAATTCTCAATTCTGAACATTGGCTAGACTTGTTCCTTATATAACCTATACTGAGCTAAATCAGCTTTAAATGGATTTGAAGATCCATGTGCAAAACTGTAAAACATCCACCCCTTTAATTTAATAAGTTAAACTCTTGTGGTGGTGTGTGCATGCCAGCCCAGCACTTAGTTACTTGATGCCATTCAGAAAGCTAATCATGGCAAGGCCATCTAACAAATATGAGTAGCAGTGTCATTTGTGAGTGTTTGGCCAAGCAAGTGTGTTCCTATTTTTTATTTCTGTTCAAGTCTGGTTGCACAGTGGTCTGTGGGAGCTGAGGGCAGGGCTCCATCTGCACAGCGTGTGTCACAGTGATGAGCCAGCACGATAGTTGTCTGTGTAAGGGAGAAATAAGATCTATATCCAAGTAACCACCTACTCTGACCATCACAGGTACTCCAGCTGCAATTCCCCATGGGAAGGATGGCAGGGTTTGGCAATACAGTGTAGCAGGGAGTTCATAACATCTTTGAAGTTAGCTTCTTTGTCCCCACCATAGATCCTAACATATTCTGCTGCCCAGAAGTTTAGCAGAACATGCAGTCACTTGCTTGGTGACATAGACTTCAAAACTTCTCTGCCTTTCCTCCACCTGTAACCTGTAACCAGTGAGGATGCTCCTAAAAAAGCAGACAAGATTTGGCTTTGCATTAAGCAAATATCACAAGACGAGCACTTTGGACTGCCAGTAAGTAATAAAGGGATGCCTTTAAGTAAGCAGTACTGATACTTTAAGAATACAATATATTTTTTTTATCATTTCCTGGATTTTTCAGTTTGTATGTGGTGCTGAGCACATTCAGTAGCCATGCAGATAAACAGAAGAGCCAGGATATGTCTCTGTGGAATACTTCACAGCTAATACAAATAGCTTGTCCCTAATATTATTAGAAAATGTCCTAGAGTACCATTCCACCTCTACTAGGTGGACTCATTAATTTCCCTGTTGGAAATTGTGAGTTTAATAAATAAGCCTTTAAAAATAGGATTGAATGACTCTTTAGGGCGGATGTTCCCCATTTCTTTTTGTAGTAAGAAAGATAAAGGGAAGAAATACAAACTAAGCTTCTGGAGGGAATATATGCTTCTTTCAGGACAAATGATTCATCTTCCCCAACACCATTATGAAAAATGAAGATCCCTGTCATATCTTGAGATGGATTGTTGCTGGTGGTGACTGTTGAGGGGGCAGGAGTGGAGAAAAGCATGTTTCTATAAACAGGCTTTCTTAACTAGCCAAAAAGAGAGATAAGATGAGTTCAGAAACTCCATTCAGCCTACTTAGAAGATTCATTTGCATGGTTTTGTTCTGGTAAGGCTCTGTAGCTGAGAGTGAAGGCATATTTGTGTTTTTCTGAGTCAGAGTTCTTCCAAATTGTGTATGTTTCAAATGTTGGAGAGACTCTTCTGTCATGAAATGGTCTTTGCTTCCTTCTTCTATCACAGAAATCACTGTATAATGCTTGAATGACTGCTGTCTATTTTCAGAGCATATAAGTTGGAAAAACAATATTTGTAAAAAGCTGAAGTGTTTATACTATTTCTGTTTCAAGTGAAGTAATAGCAGCTTTCACTGGGCAGGCAAGCATAGAAAAGGAGATGAAGTTGCAGGGTATGTTTTTAATGGTCAGGATTAGCTGTGCAAATGTCAGTTCTTAACCATGAATCATATTTATTCCAGCAAAGCAGGAAAACTGGTTTTCCTAACCTTGTAAACCAAATGAGCATTGCCATACTCAATACTCACTGTATATCTGAAGTCACAAGAGTTTACCACCAAAGACCAAACTCGATGCATTATGCAGAAAAAACTAGACTCTCTACTCAGAGTTGAATAAATTGATCTTTGTGTTGTATTACATATGGTTCTCCAGTGCTGTGTGCTGTTTATCAGCTGTATTAGTGGATTAACTGTGGGTTAAAGTCAGGAGAAGATGAAACACCCCTTTGAGTGCCCTATGGGAAGCCCTCATTTAGACTTTTTTTCAGCCTCTTTTGCCCAGAGACAATATTCTTTTGTTCCACTTACCACAGAGTGCTAAACAGTGGCCAGACAATGTGGAAAAGAGCAGCAAGTTAAGAATCTGCAGGTGAAAAATCCACCTCATTATTAGAAGCATCACAATAATGTTATTTTTATTCCATGTTTTCAGAATACATTCACTTTTCTCCTGTAAATGCTGAGCTGGAGTGTTCTCACACCTGCACTAATGTCAGTCAAGCAGTCACAGCCGCGAGCTGGTAGTTCACTGCCATGCCCTCTCCTAGGGAGAAGAGCCCAGCCTGTGATTAAGACTGCCAGTGCTACCTCATTTTGGAAGGAGTGGATAAAGAGTGTTATTTAATGCTTTAAATGCAAACATTATTTTTGTCTTCAATATCTCCCGCTTAGTATGCCATTCCCTCCCTTCTTTTCTCTAGCTGTGTCCTTTCCCCCAGCTCCTGCCAGATTTGATTCTACTTCTCTGTCAGTGCCTGCAGCAATCCCTAAAGCAAAGTTTTGTCAGTTCCACTTGCTGTTAAAAGCCAGACACTTTCACTGAAGAGAGGAGTTAAATAATAAAGTTTTCTAGCTCCTGCTCCTTATCCTTTTTTCTTCTCCCTCTGCACCTACCTTTCCCACTCCTTACCTGCTGATAGGTGTGAAATAGCAGTTTCACACATTCCAGTGCAGTACATCAGTGGCCCTCTCTCTGTGAACCAGTTCTGCTTTAGCCTTTCTTCAGCTAGGGGTGGCCAAATTACTCCTGGCTAGGTCTAGTCAGCCCTCTTCTTTCATAGCAGGCTTCTCAGTCACAGCTGAAGAGCAGGTCGTAGTACATACAAACTGATCAAAGGCCTGTAGGCCCCACCAGCCTGTTCTTTTCCCCCATCTCATAGTAGCTGCTTTGTGATAGGGTGAGTTACAGGGCTGTGTGTGTGTCTCATTGCATTTACAGCTGTATTGTTGCCATTTGATAGGTGTGACTTGCATTTTTTTTGGTATGACAGGCAAGAGCCATTACGTGATAGGGAGAAGCCATGATATGCATCCGATCCAAGTATTTCACAACGAAGTGTGTTGCTAAAAAGTAAGTTATTTTGGCCTTTATCCTTTATAGAGCCCTGGTGAGGTTTGGTCAGAAAGAAAAGCAGCACAAAGTTCCCAAGCACTTTGCAAACATAAGTTCGATCAGTATGCTTAAAGGCATGTCTTTAAGCACAATTAAGGTAACAGTAGTGCTAGACCAGAAGAATGCGGATCAAAAGGAAACCCAAGAGGTGAAGCTCCTTCCAAAGAGAAAAAGGGTGTAAATTGCTAGGGGCAAACAGGAGTGACTTCAGTAATCTTTGACTCTGTATGATACAGGTCGAGGCTGAGAGATTCTGCAAAGGAATCTGTAGGAATGTGATTTTCTGGAGTCCTGCCACAGGGACAGTTAAATATCTGGTGAGCTAAACATTTATGGAACCTGTTTTCCTCTGACATATTTTAGTTGTATGTAAAAGATAGCTCATACTTGGCTTTACAGAGAGTGTCTCAGCACTCTTGCTAATTGCTGTTGTTAATAGAAACAACCACATAAGTCCCATGCCCATGATAATCCTAGTGGGGAAAATCATAGTTGAGATGAAGGACCGCAGTCCAAAGCAGGGTCCAAGACTATGTGAGTTCATACTCAAATAGTGAGTATGGGAGTATATGTCACAGAGTGACACTCCATTTCAACTCATGATGGCATTAAGGTCAGAATTGGCAGCAGTAAGTGAAAAATTCAAAATAATTACTTGTAGGGTTACACCTGAAGCTGTTGCCATGGGAGTGGGTGATCTGCAAGTCTTACCAACTCCTGTGATTTTATGATGAGTCATATGGTAACACATTTTTCTTGAAGATCAAGCACCTGAATTACGGTGACCTGTTTTCTTTTTATCTTTTAATATTGGAAGTTAGACAGTAATTGCAACCCTTCTGTTTACCACCAAAGTTTCTAAACGTGACTTAAATGCAATTTAAGAGTCCAGGCAGCAATGGCAAACAAAACAGAACCCCACAGCTGTTTTTTAGTTGCAGTCTTTTGTTGTGTTGGGTTTTTTTTTTTTCCTTTATTTTCATGATCTCTCTGGCTTGTCTTGTGATGTTGTAACTCATGATTTTTAACTCTTTGGGCTTGATTATGGTTCTGTCTTTTCTTCCTTGTATCACTGCACTGAACATAATCAGTATAATTAAGAGTAACCATAAGAATGTGTCCAAGTCTTAAAAGTGAAGCTCATACCACTAATTTTCTTTGTCTCCTTCCCACCTGCAATTATTTGTAAGACTAAAAGTGCTTTTTTATCATCACCTCTCCACTTTCATGATACTAGCAATGTCCCTATCATTATCAAAGTTCTCTTGAGGTTATAGATCTGTACTGGGGGGTCAGGCAAAATAGAAAAAATGCTGTGCTCCCTGATAAAGGCATCCTCCTCCTTGCAGATTTCCATGATGTAGTGAAGTCTTAAATTCAAGTCTCTTCCAACAGGTGGAATTATTTCACAGCAGCTGAGTAGTTGAGTTCCCATTCCAACATCTCTGTCAGCAATTCTGTTTTGTTTTGTTTTTAAGAGATGGAATCTATCTACTTAGCAATGCTATTTTGTATGTGTACATGTGCCAGAGGCACTGGAAGAGACACGAGAATTGCAGTAACAAGATAGGAGTAAGAGAATTGGCTACTGTTTCTGAAATGCATCCTAAGACATAAATAAGGTTTTCCAGTGTATACAGCATGTTGATTTGAGCTTTATTTAAAATTTGTTGGCTTTTGACAGTTCTGTAGTGATACTAAAAAATTAAGAGGCATGTAAACTATAGCCTGAGGCCTCAATGAAAGTTACATATCTACAAAGACAAAGCTAACAACATCAAGACAGACAATAGGCTTTGGGTGAGGTGTACTGTTTATAATATCCTGAGAAATCACCAAAAACAGTATAAACCCTAGAGTAAAAATGTTGTTCTGCAAGCCTGGCCTCACCAGAATCCATGGAGTTGATGTATCTTATGTGACTGCTCTGGTGTCTCTTCAGTAATACCCAGCCCACATGTTGACTTGCATGTTCCATGCATTTTAACCATGGTGACTGAGGTATCCTGAACTGGTTGGTTGAAAGCTTCATAGCCAAGAAACCTCAGCCTTTTATTTGGAGTGTTCTCCATGACAAGGAAGCAAGGAAAGCTAGAATTAGGCTTCGTGAAGAAGTCAAAATAAGAAAACTAACATTAGGGAGTAGATGGCAAAAATCAAGTTTTGAGACAAGCATACATTTTAGGATGGTGAATCTGTTTTTTTTGTTTACACTCCTATTGTATCCACTTTTTTTTTTGTACAAAATAAAAGTTTTCTTTTATCCACAGCCTTCAAGTGATTTTGGTTGTTTGAGTAGGAGAAAACCTTAAGAAGTTGGCTCATGGGGTATGAATTGAGCAACAGGATAGTCTAGCATTTTTAGAGATAGACATTCAAGTCATTACAAGAAGAGGAGCAATCTTAGTGGTTGTGAACCACTCATTGCTTGTGGGTTACAGGCCCCTCAGAGAATGAGTGAATACACTTCTCTAAGGAAGAACCCTACCAACTTGTTATTTTCCAGGCAGGATTTTGTTGATTGGAGGTAGATCTGAGTTCATTGTGACTTCGAGGAGACAAATCCTTACTGCATTTCCAAGTCCCCAGAGTCTAGTTGCAGGCTGTGATCAGAGAGTGTGATGTTGAGGTTCACACCCAACTCTAGATTTCATCTCAAGCCCTTTGCGGAAGTTGATTTCAACATCAGTCTGATAGAGGAATTTCAGCATCATAGGGGAAAGTCAAACTTGGCTTTAGTTTGTAACTGGATGTGTTCTCACAGTGGCAAAGGCCAAGTTGTACTAATGAACAGCACAATTAACACCTGCTAGAGCAATATGACAGTATTAGGGAAAGTAAACTGCAGTCTCACTTTGAATCATATGCTGAAACAAGGAGGAAAGTTTGTCCACCTGGATACTTTATCTTGAACTGCCAGAAGCATGAATGGAGAGGCACTGCACTGTAAGCCTCCATTACAAGAATTCTGCGGTGGAAATTAAAATATAGTCAGTTCTGGAAGTCCCAAAACCCTGTTAGCTTTTGCCATTAATTTAACCTGTTCAGAAATTAGCTGGCCTTAACCATCCAGCCTTTTGCTGGTAACGGAATTAGGCCTACCACTGTAAGTTAGAAGCTTAAGGTTTGTGACCTTGTAGTAGATAGTTTTTTTTTCTTCTAATCAAGTTGCTTGGTGTGGAGATCTCTCCTTGGAAGAGGTCCAAGCATACTTTCATCCATTTATTCCAGTGAGTGAGTCATAGCATGGCCAGAGACAGCATAGGAACAAATCCTGCCTCTTGACACACATAATGTGCTCAAACCAGTTTACCTAAGGACATGCCTTCACATATCTTTTGGCTCCAGTGCTGTGGGCACTGGAGAGGACTGAGTCGTTAGTAGCAGAGGTATCCATCATAACACAGCTGTGAATGAAATATGGAGCCATGGAAGATCGGAGCTGAAAGCAGTGTAGATGCAGCTAAAGTCTTTGCAGTTTGACTGGCAGATACTTTTCCCATATGCTCAGTTGTGAGTCGCTGGCACTCTGCCACAGGTTTCCCATGTGAGCTTGGGTGAGTCACTTCTTTTCTCCTTTGATATTTATCTGTGTTGTTCATCCAGGCTTTTAGGACCGTAGATTGTCTCTTACTAGTAGAGGGACAGTCCCTCATTATCAGGTTGTTTTGATCATTACTGGAACCCAGATAAATCAATACAGCCATGCACTAAATAAGATGGAACATCTTAAGAGAGGATCAATTTGCCAGAATGATGATCATATTAACACATATTTTATAGAACACTACATTCAAGACCTTCTGAGTCCTTACCACACACACTTCAATGAGGTTTTATTCTTCTGCATAGCTTCTGGAAGTTTTTGCAACACAAATAATTAAGAAATGTGCACCTGGAGCCAGCCCTTAACATACTGCCAGCATTCTCCACCTGAGTAAGTGCTCCCAGTGAGCTCGTCATAACCCTCCCCTCTGTGGAGAAGATTCTTCTACACCCTTAATATCAATGACAGATTTGCCAATTATTATCATGGCAGTAAGATCAGATACCTTAGTCTGTACTAGAGCATGCTAGTGGTGAGAAGGATGTGTGGTTTGGATGAAGAGTGAAGGCATTTCTCTCAGTCCCTCACAATGGCTCAAAAATCCGTTGAAAATGCTAGCAAGAGGCCTTTTTATTTCCTTCTGGAAAAAGCATGTTTATTTAATTCCTGTAATAAAATCTTCTAATGGCAGTAAATACTAAAGTTCTCGAAGGAAAAATTGATTTCTCAGCTAATGGAGGAGACAGCGGGAAATTACAAATCCCTGGTTGCCTGTTATCGGTTGACTAGCAACATTTGGCCACAGAGAGCGATATGAGCATAATTTTAACATGCAGGTGGCTACAAGACAAGGGCTGTGCTATATGAAGCCCAGTATCTCCTTAAAGTGATTCAACCTAGTTTTCCAAATATATGACAAAGTGAGTCAGACTGAAACTGTTGTAGCTGGTCTGCTCCACTTCAGATAGCTGCATATTCATTTTAGCTCTAGAAAAAAAGTTTATGTTGGCATTTTCTGTTCCTTGTAGTTACGCTGGCTTTTCAAAATAGTTTTTGAACTAAAAATATATTTCCTGAAATTCATACACTGGGAAAAAAATAGGTCTCTGCCTTTACTGCTACCACACTGAAGCAGATGGTGGGTACCAAGACTCAGAACCACTAAGCAAGTAATTCTTCAATGACTAGGTAAGGAAGCGTAGCTGTTTGGTCAAAGTAGACTTCTATAAGACAGACTGTCATTGCAAGTTAGTTTGAGTTCAAATTACCTCAACTTAGCCTAGGAAGACTTCAGTGACAGATTACACGAGCTGCAGAGATGCTGTATTGCATTTCCAGCTTGAGTTTGACCCACAACCTCAGGCAGGCCATCTACCTGAAGTTGAAAGACAGTACCAGCTCTGTGTTTTCCTGTGTGAACAGTAATGAGATTAGGGATGGCACCTAGGTTGTGCCTTAGGTTGATAAAGACAAAGTTGCAAAATTCATCATGATCTGTGTCATAACAATGTCACTCATCTAATGTGCATTCCTGCTATGGTATCCTCAAGTTACTTTGGTGTACAGACCACAATGCAATGTCTTTTAGTACATGGGGGCAGATCTGCTGCTTGTGAATAATGCAAACAGGTGGGTGCAGTGTACTTATTTCAGTGCAAGCCAGACTGAGAGTAAACTTGATTCTGCAAATTACAGAGCGACTTTTGCACCCTCTGAAGTCAATAGAAGTTGATTTCACATTTCACATTCACTTTGATTAACCTGGTCTTGACACTGTGGCACTTGCTTTGTTGCTAAGAAAATTGGTAGATATGAAAGATCAAAGATTTTCTAATTTAAGGTGGGAGAGAACGTTTGCTGCTGATGAAAACCTTATCTTCATAATGAGCAATAATGCAATCTGATAATATTTCATTTATTGAGTTTCCTTCTCTTTTTTTTTTCCCCCTTAAGCTGAAATTATGTCACCTCTAGACAGAAATAAGGAAAATGGAATGCAATTGAGAAACCTATGCAAATTTTGTGACACTAAAGTAACAACCTGCACAAACCAACGTCCATGCAGGAGCAACTGCAACATCACTTCTATCTGTGAGGAGAAAAGTGAAGTCTGCGTCGCTATATGGTAAGTTGTTTCTTCATACTGGTGGGGAGGGGAGCACACCCTCATTCATCGTTACTTGGTGCTTTCCTTGATTGCTCTGATATTCAGCATGTCCCTGCTACCTCACCAGGCTTTGCTGTCTCACTTCCAATTTGTATCTGTGTTCAGCATACCGAGAGTTGCTTGAGGTTAACAACAATTCTGATATGAAATGTTCTGGGGATTTTTTTCTTCTAAAGAAGTTCTGTTCCAGCTTATGCTGTTATTGGAAAAGAGGTATGTTTTTGCTCAAACCATTAAGCTGCATCCACCCACAGCACTCAAAGTAGAAACAGATTTGAGACTTGGCGAGGATCTTGGTGACATTTGCTGAAGAAAGACAATTCTCTTTCAGGTTTCAAAGTGAGCTACGTTATGTAGGTCTATCACAGGGGGATTATTTACCATTTATAGGTAGAAATACTTTCTCTTAATGATTAAAAAAAAATCTTCTGTGTATGTAGTGACTCTGCTGGCATGACGCTTTTTATACAATGTATGTCTAGGTTCAAAGAAATCAAGAGTATATGAAAATGAGGATTTTTTTTACTCTAAACTTGCATTCCAGTCTAAAAACTGGGGGGTTGCCCTTCCGTAAATGGTAAACAAATCCTACCAAAGTAGGATTTGATGAGTTCATAAGTGGACAAAAAGAACAGAACTGAGGATTTGCAACACTGCTATTGATTTAGGAACATAATTAGAACCACTTACAAAAAGACATAATTCCTTTATTGAGGGATTAGTTGTGCCCATTGACTTGAAGAGATGTTCAGCATAATTGGAAGTAGGCACTTGAAATGCAGGATCAGTCCAGTATGCTGTTCCATATTTGTCCTGTGCTCCTTTACTAAGTGGTCAGTGTCTATTATTGCCATACAAAGTGGCTGTAGTGCAATTTAAGATACACTTTGGATTCTTCATGTTAATTTATCCAAAAGGCAAATGAATTATGAGCTGTATTTAAAGTGCTCTTTGCCTCTAAGTCAATTTTAATTTCAATGAAATCTACTGGCCAGGACAAAACACAGGAATTTGGTCCAGATTCTCAGCTGTAAATATTTCCCTGATAACAAGGCAACTCTTGTTTGCATCAGTTCTCTGACTGATATGCTTTTGGTTTGCTTTTATTTTGTTTTTAAATTAAAGACCTTCAATACAGAAATTGTGCTGATTGTAGACTTCAAAAACAAAGTGAAAAGGCCAACTCACTAGAAATTCCTCAGATTTTGAGGAAATAATTCAGTTTTTACCCACAGATTTTAACTGTCTGCACAGTGACCACAAAAACCAAAAGTATGTTCAGAAGTTCACAGCAGTTTGTTGAGCATTAGCTTGAATAGTTCTGGGTGAGATTTTCAAAGGCATTCATTGGAACTTAGTGGTAATATGATACAGAAATAGCCGTGCCATTGTACAAATGTCCCAGTGTGAGAAGCCAAGACACAGCTGAATTCACCCCATTCAGAAAAGCCAGAGAGGAATATATGAAGAACATACGATACTCTTGAATTCCCATTTGAGTTCTCAAAAGAAACAAATTTGGGGCAGGCCCGGTCCTGTCTGCTCCCTTTCTAAAATATTCCTTCCCTGATTTCAGTTTTCTCCTTTTTTGTTTTTAGGAGACAGAATGATGAAAATGTGACGTTAGAAACAATATGCCATGATCCTCAGAAAACGCTGTATGGTCACATGTTGGATGATTCCAGCTCAGATCAGTGTTTGATGAGGGAAAAGAAAGAAGAGGGAGGACTGATGTTCATGTGTTCCTGTACGGGTGAAGAATGCAATGACATGCTAATTTTTCCATCAGGTAGGTTTAATAATTTACCTTGCAAGTAATAGTAACTGTGTCATACCAATGGACTTTGGAATTGCATTTTGTGGAGGAAAACTTCTAGATAATTTTGTGTCTTCTGAGTCTTGCAAAATCTCAACTTTTCTGTTCAGAGGATATTTCTTCTTGCCAGGCTGTCCTCCTTTTGAAGTAGCTCTAATACTCAGCTCTCAAAACGTTGCACTTAAAAGTTGACGAAAAGAGAAATTAAAGCAAGATGTTAAGAGTTGTTCTGTTGACACACCAAAATGCAGTTTATATATATATATGCAGATTATATATATATAGAATCACTTTATAAAACCTAAACAGGAGGCAAGTGCCATATTTAAGGTTTTGCCTCTTCTAAAAGGCTGTCTTGCCATAGTGTGAGATCTGTACATACAGATACTACTGAGTAACTTGGTAGGATCTGGATTTAAATTCAGCTTCTCTGTTGTAACTGACCACTTGTTCTGTAGGAGTCATGAAATAGCTAGGAGATTCTTTCACTAGTGGATATACTACCTGATGCTTACTGCAGCACAGGGATGCCTGTGTCAGTTCAGTTAAACCAGTGAAATGTGAGATTAGGCCAAATCATAAAGGCATAACCTATCCCCATTCTACTTCCCAAATGTCTGTATAGACCACTGCAAATACAGGCAGTGAGGATGTGTACAGTGCTGGTGGACCTCATGTACACACGCACATCACTTTATTTTCTCCTATCTGCTGAATCCCACAGTGATTCTTTTATTTAGACAAAGTCAGGTCTCTTACAGTCAAGTGTGATGCCTACTGTGGAGAAATTTGTATGTACACACCTCTACTTGAGTGTGGCACACAGAACACATCCTTATCACTTAATGTTTCTGAGAGAAGGATGTAATCAAATCCTTATTGTCTGAGATAATAAAGGTCTGGCATGCTGTTTCGGCTGCTGGCAAACATGATGTATGACTGCACCAAGGTAGATAACTATATGCCCTCTAAAAAGGCTAACTAGTTTAGGTTACAAAACCATAGCAAATTAGCCAAGAACAAGTTAAAAAGTCTTTGCCTTCCTTGGCCAAGGCTAGCCACATCTTTTACCACCTCCTCCCCTCTTCCTCATCCCCTCCTCAAGCTTGATTTGAAACTAGACAACTTGACTGCTGATCCACAGATACATGACCAACCCTTACTTGGTTAGGCTTTGAAGGAGGTGGAGTAAATACAGGTATTGATGTGAGGTATAGGACCTAATTCTAACGTCTCCATTATTTTATTGAAGGGAATGAGTTCCCAGTGAAAAGATCTTACTCTGTGTCAACTGCATAGAGTTTTTATACAAAGCAAACCATACCCCTGTGGATTTTGGTTAGTTTGTTGTAAATTAGTCACGTTATAGTTGTCTCTCCTGGAGCTACATAGCTGACTACAATCACTCTGACAAATGTGTGTCTTCTGTGTGTATGTTTGTGTTTTATAAACTCAACACCAAGTGCCTTAGTTCCCATCAACTCTGCAGGCCCCCTCACACTTCCAGAGCAGCCTGAAAGGAGGTGAAGCATAGATTAAAGTCCAGGCTTTTTTACTCTAATTCCTCTCACTCTTCAGAGTGGAGCTTTCCTTCTAGGTTATGTACTGTAATCACTCTGAGTCATGAAAACTGTGTCCTGCATTCACATGTAGTAAGTGAATAACTACAGCTAAAAAATAACGCAAAACTTCAGTTTGTAACATTTCCAGTTCATTCACAAACACAAGCACTAACTCCAGTTGGGAGGGGGAAGAATTGAGGCTTTGTCATTCCTTTTTTTTATTGTTGTGGATTAGTGTTTCTTTTAAATGAAAACAGCCCCTTTGGGTTGCTTGCCTGGTTAGCCATGGCAGGAAGACAAACGATTTTTACAGTATCAGACATGCGGTTTCCTGTCTGTGTTTGACTTTGAGCAGAACATCACAGCCAGCTGGTCCACTGCTCCTCCAGACAACTAGATAATAGCCTGTAATAATTTTGCCTTTGGAATGACTGTCATCTAGATCTATTCTGTACATTGTTCTTGCTTTTTTTTTTTCTCTGCATTCTTGTATCTTGTACAAGAGCAAGGATTTTTGGAGTGATTTTTGCACATCCTATAGTTTAAGAGAGTGGACAAAAGCTGGTATACACAGCCTGATCAAAAAGTGATTGTACTCTTTTATTAGCAGAAACTAAGATGATAAAAAAGTTTGTAATTTGTCACCTGTTAGTCACAGCCTTTCCTTTTAAGCTATTGCTATTAAATGATCGGTATTCTAGCTCTTCTTCCTCCTGGGTGCACACCTAAGAGAACAGATTTAGTTTATTCTTGTCGTTTCTGAGGTAAGAAAAAAAATTGTGGTTAAGTTCTAATTTACACCAGAAGTTAGTCACTGCATTCTGGTGAATCACAGTTGAGATGTTATTGCTTATAGAAGATTTGGTTTGTAGCACAGTTGGCTTGTATGAGTCTTTAGACACAAGCATCTAAAGCTTTTGAGTAGTAGGAGATGTTGTGATTCACCCAAGGGCAGCTTTAGAAATGATTGAAGTAGTTATGTACAAATTTCTTGTGTGGACTTCCTTTTAAATTGCCAATCTGCAAAATGAACAAGACACAGTCAGATGTATACCCAAACATGACTGTAGTTCTGCTGTGTCAGAGGGCTTCTGACTCTGATTCAGATCCCTGGCATTTCAGGCCACATGCACCTAGTGGAAAATACTGTGTGCAGAATCACTCAAAATAATGTTTTGTAGTTCTTGGAGAAACAATATAAAGGAGACAGGTAGTCATTGCAAATCTGACTACTCTGTGTCTATTTTTTAATCCTTCTCTTTTTTGCCAAACAAAATTGTGGGTAACTGGCAAGCAGCTTACACCCCTGTGGTGGAAAAATGCTTTTCACAGCAAAACTCAATGCCAGCGTGTTTTAACTATTATTTTTTCAAATGTCTAATGACAGTGTTACCAGTAGGCAAAGCCAGGAAGCAAAACCTCTGGAAAAGATTAGCCAAAACTGGGATGGGGAAGGGCCCTGGTGGACTAGGAGTTAGTTGGCCAGGTGGCAGCCAGGGGCCTGGTCCTGCTGTCATGGAAGAAGTGAGTGCAGGACTGGACTACTACAATTTTTTCCTCCCTGATGTCTAGTCATGTCTGGTAGATCTTCTGCATCTTGCTTTGCTTTCTTGTCACAATGAACCAGGGCCATCTGTAGCTGTTTGCACAACTCCAGGCTTCCCTTGCTGTTTGGGCAGCTTTGTTCCTCAGCACCACATTGTCTCCCAACCTCTTCATCAGCCAGTGCAAGCATGACAAATGCCTAGCAAAGTTATTTATTAGCAATCCTAAGCTATTTGGCTGAGGTCAAGGCTTGTTTACCCAAAGGGACCAATGAGGACTATGCTCTTTCGAGCCTCACATCTGACCTATTCTCTGTGGGCAGAGATGACCAAGCACTCATTGTGGCTGAGGGAATGGGTTAACTCCTTGTCACTCAGTGCATGACCTACCTGCTATGCACTGAAACCTCTTCCTGTTGGGCAGGCTCATTCAGACACATTCATTCAGTGGTATTCCAAAGGGTGATCCTCATACTGGAGTCTGCAGACAGGAAAACAAATCCTTTAACATAGGCAGTTGTTATCCTGGACATCAAGTTCAAATCCAAACAAAATGCAGACATCTCAAAATTTGGAAACAGAATTTGCAGACCAGTAATATAGCTCTGTTTGGTTTAAAGTTTTTTTCATTCTGATAACTTACGTGGTGATAATTTTTCATCCTCACCTGTCTTGCCATGCTATGCAGACCTCCATGCAGCTTGCAGCCATAGTGTCTGTAGGATCATTCAGGTAGACAGTGTTTATTCCTCATGTACTGCAAGATGAGGTCATTATTTTCAGCATTCTCACCGCACCCAGTTGAAATATGAGAGAGACCTTAGCAAGCAACAATATCTATGCTGTAGCGTTTGTCTGAATCATCTGAACAGTTGCCTCGAAATATCAACACTTCAGTGGCAAAGATGACTGACAGGTCAACAAGTTTATGAGGATAATGAAGCTAATTGGGGAAGTGTTTCAGAGGTGGGGAGGTTATTGTGCTGCTAACAATCTTCACATTGATCATGGTTTTACTGAGTTTGCTAATGGAAAGTTTAAGAGATGTAAGTATTTGATTAATCGTGACTGAGTCATTTGCCCAAATGAATTATAGCTTATGGATTTGCAGTGTGTCAAGTACTGTGATTGCTCACTGTGTACAGTCGTTACCTGGGAGATCTGGTATTGTTTTGCTGCCTGAACCACCACAAGCATGCCTGCATGATGCCTTGTCCTGTGCCCAGATCGCAGGAGATACAGATAATGTTTTATAGTTTCCTTAACTTGGTATCTCTCACTTGTCTCTAACATGTTGCCCCTGTCTTTTCCTTTCTTTCTCTCCTCTTCCTCTCCTTACTAGAGTCAAAGCATTAGCGATTTTACTTGACTACATAGGAGGATCTCAGACTTAAGAACAGACTTAAGATCAGTGCACAAACACCCTCCAGGCCATAAATACTTATGTGATGAGTTGTCCAGTGCTCAAGGAACAGCAGAAGGGAGATGATTACAGCTGGACTGCTTCCAAGTGGATTTTAACAAAGGCTTTCATTAATCTGTCTTTCTGTTATCCAACTAACATGTTCCGAAGGTAACTGTCCTCCAGCTGCCCCATAAAAGAGGTCAGTAGCATTACATAACGTTGCACAGAGCCTCTCACTGCTTGTATGTTGGCATTGTTCTCTATGTTTCCTCTTAGGTATTTGCAGCCACAGAGACCCACCCAATGCCTGCAGCTGTATGTAAGCAAAGGAGAGGCTGTCTAATACCGAACGTCTGATTCACTTAACGGGATAGAAAGGAAATAGAATGGAAAGAGGCAAAAGAAGCCAAAATTTTGTTTTGCTCTGTATTATTTATATTGTTTGCTTCCTAGGAAAATAACCAAGCAGAGCTCAGCTATAGATTTATGTAGAAACAAACTAGGCAGCATTCTTCCAGTCTGGTTGGCATATTTGTTACAATTTGCATCACTTGAGAGCTTAATAAGTGTGGGAATGCAGCCAACCTTTTATCAGGTTGTCATGGAAGAGACTTTAATAATTACAGACAGAAACAAACTGTAACTAACACTGGCAACATAATATTTTGGGAAAGGTTGGAGGGGTGAAACTCAGGCTGAGAATAAAAATAGTGGTTAATGTGTGGCATCTGTTGGAACATATTGAAACTGAAGAGATTGATTTGTTCCAGAAAACCACCAGCAAACAGCAGCAGACACCGAGTTTTATAACTGAGGCGTGTATCACAGAAACACGGTCACATCATCTAAAGTTAGAATATGTCAGCTTTCCTATCACCGAGTAGAAGAGCTCAACCACAAAAGTCAAAACGTGTGAGAGATGTACACACGGTGAAGTGACCTGTTAGAATGGGAGAGATAAGAAGGGAATGCATCCAGGAGTGGGAGATTTTAAACAAATGAGTGCTGTGCCAGCAAACCAAGGAATTGCACTTTGTAGCCAGCAGTGAGGGAATGAAACAGCAACAGACCATTTGTTCTGTTTTAAAGCTTAGGAGTTTCTTAAACTCTCCTGGGTGCTGAATAGCATACTTGGCAACCAGTTGAAAAATGAAATTCTGCTTACAATAGATAAAATATCCATTACATCATTGCTTCCCAACTTTTTAATTGAAGCAAGCCACCTGGAGGCAATCAAGTTGTCTGCCCCGCCCCACCCCCCTTCATGACTAACATGCGGCCAGTCCCATCAGGTGACAGATGCATATGCATGACAACATGTAACACATATAACTGAGTCACGTCACTGGGGATTTTTCCTGAATGTAACAGAGATGTCTTGAGTCCTGATAACCCGATCGTGAGTAGTCACGTGCCAAGGGCAAAGCTGCTGGCCCACAGGGGAGCACAGCAGTGAGTTTGCCACAGCTCTCTGGAACTACTACTCCTACCTTTGCCTTCCTACCTCTCAGGAAAAGATGCAAGTAGTAACACTGGGCAATGGCCTACATTAAGTGCCCCGAGGTCTTGGTCTGGTTTGCCAGTTATATGTTGACTGCAGAGCAGCATTCAGGCTGGCAAATTACCAAAAGGTCAAGTGAATGAGTTCCCACACCTTTAGGCAACCCTCACTAGAGCCCAAATTCAGAGCTGTGCAGATGGCAGTGCTTTAGAAAGACTTAGAAACAGACTCTAGAGGTGGCGTCACCTTGTGACTTCTGCTGCCTTTGAGCCCCTATAACAGGCCAGGCAGATCTGCCAACTGTCAGAGCTAGTGCCTCTCCAGGAGGCTCCTCCAGCAGATACTGTGTTTTGGATACCCTGGCAATATCCTCTCTAGACTAAATAGCGAAGACACATACAGCTCAAACACAAGTTACTGGGCTTAACAGACTTGGTTTACCTAGTCTTTTGCAAATTCAGGAACTGGCTGCAGGAATTTAACTTTCAGGCAAGTCTACAAGAAATGTCAGGGTTTATTTTCTACTGGAAAGCAAAGTAGATTCTACTCTGGTTTTTAAATCTAGTAATCTCTGACTTCTGCCATCAGATGGTTCAGCATAGGGCTGAGGGAGGGTTGGAACTGATTTCCTGCCCCACAAAACTGTAAAGTCAAAAAAAAATTCTTCACCTCCAGCAAGGATGGAGAATGAAAATGTTTCCAAGAAACTGTCAAGATTAAAAAATGCAGGTTAGGTTAAGGTGCAGCATTTGAATTTGATTATTTCCAAATATTTTGTGTCAGGATCAACCGTTTTACCAAGGAAAAGGCACAGACACACACACATGCACACACACACATCAGTAGAAACACTCCCACTCTCATCCACAAAGCCCAAAAAATCAATGCCTGTAAATTTAGCAAAAGGTTTTAACACAGAGGTTCTATTAGCTTAGGCGGCTTTTGCCCGCAATATAGGGGTTTCAGGGAAAGTACAAGAATGTCAGAAGTAGACTTTCTGTTTTGAAAATCAGTATTTCCAATCTAAAAATGTTTTGCTGAAGATTTCCATTTTGTTTTAATTCTAAAAAGACTAAAATCAAGAAAGTACAGAACACTGAACTACAGAATTGCATTGTCACTTGAGGATTCTTCAGTAGATATAAACTAAATTATCCCAAACAACTGCTCAGAGTGAACTTTCATTTCCTTGAAAATGAAGCATTTTATGGAATTAGTTTTCATCCAGAATGTAGTGGTAAAGGAGATGAGCAGACTTTTCCATGGTTTGTTGCCTAGTGCCTTGCCCAGAAGTCAGTATGCACATAAGGTTCAAACTCATATTTTGCCCGATTTAGAATAATCACAGATGAAAAGCTCTTCCCTGAATCAAACAGAGCAGGACTTGAACTTAGAGGTCCCATACCCCAGACTAGTCCCCTCACTGGTGGGGATTCAACACTCACATCTCTTGCCAAATTGCAACATTTGAACAGAATTCTATTTATGCAAAAACATTCAAAAAGTGTTAGTTTTCATTCCAGTGGGGAATTGAAACCAAACTTTGAAACCTCAGAATTGCTGCAAA
Source organism: Urocolius indicus (assembly GCA_013401255.1). NCBI lineage: Eukaryota > Metazoa > Chordata > Aves > Coliiformes > Coliidae > Urocolius > Urocolius indicus. Next base: position 157,506 of record WBNH01007424.1, read on the forward strand.
ACAGCGTTGTCCTCTACTCAGCTCAAAGGGCTTCTTTGTGTCTCAGGAGCTTGCAAAATAAGTAGATCAGAGTGCCAGGTCTGGGCCTGTGTTTTGTGACTGTTTCTGGCGGGGTTTAGGGCACTGGACAAGCCTACAATAGATCAGCACCGATATGTTTAACCTGAGTTCTGCCAATATCAAATCCACTCTTGCCTTGCTGCGTGGCTTTGACTAGCAGCTGAGTAGGCAGCAACTTCAGAGCTCATACAAACAACCAGGCACCACCAGTTCTGTGGGGACTGGTTTGGCATTTGTGCTGTCCCATGCATTTATGTGTGGGTTTTAATTTTATTGCCATTGTTTTATTTTTTGTTTACCAAAGTTCAGTGACACCAAAGTTCAATCAAAGACGCCCAGTCCAACGTAAAGAGTTTGCAGGCAAAAGCAGTGTTGTGCTTTCAAACATCCGGACTGAATAGGGGCTGTACAGTGTTTCCATTTACCTTGGCACCTGTACCTTATTCCCTAAAGGCTTAGGCAGTGTGAAGGGTTGTGCAGATGGCTTGCCAGGAAGCTTTCTTTTAGCTCAGCTTATCTATTGTTATGGTATATTAATAGGCTCTTTTGAAGCTTAAGAAACTAAATAATAGTTCTGGGTGGGGAAAGTTTTTTAGGAGCATGTTTGCAAAACCTGAGAGGCTGTTCCATTTAACCATTTCCTTGTTTGCCTCTGCAGCCAGATATTGCACATTCTGGTGCTCAGAAAGTGGAAGCAGCACTCCTGCCTTTTGAAATTATGAAGCTTGAGTCATAGCCATTTATTTATAAGTAAATGAGCATATTTATCCTTAGATTCCTATAGTTGAGCCAGAAAATGTTGGCTAGCAACAGTGCAAACATGCAGATATGCTCTGAATTTCGATCCTGCCCTGACTTCATACAGATTCAACAGAGAAGTACTCCAATGTTAGCTTTCTGCTGGAAGGGCTGATTTTGTTCTGCTCATATCAGCAGTCAAAATCAAAGGCAGTTCCAGAAGTACCCCGATCGAACTAGACCTCAGTGCCACCAGCTCTTTGCTACTGCTGTCCCCTTTAATTCTGCTGGCAGGCAGCTTAGCCCCCTTCTGAGCTCAGGGTTCAGCATTTTGAGTCCTAACACTCAGTTCTCCCTGTTGGGTGCTCATTCTTACACTTCCCAGCCTTGAGTGGGACTTGTCTAGTGTCTAAAAAAAAAAAAATGAAAACGGGCACATCCTTCATCCTTGCTGCTTTAGGTGGGGATGTGCAGCTGTATGCTTCTCACCCCTTGCCTCCCTACTTCCTCCAAGAGACGATGCCAAAGCGGATGTGTCACTTTGCAGTAGAGATGCAGGACGATACAGTGCTCAGGGGAAGTGGCCAAATTGCTCAGCTTCTGCTTTAATTAAATATTTTTTTTCATTCTTTTTCAAGTGCCATTTGCAACATCAACAGTTTCTCCCTTCTACACAGAAATTCCCCTGCACCACAAGCAGGGCTTTCTCTTGTGCAGAAAGGGGAAGAGCTAAAGGAGCTGTGAAGTCTGCTGGAGACTTCTCAGCTGTAGGCCAAAATAGTATAATGTTCTAGGGCATTATAGGACTGATTAGAGGCCCTAGGACAGGTAGTCATAGCAGTCAAAGAGTGGTGGCTTTGGATGTGTTTCTTTGCAGTTGGAGGTGAGAAAGCTGTATGCTTTTCTGCAGCCAAGAAAAACCAAACCAAAACAGAACCCCAAAATGATCATCAAGACTATTTTACCAGATTCTTACTTATCACACTTGGGTTCATGCAATTGTGGCCAGCTTGCAGCCAAAACTCTGGAACAGCCATACATAGTCAGAGTGTTTCCTGAGTCTTTATAAAGCAGGTTATCTGAGAGCAAAGAACTAGAGCAGGGCAATGCAAATCTTTTCTTTACTGACAGTGACATTGGACTTTCTAGATATATTCTTCCAGTAAATGCCATAAAAACATTGTTTGGTTTTTTTCCCCTCTTCAGCATGTTGAGAAGCAGAAGGGGTGCCTGTAATCTGTGATGAGCTTTTTAAGTTCATGTTTGGGTTTTTTTTAATTAAAATTATAATAATAAAAATTACTAACACTTTGTTGGAAAGGGAAATCACTTGAGAATAATGATTTGTGGTTTGCATGGGTGTAGAAGAAAGGATTGACTTGAAAGTGATAGCTTCATTTTGCATAAATGAAGGAAATGCATTCTTTGTAGGTGCTGCTAGTGAATGCTACTGATTTGTGGTAGTTGGGAATGTCAATGTTAGAAAGGCACTTCCTCTTCCTTGAAAACAGAGGCTAGGATTTCATTATTTGCTCTGCATCTGGTTGATGAACCTTTGAAACAGAGGAAGGACATCCTGGTTCAGGATCCAGGCCCTTTTTCCAGATAAGGAAGAATGTACTCCCATCACCTGCCTCGGAATAGCTAGTGGTTCCTTCTACTTGCCAGCTGGCTGTGTTTCCAATGGAAAAGGGTTTAGAAGTGAAATTGGAGGGTCAGACATACTGCTTATTCTAATTCCTCCACCTCTTTCAGCATTGCTTACGTTATTTTTGAATAGAGGAAACAGAGGTTAGTGGCTAATAAAATTAGTGTCAACTTCCCTTCAGAGCTTGTTAAACTTTTGGTTTTCTTATTGATTTATTTGTCCTGATACCTATTACCTGAGTCAGTGGAATTGCTGTAAGCATCGTGCTGCCAACACAAGCCACTTGCTTAACTCTGGTTGCAGCTTTGGTTGTGTTCTTCCTCATGGAAAGATAATACAGTATGTTTGCTTTGACTAAAAGGAAGAAATAGACTAGAAGAATACATTTCCATATATCCAATCAAATCAGGACCAGATAAATTCTGACCTTCCTTCTTTAATCTACTTTCAGAATAAAGCTTCTCTTTTAAGCTGTTTAACTTCGCTAAAAAATACCCCAAATTCAACTAGAAAGATCATATCTAGAGGTGATAGGGCTGCTCCCACCTCTAGAAAAACATTCTTTACCATTCCCAGAAGAGGTCACTGTTCTAGACTATGTCTCTATTGTTGTTCTATTCCCTATCCCAATATTTCCATCCAAGGGACTGCACCTGTTAAGGAGTTTGGAGTGAACTGACAACTACTTTACAACAAGACAGCAAGTGACATTTAGATGATGTTCTCAGTTACATAATTCCAGGCAAAAAGTACACGACAATTCTCAGATGTCACACATGCCTGATTGTGCTTGAAGGATTCTAACACCTGTGTATGTGCAGGTGTTGCATGTGTTCTAGCAACACACTTTCGTATACATCACAGTATGAGAATGAAGCTTGTTTTTCAGATGTGTCTGTAGACATAAATATATATAGTGCCTGTAGGTGTGTGTGGACAGGTTTCCTGAAAATGTCTTTACATGGATCCCACTGAAATATAGTGGATCTGGAGCAATAACTGGGCAAGTGGGAATCCACATGCTGCGTTGTCTATTTATTTATCAATCCAGTTCTTAGAAAACTTAATGTGTTTAGTAATTACCAGTTACAGAGGCAAATCTGTCAAGAATACATCAACAGAGTAAGTGCAGGTGACTTTGGCTACTGTGTTCAGGAAAGTGAAGGTTTCATCCATAATGTATTAAGAGCCTGAGAGAAGAACAAAGCTATTAAATTACTTCAGGTTCTTGCTCATTCGGTTCTGGCTTTTTATAAATGAACAGATAGGGAAGTCCTGGTAAGTGGAGGCCTATATACAAAACAACATTTTGAGTTAAAAAAGCAGTGATAATTTTTATTATTTACTGTTAGTGGAGAAGATAATGTATTGTACTATGGATAAAAATTTGTTGTCATTAATTAACATAATTTATTGATTACTTCCTGTATACATAAAGCTATGATATCATTTAATGTATATCTTCATTCTGTTCTGCTTTACAGATGACCCTCATAAGCCAGAGGAGAAAGATGAAATTTCCAAAGTCACAATCATAAGTCTTGTTCCATTACTGGTGATTTCTGTTGCTGTGATTGTTATCTTTTATGCCTACCGCACTCATAAGAAGAGGAAGCTCAACAAGGCATGGGAAAAGAATGTTAAGCCCAGGAAACCCAAGGACTGCAGTGATGGTTGCGCCATTATTCTAGATGACAACCACTCAGACATCAGCTCTACCTGCGCCAACAACATCAACCACAACACAGAATTGCTGCCCATTGAGTTGGACGTTGTTGTTGGCAAAGGAAGATTTGCTGAAGTGTATAAAGCCAAGTTGAAGCAGAACACATCAGAGCAGTATGAAACTGTGGCAGTCAAGATTTTCCCCTATGAAGAATATGCCTCCTGGAAAACTGAGAAAGACATTTTTTCAGATGTAAATCTCAAGCACGAGAACATCCTTCAATTCCTGACAGCAGAGGAGCATAAGACAGATCTTGGTAAACAATATTGGTTGATCACTGCCTTCCACGCTAGAGGAAACTTGCAGGAATATCTCACACGGCACATTATCAGCTGGGAGGACCTCTGGAAACTGGGTGGGTCCTTGGCCCGAGGGATTGCCCACCTGCATAGTGATCACACACCCTGTGGTCGCCCCAAAACACCTATTGTGCACAGAGACCTAAAGAGTTCTAACATCCTGGTGAAAAATGATTTAACGTGCTGCCTCTGTGACTTTGGGTTATCGCTGAGGCTGGACCCTTCTCTCTCTGTGGATGACTTGGCTAACAGCGGGCAGGTAAGTGAAAAGTTTGAAGAGGGGAACGGTGTTGTACCGGTTGGTTTCTCAGTTCCTAGGGTGAAAAGAATGAAAAAAAAACCCTGTGCTGCCTCTATTTACTTAAAAGCATTAAAAATTTAATATGAATGTGTTTATAAAACAAAAAAGGTGCTGAGTGTTAAAGCCAGGGTGAGAAAAGTGTGATGAAGGTTTTGTTATGGTCATAGAGCTGAGTGTGTTTCTGACGCAGCCACCCTCTCTACACACTTGCACAAAGCACGCGTGAGCTTCATAGCGGCTGTTCATGGTGCTGCTGCACCACACTCACACACACACACATACAGACAATAAGGATCTGCTTCCCATTGTGAGGTTGTGTCACAGTTTTCAGGCCTGACAGCAATAGAGTTTTAGTTTTGTATGAGCAGACCCCAGTATAGGTGAAGTCAGTCTCAAGAGCCATAAGCAGATAACTAGAGAGATAATCACCTTAAAAGGCCAAAAATTAACTCTAAGATTCTGGCACATTCTCCACATGCAATTAAGTTTAAGCATGTTGAACAAAAATAATTGCTTTTTCAACTAAGTAGCATGGATAAAACTCATTTACCTCACAGGTATGCCAGGAGGATGTTCATGAGTGCTTTGAAGATGAAATTTTTCAAGTACATCTCTAAATGTTGTCTCTTCCAATGAAAACTCCTGTAGTATAAATTCAGACCATTTGTTAATTAATTTCTAATTATTTAGTTATATGAGTTACACTAGTTATATCTGTTTTCATGTTTATGTTTTTATACATAGGTCCCAGCAAAGCTTGTCAATTTACACTGACTTTTACTTCACATGGAGCTAATATTGAGGTTTAGAACGTTTTCAAGGACAGCTCCTCAGTCGGCAGTGCTTTGTTGAGTTACTGCTGTTTATCTAAAGAAGATCTGTGTTTGAAAGTCTCCTTAGTGGGAGGCAACTGTCTTGATCTCATTTTGAAAGAGTGGATTAACCAATACCAGGAGGAAGCTATATTTAAAATAATACAACCATCAATCACACTGGCATATCACTCTTCTCCAGCATGCCAGAGCTTTTTGGAGTTCAGTGGTGTTGTACCACATATCAGTCATAAGGCTCATACCATTTAGGAGTAATGTGAAAACAGAGCTTTCAGCAGCATAAGGCAGGGGCTCTGAAACACAGCCCCACAGACACTTTGATTGCTTAAAGCTAACCATTATTTCAAGATGACTTCTCTGGCATTGATCACAGCCCACAGAGAAAGAGGGATATCCGCTGCCCCTCTGACTAACATACCTCAGGGCACAAAACATCCCTCAGCAGACTGAAAGAAATGTCTCTGGTTAAAAAATCCAGAAGTTACAAAAATTGCATCACACCGTAGGAACAGAGATGGTCCCTCACTAGAAGTGTTGGAAAAGCAAGAACTGAAAGCAGACCAGTTCTAGCAAAGAGAAAGCATATCCAGACTCCAGAAGGGCAATCATCTCTGAAATGCTGGAGTTTAGATACCTGAAATGCCTTTGAAACTCAGGAATCAGGTTTCAGAGAGATAGATGAAAAGTATCTTTGACTCAAAGACCTAATAATCTAAATGCAGATAAGGACAGAAGCAGAGTGACATATGATAAATCCTACGCAGGATGGAGATGGGATTGATTTAGTACTGTTCTTCACATTATTTTATGTTTTTTTCTACATTTCCCACTGTGTGTTTTGGTTACAGGGTTTGATCCTCCATTGTTGAGCAAAGCTACAAAATAATTTCCAGTGCTGCAGAGTGTGAAATTCCAGCCCAGAACAGAACTTTGTGACAACATTAAGAATCTGGTTTTAAGCACTGTTGTTAAAATCAGTAGGATTTGGGAGGTGGGGCTGTGAGCCATAGTGTACAGGTAAATGTTCCTAAGCCTTGGATGGCATCTGCTTGGGGAACAAGCTGTGTGTTGGGAAACAAATGAGAGATGGGAGCAGCCTCTTCTGCGGATTTTCATATGTTCATGTTCTGTAGGAGAGGGAGATACCAGTAAACACAGTGGTGCTGAGACATGATTGTTACAAGTACCTGTTCAGTATATGGCTGTTGCTCACATGCTTGGCATTAAATTCATCTCGGAGTCTATGTAATAGGGAATTTAACTTTGGGACTGATGGCACAGGTTTTTTTCTGTCCTCTGTTTAAAAAGGCTTTGATCCTACAATTGTTTGGATATTTTTGACACAGAAAATCTCTGCTGTTGCAGAATCCTACAACACAGCTGTGTCCTTGGTCCTTCCTTCTGTCTTTTTACGGTGTATTGCACTTTTTGTGAAGCTTCTTCCCATTTGCCCTGAGCCCGAAGTAATGAAATGTCTTTACAGAAGCTCATAAAATGGATGTTGTAGGGCTTTCTCAGACACTGCACATTTCCTATATGGCTGCCTGCAATTGCAGACCCAGTTACTCAAATGACCCTTTGCAGTCCTGCTCGCCGCTGGGCTCTGGAGTGATTGCTGTAGCGCAGTCTACAAATAGCTCGTTCCAATCACAGGTCCTACTGCATCACCCATTCATGCTTGTTCATCTCTGTGATTAACCAGTCTCCAATCTGAAACTGTCCTTACCTGATCAAAGGCTTACTATGTTTGCAGTTTTTTAAGAGGGATAATTTTTTTATACCTACCCTGTGAAGAGTTTGTCATTTGAGAGCAACTGTTGACTGATCCAAAAATTCTTCCTTAAACCCTTTCTTGTGATAAAAACAGACATTCAAACTTTGCCTTCTATAATGTGAGGCCATAATTTAGGTCTCAGCAAAGCTGCTAAAATCATTGCTGAAAATTGCTCAGGATGAATAAACTTCATGAGAACAGCTTTTCAAACAAAGGGGACGATTCTTGGTTTCAATTCAACTGTGTGCTTCTGAATTCAGTACTTGTGTATTTGCTTTCTTCTGCCAGGCCTGCATTTACTACTTTCCTTTTAAGCCTACCATGAAAGCAGCTAACATTGTAATATGCAGTGCAAAACAATACAATGTGTTTCTTGCTCATCTAAAAGACACTCAGTCAGCAGCAAATGAATGAGGCCCAAAGGGTGGAGTTTCTCTGTGAACAGCCAAAGAGTGAGAAAGCTGGTTAGTGTCAAAATTATTTGTTTAAGGAACTACAAAGTGATTTTATTTTTTTTTTTCACTTTACCAAGGGAAGTGCAAGTAAGTTGGTAGTCAGGACAATGCCAGATTCCCCTGGCAACAGCAAATATGACCTGTGCCAAGTATGGCCTGAATTTTTGGATCCATGTCAAATGGCACCATTTCCATGAAAGCTAAAGTTAAATTACAGCAGAATCCAAAACATGAATTACAATTGCAGCTCCTGAGTTCTCCCTGATCTCCTCCACTGTAGGTTGGCACAGCAAGGTACATGGCCCCTGAGGTTCTGGAGTCCAGGATGAATCTGGAGAATGTGGAGTCCTTCAAGCAAACAGATGTGTACTCTATGGCCTTGGTCCTCTGGGAAATGACATCTCGCTGTAACGCTGTCGGAGGTAAATGCCATCAGTTTTCTTCTCTCTAAGAGTATGCTTGGACAGACATGCTCTTGTGGTTATCTGGGGAGAGGATGATTCCTTTCAACTCTCAACAATTGTTCTAGTGTAGCTGGATGCTGTGAATTAACAGGCCTCTGGTAGTATGTCATGCACATGTGCATGAGCAGGCTTGAAGGGTGAGCACCTGAAAGCACAAGAAAATTGGTTCTCAATTGGTGTAAGGTTAAATCTGCTGTTAGGTAGACCACTTTGAAAGATAATTAATGTCTCGTTTTTCCTATAACATCTTGAGTAGCCATGGATTGACTCAGTCTGGTTGACCTCACCCAAAATGATTTGAAACATAATACAATTTGAAATAGTAAGACTAAGAAGTAACAACTGTCTCCTATTTACATTCACGGAATGTTAATGCTGAAATCTAATGAGGGCTGCTTAAGTGTCACATTTACTAATTGAACACTTCAGTAACAGCCATTGTAGTGATACAGAAACCTTTCTGCTTTCTCACAATCTCCAGCTGCTCCTCATCTTTTTTTGTGGTATTGCAAGAGATCACCAAGATATGTTTGTTGTATGAAGTGCAGTAACAAAATAAAAATGATTAGAACTGACTGTCAGAACAGCTCCAGGAAAAGCTGCTGTGGTTGTTCATGTTCAGAGTTTGTTTTCACTGAAACAAAATCTCCATTTCTGCTTTGCCTAAAGCTGCCCCACAATTCCCATTGTGCAACACTGTTATGTGCTAAAAATCAGGAAAGTTGCTGTTGAGATATCTGCATTAAGTGTTGCTGTGTTTGAAGATTTTCACCTTACTTCAAGGACTAGAATGAGACTAAGCTATGTATAGAATTTTTCAGTCTGCTAGTATTGGCTAATATTCATTCTAACAAAAAATGTAGCACAGTCCAGGGCTCTCACAGGCAGCCTAGGGAGTAGAGCTGTAAAAGGTAACAGCAGTGTGGATATTGTAGTGAATATGTGACTGTGATTTGATTTGTTACCCTCTTTCAAAACCACAGAGACTCCCTTTTCATCAGGCTTGGCACAGCCGCATCTCAAAGGGCTGCCATAGAGACAAGACAGTCTTGTGGGTTAGAGCCCTGCAGCATGGGGAACATAGTGTACAGGAGGGTAACCAGTGTCCCATGGGAACACGTGCACAGCTACTCCTTGGATCTCTGCTGACATCCGTGGGCTACCACAGGGGTGTCCATGGAGGCCTCTGAAGCCCCTGTGCATGGCGGCAGTGTGGCTGCCCCGCGGTGTCGGCGGGTGGGCAGGCAGGATCGGCACCTCCACTTCAGCCCCCTCCCGTCTCACCAGTGTTTAGTCTTGCTGGGTGGGCTGGACTGGGAATGACACGTTTGCCCCCGCTTGCACACTGCCAAGAAATCTACAGAACTAATATGTGTGCAAACAACTTGTGTTAGTATAAAAGCATGGAAAAAAAATTCTGGTCTAGTCAAACATTTTGGGAAGAAAACATTTGGTGCTTCAGGAACTGAACCTCAGTCTGGCATATTCTAAGACAAACCCATCCACATTTAGCTGTTGTGGTCATGCCTGTTTCTAAATGCATTGGCACAGCCTCAGCCTTTCATTAGCACTTTGTAAATGTGGCTGAGGTGATTTAAAACCTGAGAAAATGGATCTTTGCCCTGTCTCTTGAGCTCTTTCTGTTTCTTGCATTTAGGAACTCACCTTATTAATATAAGTATGAGCTGTTCACTGTGGAGTCTTTTATCTTTGCTGATGCCCAAGTTCCTTCCTGTTCATATTTGCTGAGTACAGTGAAATGGAGATTGTGACAGGAACAAACCTCATTGCTGCTGTTCTCGGCAACTGCCTAAAAGGGATATAAAAGGAGTTTCATGAGGAAGGAAAATCACCAGTGTGTTTAGCTAGAAGAGACTGACCCATTATAACCTTGAGAAGAAGGGTTGAAATCATTTCAGGAAAAGGAAAGATTTCTTTGGCCCAGCATCCCCTTTGTTTTCAAGGTGAAGCTTAACCCCCACCCACATCCTGGCTTTCCCTATTTGCCTCGTCCCTCAGTCATCCTCATCTTCAGAATCACATTTCTTGAATTTCATTTCTCTATTTCAGTCACCTTTCCAGGGGCTAAACTCCCCAGCAAAACCACAGGAGTACTTGGGCAAATCTGTGGGGCTGCAACTTGGGCTTAGTATCTTCAGAGTAGTTAAATACAACTCCCAAGATGTAGCTCCCTTGACTTGTCACTGGTGCTGAGCTGCAGCAGTATCACACGGTCACTCTCATTTCCTTCTCGAGATTTTTCCCTGGCTGGTACAGTCTGGCTATCTTTGCAAGCAGCTGGTGAAATATACTTACTGTGATTCATGACTACAGCTCCCTCTCTGCTTTCTCTCTCCATCTGTCACTCGTGAGACTCCCATCTCTCCTCATGGCCTTCCCACTCACACAAACCCCTCTTTTCTTCCTAAACTGCCAGGCACTGAGAGGAATGAGCTCCCATATAAACTAGAGTAGGCTGACTTCATGGCAGCCAAAGGAGTCGGGAAGATGTAGGCACCATCTTTGCAGTGCAGGCTTGACTCTGATGTCAGCTCCCTGTCACTGGAGGGACCTGTGGCAGTTTAGAGGGCAAGAGTGACAGTCTAAGCTGAGGCAGCAGCACGAGCAACGATAATTAGGGAGCGAAGCATGCTAGTGGGGGGGTGCTAATCGCCATTCAGCCACATAAAGGTAGTGACTTCTTTTACAAAGGGAGCTCTCAGGATTCATTTGTCAGCATGCAGGTGTTCAGTGAGTGTGGGAGGCAGTAGAGGCAGGTCCTTTTGCTACAGCAGCTTTGTCAAACATAGGATCTATGCTATGCCAGGCCTTTTCAGTCAGCAGACGTTTAAACAAAAATACCCAGCAGCATAATCCACACTGTGAAGCTGCCATAGTAAATAAGCAGGTGGGGATCAGCTTTCAAGAAAGGCCATGCTGTTCATTGTTACTTTGTTGTACTAAATATGGAGAAGCAGAAATGGGGCACGAGGGAAAGGGAGACGAAGGCAAAGATCGAGTTTGACTGATTTTTCGCCGGAATATAATTTAAGAGGCATATTTAGAAACTCAGCAATACTACTTTGGGGAGAACTTCAACTGCTCTACGCTGCAGTTAACTTGGTATTTCATTCAGTGTAACAGCTGTGCACCAGATGCTGCACGTTGCAAGAAATATAATTTTCATCTCAACCACTTGCTTTCAGAGCGACACAGCTTTGGCGACCGAGGCAAGTGTAATTTCTCTGACAGCCTCCTAGAAAGAAAAGAAAACCATCTGTTTTGTATCAGAGTGGCTATGGATGGGGAACTGTTGGGGGTGGCAGGGGAGAAGGAAAGGGAACTTCTGGATACCTGGGGTTGGTGAAGAGGGAAAAGAGAAACCCCTCAGAAAATGGCGACGTCACTCACGCAGTATTGTACTGCCTGGAGTGGTGGCTGGCTTTGGTCTAGCAGCAGGGCTTTGTTTCAAATGGCAGCCTTGCTTTACCAGAGCTGTGTTTAATGTGAATAAAATAACTAATTAGTCTTATGCTTACTTGGAAAGAGTCAGTCAAGAGCCACAGCTTGGTAACTAAACATTTGTGCATCCTGCACCTCCTGAAATGCTCAACTTTCACCATGCTGTCATGGACAGGTGACAGTTTCTGGTGTCAAGGAGCATTCTGATAGCCTGTACAGTGGGGCTGTGCTTGCACTTTGGGCCCTCAGGTGGCTGCAGGTGCCCTGATTTAAACCTCTCCTCTGTGGAGCAGAGCCCAATTAGGGCATGTCTCCACTGCACTGGCTTGTGATCACACGTAGCCCTGAGCTGGTGCATCCACACAGCGTAACGTCACCTCATGACCGTAGCTCATGTCCTAGAAGTTCTCCAAGTGTCACCACATTACTACAAGTAACGTAGCAAGTCCCGTCCTTCGACATGCTCAAGTAGCAGTAGATAAGGCTGCTGCACTCAACTTTGTCTTGGGCACTGATGGGCACTACTTTTCCACTTCAAGATCCAGCACACAATGACTAAGCAGCCTGTGAGCGTACACTGATGGCAGAACTCGTACACGTACAAACTTTTGAAGAGGTGGTTGTGTCTTTGATCATCAGATGTGAAAGTGACTTAAAAGCTGTCTGTGCAAGGGAAACTGCACAGTGAGTTCACTCATCCCAGTGCAGCCTCACCTTCCCAGCTAGCATCTGTATTCTGAAGGAGTGGAAAGGGGAAACCTAGGGAAAATGTGAAGTAAGCATTTGACAGCTCCTTAAACTTGGCCATTAAATGGCTTTTGAGCCTCTGTTTTATGCATTATTATCCCTTTGTGCAACAGCTAAGTAGATCCACCTTCCAAATTACTGCAGCATGAAGAAAGACACAATCTGCACGCAAACGTAGGTGTGGATGTGTGCATAAGCTGTCATAGTAGCTCCACCATCCATTGATTTATCCCTTCTGTGGCTTTCTTCTTGTAAATTCTAAAGGGGTGGGTATTTGAGAAGGACCTAAAAGTTCCTGAACTCAAGCCCACTGCTGTGGATTGTGCTCCACAGGTGGGGTTTTTTTTCTGTTCTTTCACTCCTGTTTTGACTCTACAAATGAGTCTTCCTCTTCCCACAAGAGAAGTTATCCTACAGAAATCAGTAAGTCGCACCATATGAGGGGATGCTGACAGGGTTTGTGGGTGTGCTGTTCTGACCCAAAGGAAGAGAATCTCACTGCAAAGAGCTTAGAGTAGAAAAGATCATGTGAGTGAGGGATATTTTTAATGAGGAACACAGGGCAGAAGTTTTCAAAGTATTTGTCATGCACAACAAATAGATTTCGGTAACGTCTCTGGGGCTAAAAATCTAGTGTCCCAGCCTTTCTGAGAGTTATGGGCAGACCGGTGTGAAAGGAAACCAGAGGTACAGCGATTGTTAATGAAAAGTAGCTCACAACCTTAAAAATTAAATGCTGGAGGTAAAAGGTGAAGGAACTCCACTGTTACTGAATGGTAAAGATACTGTAGTTCATGGTACCCGAGGTATTTATGATACTTCAGCCAGTTGTCGATTTTAGTGTCTGACTGGTCTAAAAACAATCCAAAGAAACATATAAGGCATGAAAAATAGATTCAGCGCCTGTATACAGCCACGTATAAGCAGCTAGGCACAAACGTCTTAACCTACCTCAAATTGACATCTGTTACATCTGCTGTAGCACATCTACATGATCCATGAATAACCCCAGCTATTACTGCAAAATGTGTCTGACACCTGAGATTCCACAGCATAGGGATGATTTAGTATGAGAGGATTCAGTAGGCTTTTCTTTCTAAGGGAAAGAGAAGCAAGATAAAAAACATCAAGAAAATGCTGCATGCTTTCCAAACTGAGGGAAGGCACGACTGTATTACTATAAAGTCATTACAGTGACTTGTATCTGGCCTCAATTACTCTTTTTTTCCCCATAGAAACAAACAACAAACCTGAAAAACCTATTCAAACTTTATATTTATTTGGAAGAGGAATGCCCATGGCATAAAAAGAATTTTGCAAACAGGGAAAATGTGTTACTAAACTCATCAAATCCCCAGGAAAGCTTCCCCTTCCCTGATTTGAACCATCTCATGAACCTCAGTGGCATTTGGATTAAGGTCAGCAAGAGGGAACAACAGATCATCACTTCTGACCCCTCTACATACTGCAGAAAGATCTCAGAGCCTTGACTCATGTCCATGACCACTACCAGAATCAAACCATGACTGATGGAGACAGCAAGGAGATGGCCATCTAGGACATGCAAGTGAAATTTTCCCAGCAAACTTCAGTATTTTGGTTAGGTTTGAAAGTACAAGTAATCATTGTGCATCCCTGCACAGTGATCCCAGCCTGACCAGCAAGATAGCAACTTCCCAAGTAACTTCTAGGTCTTGTAAATGTACTTTGGCTGAGTAATCTCTAACTCAGATTAATGTGGATGAAGCTACTAAGAGTTCTTGTAGAGGAAAGAAAGCAAATCAGACTTTGGCCTTTGAGTCTTAAAGAAAGTGATTTACATATGAGAAGACAGGAGTTGTGTTTCAGGACTGCAGCTACCTTCAGGAGCATTGTGTGGAGAGTGGCCAGCAACTGATGGCTCAGGAGAAGGAGAGCTTGCTCTACAGGAAGTATCTATGGGGTGATCTACTGCACTGCACAAAATTGTTTGCTGCTGGATCTCTAAATGCAGAACTTTAAAGCATGAGATTTAATATCCCTTTCAAAATATTTACTATCATATCCATTCTTTTTAAGCATTCAAAATTCCCTCTCTTTTCCATATAGTCTTCATTTCATGGCCATCCCATAGAATTGAGGTCTACAGCATGACTCTAAGGTTTTGGAAAAAAGTCTCCCAATACTACCTTTTTTTTTTGAGCATGAGACATGACAATCAGAAGGATCTGACCTGCATTATCTTGATCATTAGTTATTTCAGTGTGTTACCTCTTACCTTTCTCTCCAAAGTAAACAAAGCCAAGTTTTAGAGGTTCTTCCCATTTTTTTTCTGTGCCTTTAATCATTGTTATCTCCCTTCTTGGAGTTTCTTTTTACCTCTTGACAGGAGTGAGGAGCACTGAACCCTCCATTTGAACTTTAGTTGTAACATTACGCAACATTACTGTGTCTCTCATTCCTCTCTCTTCATAAGTCTTCTGAGCACTCACATGCATTCTTCAGACTGCCTTGCAGATTACACTTCAGTTTTTCTTGCCCTCAATTAATTCCTAGAAAGAAATAAGAGGCAGCAGAACAGGCCAACTTCATAAATCTTTATCTAATACTAGCAAGTCATTAGGCCTGTGAGTAAAGTCTCCATCTGTTCCCAAAGAAACCACAGCATTTTCTACACTGTGTCAGCATCTACTATAATATTTCCGCTCTCACAGATTTCTTGAGTTTTCTCCAAAGATCCCATATGTCTGCCTCTTCCTTTCTCTCTCCAAAGAAAAGCAAAGAAAATATGCAACATGCAAACAAAAAACTAGAGTGGCAGCAGCCCCTTCAGGAAGCTGTGCCCCCTGCATTGTGGGCCAAAACTGACCCATGTGAGGAAAGAGGCCTAAAATAAGAGGAGACTACTACTTTCTACAAGGAAACACATCTAAATAATAAATGACAATAGCATAGGAGCTCCCAGCACTATTTCTTATTGTATCTTTGTCCTTTTCAAGCAAATCTTTCCTCCTAGCAATCTGGCACATTAGCATCTATCATGACCTATACAGATGTCAGTTGATGTTTCACCTGGTAAGTGTGTATGGACACCAGGGAACCAAAAGAGCCACTGGTTCTTGCAAGACTGGCTCAAGCAAAACTGACCTTGAACTTCCCATGCATTTTGCCTCAGCACAGATTG
Source organism: Urocolius indicus (assembly GCA_013401255.1). Lineage (NCBI taxonomy): Eukaryota > Metazoa > Chordata > Aves > Coliiformes > Coliidae > Urocolius > Urocolius indicus. The sequence goes on from WBNH01007424.1 coordinate 173,176, forward strand.
AAAGGCTCACAAACCATTACGGGTTTCTCTGCTGCCCTGACTGTTGCTAATATGATTATGTACTACAGGGTTTAGATGAAAATTGTTTAGTTGTCTAGGAAAAAATCAAAGGAGGGAGGAGGCGTGAGGAGAAACACATTTGAAACATTTTTGAAAATGCCAACTGGCTTTGCTTTGTTTGGAGCTGGTCAAGCACAACAGTGGCACTGAGCAGCTAATCAGTAGCTCCTCCTCCTCCAGAGAACAGCCAGCTCCCTTGACCCTTGGCACCCGTTGCAGCCCAGCTGAATACCCTTGTGTTTGCTTGTTCTCTTGGCAGAAGTGAAAGAGTATGAGCCCCCGTTTGGCTCCAAAGTGCGGGAACACCCCTGCGTGGAAAGCATGAAGGACAACGTCCTAAGAGACAGAGGACGACCCGAGATCCCGAGCTCCTGGCTTAACCATCAGGTAAGAGCAGTGTGTCAACAGCTGGCATCTGCACCACACATTTAGCAGCCGCCCAAAACCTTAGCTCAGTGTTGTGCCCAGCAGGCTGGGCTTCTCTTCTCCATGGATCAAAGCTGTGTCACACGGTGACACAGTGCTGCACCGTGTCTGTCCCAAAGCCCGAGGATTTCTGCTGTTAACCCTTGTAATCTTAAAGTGACCAAAACAAAAAGATTGGAAATCTGAGACCCCACAGTCACCTAGACAGCCACAGAATAATTAAGGCCTTAAAGCACACTATGTGCAGGCTCTGAAAGGTCAAAGAGAACAACTTCACACATGGACCCCCATCAGCAGAGAAAACACAGCTCAGTACTTTATCATGGAGAGCAGTCATACATGTATCCCAGCTGTTGACAGGTTTAAGGAAAGAGGAAATGAGTCTTCAGCAAGTCAGTCTGTTTTTATTCAGGTTGCACATTAGCAGTCTGTTTCCCTTGCATGTTGTGAAGCACTCTGTCAACTTTCCCCATTCACAGACACCATGGTCACACTTCCTAGGCGATAGTTGCAGCCCTGTTTCTCAGTAGATGAAACTGGATGGGAACAAGCTAAGGGCATGCATTTCTTCACCTTTGCTCTAAGCAGTTTTATTGGAAGAGATAAAACAAGAGTTGTCGCTAAGGGTTGGTTGGTCCACTTGTCAATGAAATATGTTGAGTGGTCTTTACAGACAAAAGGAAAGCATCCTGAATATTTATTAAAAGCCCAGACGACCCAGATCAGTTGGTATTTCCATCAGGAGTGATGTAACACTCCCTTTTTCATTCCCATTTAGATGTTAAAATCACAGTCTAACACCTACTTAGGAAAGGCCAAGTAAGTGGCGAAAATCAATCATCTTTCCAAACAAGAAAACGCATCTGCTGTAGATGAGGTGCTGAGGGATATGATATAGTTTAGTGATGGGCTTGGCGGTGTGAGGTTAGTGGTTGGGCTCAATGACCTTAAAGGTCTTTTCCAGATGAAACGATTCTATGATGACTATGGCAGAGTGCAGCCCCTTCCTGGAACACAAGGAGTTGTTCCTTTTGTAGTTGTCTGTGACGAGCAGGGTTACTGGGGAAGAGAGCAGTATTTTGAGGGACAACTGGATATCTGATGTTCCAAGTACTAAAAAGCCCTTGACAATTGTAGGAGCCATAGATAGAACCATCTTCTAAACCACAAGTTGAGCTGGGAAGGAGAGATGATACTAATGTTCATCTTTATAGAAAAGAACTGGTTGCAGAAATTTTGTAACACTGGGGATGGGCTGGTAAAAGGGATTGTGAGTTGACTGCAGTTGTTTTCCCCAAAGCCAAAATGGAGTCCAAACTGGTAGTACAGATGTGGTACCTTAGAATAGCCCAGTTAACAAAGCGGAAAATAATCCTGAGCCAGATCATTTGGGAGATAAACATTAAATAGTTAGGAAAAAAATCAATCGATTTAATAAAAAATAGAAGAAAATATTAGGAAAAAACCAGTAGAAAATGCTTAAAATTAGGAAGAGTGTGCAAATATTTCTCAGGCTATTCAGAAGGCAAGGTCTCATGTCTGAAAAAAAATTAAGGGTAGAGAACTGATTAGGAAAATAGAAGAACAACAGGAAGATCTGTAGTCAGCAAACTGGAAGATAATCAGAGTTTTCTCAAGAGCAAAAGGAAATCTTAGTACCAATCTGTTGCTGGATGTGGAAAAAAGATACTGCTTATGCCAATGCAAAGGCAGACATGGTCAGCAAATATTTCTGTTCTGCATTTGGGCAGAGTCAGATGATATATATGTAACAGAAGGTGATGAAAGTCTCAATAAAGCAAAAGTCATTGGCACTTAAAGCAGGCCTGGGGTAGTGTTAGGTGGCCCAGAGACTTGTCGGTGGTGGTCATGACAGGGGATATCTCCTGCGGGAGCTGCATCACATGGCAGTAGAAATGGGCAGTACCACCAGTTATACTTTGGGGAGAAGTGTCCAGGAGCTCATGTCATGCAGGAGCAGTTGCAGTGGCAGGTTGCCTGGGCAGGAAGCACCAGGCTTGGGGTCCTGGCAGTGCCCAGGCACAGGGCAGACCTGCTTCTGCTCCCACAGCCTGAGCCGGGCTTCAGCACCAGGTACTGGAGGAGAGCTGTAAGTCACATCACAGAGCTCACATAAGATGATTATAGATTTGGCCCTAGGTGTCCTGCATTTGACCTCAGAGGTTTCTACTCTGTGTAAAACACGGTCCTCAGTCTGCCCCCAGTACAAGGCAACCCACAGATGGGAGGGACCACACGTCTGCACTCAGGTGGCACAGGCACAGCGTTCAGCTAAGCTGAGGCAGGAAATGGACGTCTTGTAACGCCCTCCCAGGACGTTTAATGAAGGTGAATTTAATTCCCTTCATCTGAATCCCTTCAGCGTTTCACATTGCTCTAACACACAGTGACGCATCGGCTTCTGCGGGGCTCTGACAGTTTGCAGCAGCTGAGGATCTGCTTTGAACTCACAGAAGTTGTTCTTGCTGTAATGGCTCTTCCATATTCATTCCCTTCCTCTGCAGTCGTGTTTTTGTAATGAACTCATTATTCATCGTGATAAAATTCTGGAATGGATTTGCATATTGCAATTTCCCCCCCTCCCCCTTTAATGAGATTCGTTGCACTATTGATTTCAACTTAATGTTTAATATTTAATTTAAGTTACTGCTTGTAATTTCAATGCCAGCAGAAAAACTAATGTTGTTTGTATACAGACAATAACATTCTGCTATTAACATTGACATCAGTCAACATCACCAATTAGGTAAATTATGCAATTAATGCAGTGTTGTGAAATGTTGGGGGCTTTTTTTAACTACGAAGTTTAAGATAAATCCAACTTAATGGGCTTTTAGTGCCATAAAGCAAAGCACACAATTTCCTGGCAAATGCTTCATGTTTATAAAATGCATTACAGAGATGCAACCGCTTTTTGCTCCTGTAAACATGTGCATCAGCATTGAAATGAAGGTTAAATAGTTACATCTGTGAGTGACATGTGTTTAAGTGTTTGTGGGCCTGTGGCCTGTATTTGCACATAGATTTAGTTAGTCTGCAAAGAATTCAGAAAGGCCTTATGTGGGGCCTGGTATTGCTGGCAATCAGATGGATTTGTTTTTAAAGAAAAACAAACCAAACAGAATTCAGGCACATAAAAGCAGGGATTTAGCAGGAAGTCAAATGATGCAACAATTCTGATCACGATTATTAAAAACACAAGACCCAAACCAAACCTACTTAATTCTATAGCACTAGTCCAAAGCATCATTTTTCTTGCTATAAAGCATCAAAAGATATGCCCAGTAATGACAGTACCAACTGAAGTGCTGAAAATATTGTTGTAGGGCTTCTTTTTTTAAGAAAAAGCAGCATGGCCCCATGACTGTAGCAGCAGAGGCTATAAAGCACCTCCAGGACACACACGAATAACCTGTGACCCGCTGAACTTCAGAGGGTACAAAAGCAGCTCAGGGCCGCGGGCTGTGGCAGTGGCCAGCCTCATCACAGCTGCTCTCTCTGTGCTCCCCACAGGGCATCCAGATGGTGTGTGAAACCCTGATCGAGTGCTGGGACCATGACCCCGAGGCCCGACTGACAGCACAGTGCGTGGCAGAGCGCTTCAGTGAGCTCAAGCACCTCGACAAGCTCTCAGGAAGAAGCTGTTCCGAGGAGAAGATCCCCGAAGATGGCTCCGTGACCACCACCAAGTAACACGCAGTCGAGAGCTCTGAAACAGAGGGAAATCACTCCTAGACGTGTTAACCTTGGCAAAGGGAGAGGTCTCGATCGGTGCCATGACTTGCTTCCTGGAGGACTGAGGCTGTCGCTACTCCCTTTAGGCTCCAGCTCCAGAGAGGGAGATGTATTTGTGGGAATTAGAAGCCGGGGAGTAGGTGTCACACCCGAGCATTGGCTGCTGGCATCGTGTCGCAGGAGGAGCTATAACCTATGTTAGCACTTCCTCAGGAAATGAGATTTGAAAATAGCCAATTACATTATGCACTTTATTAATGCCTGTATATAACTATGAAATTGCTATTTTTATATATATATATACATATATATATATATATATATAAAATGTGTATGTATATATATATCTATCTATATATCTATAAACAGCCATTCTCTGGAAAACAAATAAAAAGGAGTTTAAAAAGAACCAAAAAGTGCTTCCAGGACATTACCAGTGCACTCAGGAAGGAGTCTGGGGAGACTGGCATAGCACAACAGCAGCAATTGTGCACTAAGTGCTCTGCTGAAAGAGATGGGAAGAATAGGCAATAAGAAGATGATGGCTTTCAAAGCATGTGCTGACAGCCCTGGCTGTGGCCTTGCAGCTCACAGTTGCAGGAGCAGTGTCACAGCAGACAGGCCAGTTTGGCTTTGCAGTTGTTCCTGCACAGTCCTGTCTGCAGCACACTTTGGAAGGTTCAGGGATGCCTTTGCCCTCGCAACCCCAACATCCTCACAGTGTCCCCAGAACAGGACTGCAAGGAGGTTTGGTCCCTCTCACACACAGACGTTTTGATACGGAGGTCATTAATGTTATATGTCTATTGCTTTGAATTCATACTGCTTGCAATCAGGTTGCAAAATACCAGCAGATGAGTTTTCCCTTCCTCTCACCCCCACCCTCCCAAACCATGCAAAACGACATGGCCAGCAATAATCCAAGCAGATGTTTTAGATTTGCTGTGCATTCTGAGTGCAGGCAACACTATTTTTCTCCCTTCCTTTTACCTTGATCGTAATTGCTGTAAGAACAAACTTATTTTTCTCTCCCCATACAGCGTGTCTAATTGCTTGACACATCACACTCTGACTCTGTTCCACGCTTTCTAGAGAAAAGTGATGCAGCTGGTGCCTTTATTTTTGCAAAAGGACCTTGGAGGTGAGGGAAAGCTCTATAGCGTTAGGTCAATGGCATATCACAGAATCTTAAGGGTTGGAAGGGACCTTGAAAGATCATCCAGTCCAACCCCCCTGCCAGAGCAGGGCCACCTAGAGTAGGTCACACAGGAACTCATCGAGGTAGGTTTTGAATGTCTCTGGAGAAGGAGACCCATCTGGGCAACAACCCAACAACCCATCTGGGCAGCCCTCAGCACTGTGTGATACAGTGATACAGATATAGAGCTGCCCTCAGCAACTCAGCGATTAATAGGAAAAAGAAACATTATTTATTACAAAACAATCCTTCAGCTGTTGCACACATCCTTTCAGTTGTCCAGTGCATTTCAGTCAGTTGCCATCACATTGGGCCTATAGAAATGGCAGCAATGTGTATAAGTAGTGCTAACAATTTTGTCTTCAGGAGTTCTGCAGTGATTTATTCCATTTTTTTTTCTTCTCCACGGCATGTAAACAGGCTGTGGAAATGAGAAATTCAGCCAGTCCTGTGCAGATGGATCTGGTGCCGTTTATTAAGCACCTTTGACAGAGAAACATCGATATTTCTCTATAAGCCATTGCCATGTCAGTCACTAGGAATCGTGCTTATTCAATTAGCATTTAAGATTGATGATGACAAATGATTTCATTTGAAATGGATTTGTATCTGTTTTGGTGGGTTTGTTGGGTTTTGGGTGTTTTTTGTCATTTTAAGCAAACTACTCAGAAATCTTTGAATAGGAAAGGATAAAACCTCAACAGTTACAGTGGAATTCAGAGGATACTTTTATAGGGGGGAAAACAGGATCTGGGCTTTTTTTTTTGGTATTAAAAAAAAAAGGCAAGTATGGTGTGCTGCCAAAGGGGAAATGTGGCAGCCCTTCTCTGTGCCTCCATCCATGCTGAAGGTCAGGGAATGGTGTCTGGTAGTTCCTGACAATACTGACATTTTTAATGGGATTTTTCTGGGTTTTTTTTCTCTACTACTACACATAAAGGAAAATTTTTTTATTCTTTTAAGGAATATTTCACCTGTACATCATGTATGAAATAGGAATGTGAACAATGTATACTCTTGTATATCAAAAGTTTCAAGCACTTAACTTGCTTTGTAAACAGTTTTGGGTTTGTTTGGTTTGTTTTGGAGGAGTTTTTTTTTGTCCGTTTTGATTTGTATAAATCAAATGTTTACTGGAGCAAATAAAATAACACCAACTCAAGTTTGTCTTTCTTTTCTGGAGCATGCCAAATAGGGAGAGAACTCATCCAAAAATGAACCCTATCCTAAAACGGCTCAGGCCCACTGGAGAGCTGAATGTCATGCTCAGTGTGTCCAACGGCCTTTGCATGTGTCCTGCTTTGCTAATGACTCCTCCTGATCTCCATCCTACCCTTCAATAGAACAGCACGAGCACATACCCAAACTTGCTGGCCCTTTAGCTCCTGCACCATAAAAACCTTCACTATTCTTAGGGGAGGGAGAGGAGGGTTCACAGCTGGAAACTCCTATTTTTAGGTCTCTCAATTCTCAATGTGGGTAAGGCTTTGCTTAGTTGAACCTCAGTCATTTTGGTCCTGGTATTAAAGGAAGCCAAAAGACAGCCCAGTAAATCTATGTGACTTAGAAGTATATGATTAATGTCCTTGTGCCTTACAGCTGCTGCTCTTAGAGCTTTCACCTTTTTAAGCTGATATCCGTCCAATAGAAGACATGCAGCACACAAATACCACACAAAGAGTGCACAAGCTGCCTCTCCCTATCTCAGATTGCTTTGAGTGTGACACAGGTTGAATCTGAGCTTGTACACAAGATCTTACCCATCCCCCGTGCCCGATGTAGGCATCTGAGACTCTCCAAGCACCACCAGTTTTTTCAGGGATTCTATTTTGCTGCCAAAAGCTCTGTCACAGCTCATGCTTGGCTGCACTGAGTATCTCCTTTTGAACCTTCAAGTGAGGATTCCCCAAAGGCACCCAGGTGTTTATGTTCATGAGCTGAGCAGAATGGCAGAATAAGCGAGGCTCCGGTCCAGGCGCTGTGCTCGCTGGTTGTCTGATCCAGGCTTCTCTTCCAAACAGCCGGCTTAGATCAGGCAGCTCGACACCTTGTTGATTTTTCATGTTCAATGCCAGTGTTTTCACAGCCTCTCTGGGCACCACATAGCAGCACACACAGCTGATGTCAGATACGGTACAAAGCACATTGGCCACACCAAGCCTAAAAAGGGGGGGGGAGCTTTGTAAAGAAGGCTCTGCCTAAGTGCCCCCTCAAGAAGACAGCTGCAGGTGACCAGCTCTGTAGCATCACTGTAGTCGGCCCCAGCATTTGCTGATGCACTGGTGGCAGTGGCCACCTCTCTCTCACCAGTCTCCACCATGGGCTACATACTGGCAAAGAATTTTGAGCCCTGACAGCCTGTTTACACTGGCTCAGAGTCTAAGTCCTTTTGGCATAACAAGTTTTGAAAAACCAAGTACCAAATGTATTAAAATGTAGCAGGCAACCTCCACAGACCTTTCAGTCTCGAAGTACACAATACCCTTGAAATTAAGTACACTATATCCTTTTAACTTATCCAATTAAGGCCTTTGCCAACCTTTCTTATCCTAAATATGGTATTCAACAGCCTTCTGGAAGAGGCTCTTAATTAGCATGTCAATCAGCATCACCAGGGCATGCAAGGAAGCTCCAGCTGTGCAATGAAGAAGGCAATCTTTGGGTTTACTACTGAACCATGTATGGGTTAAACTGGATGGCAGTTTCCCAGTGCAGCCTGTATCTGTGTCACATAATTCCCAGCTGTAGTAGTTTTGCCTAGGCTAGGTTTTTGATAGTGTGGAGAGCTATAGGGGTGGCTTCTTTAAACAAAGATTTACCAGAAGTTTCCCCTGTAGCTGACAAGGCTGGGGCCAGTCAATTCTAAGCTGAACCCTGCACCTGACCCAGGCCTGGCGAATTAGTGATGGAGGTAATGCCTCTGTGAATAATGTATTTGAGAAGGGGAAGAGATTGTTATGCAGTTGCTAAACTGCAGCAGCAACAGGGAGGGGAGAACACGAAAACATCTCCACAGACACCAAGGTCATTGGAGAAGGAGGGGGAGGAGGGTGCTTAGGCCCTGAAAGAAAGGCCCCCTATGTCCTGTGGTGCAGTCATGGTGAGGCAGCTGTGCCCGTGCAGCCCATGGCGGCCACCAGGGAGCAGAGACCCACTCGCAGCCCATGGAGGAGCCCACACCGGAGTGAGTGGATGCCTGAAGGAGGCTGTGACTCCATGGGAAGCTCAACCTGGAGCAAGTTCCTGGCAGGACCTGGGAGTGCACAGAGGGGATTCACCTCCTTGTAAGATACTCCCAACTGCTACTGGGATAGACAAGAATGATGAAAGAAGAAAAAAAAAATCATGACCCAGCTCCTGAAGGGGACAAAAGAAGAAAAAGAAGTTAAGTCATTGTTACTCTGAGTGCTCCTGGAAACAGAGCCACATGTAGAGCACCTGCAATACTGTCCTCTTGTCAGGCCAGATGTGCTGGGACCCAAGGGCTTTCTTTGCTTCCAGAGGAACATTGATTTATTTCCCGGTCCTTAGCTCTTTCTACCTCCTGCTTGCTTTCTTTTTTGGGTATTGTGTTTTTAATAAAATGCTGCCTATGGCAATTTTCCCCTCCAGCCACAAAGAAGATGGAGTGAATTCTGTTCCAGCGTGTCTGCTTGGCTGCATTCATGCTATTTATTACTTGGCAAACATTCATGCAAGTGGGTGCATACCATGTGCATGTTCAGAAGGCTTTTACTGGGGAGTGGGGGGAAAGCAAAAATTCCTGTCTCATGCTGTGTCAGAATAATTTGGTGTTGGGTAGTTGTTTTTTTTTTTCGTTGGTTGGTTGGTTTTTTCCAGGTACATGTGTCCTACTGGGCTACATTTCCCAGTATGACCCACAAAACCCAGTTGACCTGAGCCTATAGTGTCCCAGACTGGCCATCCAGACCCTGTTTCCTCACTACACTGTGACCTATTGATATCTTTCACCTATTTTTGACCTCTGGCAGCGGAAAGGCCTTACTCTGAAAGGTAGAAAGATAAGGAGAAAGACAGTTGAAATACAGCTAAATTGTGAGGCTCCTGGGAGGACTGAGCCCAGGAAATAGATTTAAAACTCTTGACTAATGAATGCCTTGAGCACCATCTAATCACTTCATGAAGAGGCAAAGGCAAAAGGCAGCTCATAAATTATCTGCTGTGAAATATTTGCTCAGATATAATGGCGATAAACCAACCTCTTCAGACGGTTGCATTTACATAGATAAATTCTTTAAAAAGAAAATGGCCACAGATCAAGTCTGCATGATTAAACTCCCACTGTTGAAATGTCTGCCTTACAAACATGCTGCCATGGGAAAGCAGGTAGAGCAAAAATCCCTGGCATTTCTTCCCAGGTTAGTTGTCTCCTGTGTGACACAGAAGAGATTAATCACAGCTGAAAACACCCCAAGGCTTTCCTGTGGAAGAAGAAACAAAATTAGTTCACCCCACTCTCTTTTTTCACCTATCTGTGGCTTCAGGCCCAGGCCACCACTTTCACTCCCCTGCAGCTCCTCTCCCTGTCCCAGACATCTTGGAGTGCTAAGTCTTTGCAGTGCCCTTCCTCCTGCCTCTCATTTTGAATTGAGGTGCTGGCCTTGCTCTCATGACAGCAACTCAGGGCATTTGTGTTTCAGAGTAAGAACTGCATCAGATATTGGGGTTTAAGCACTGAGCTCAGCCCTGCACACTCTCCCAAAGGGCATATCACTATTGCTCAGACTAGAGCCTTGACCTTCCTTCCTCCCAAGTCCCTTCCTCTCCCCAGCAGGGACTATTCTGACTGCCAAGGTCTGTCTTCCTCTTGAAACAGCACCTGAGTAAATCCATTGCATGCACCTGCTTAAAACACTGACACTTTGCTTGCCAAGGTCTGTCTTGCTCAAGAAACAGCACCTGAGTAAATTCCTTGCATGCACCTGCTTAAAACACTGATACTTTGCTTATTTAGGGCAGCAGTGATGCAGAGAGAGCAAGTCTTCTGAAGGAGAGGATGACCACATTGTTTTGCAGAAGTGCTTCACTACCAGCTGGCTTCCTATGGGGTTTAGGGGAGAGCTTTATTTAGGATGAGCTAAGATACATCATCAGAGCTGTATGGTGAACTACACAAGTGGAGCTTCTCTCACACACAACCCGGTCTGTCCCCTGCAACACTGTCCTGACAAAGCACAAATCCATCACTTTCTATCTCGCAGAAAAACCTCCAGAAATAGGCTTTCTTCTGTTAGAAACAGGTGTCAGAGTCTTCACACTTCAGCCTGGCAGGAGCCTATTTAAGGTTAGAAAATGTTTTACAGAAGACATTGATTGCATCTAATTCCTTCATTCACTTGAAAGGTGAAAAATGTCTTTCTAGTTCTCAAAGAGAAGACAGTATAAACTTCTGCGATAAACATCTGTCTGTGGCTGCAAATGTTTAGCTCTTGAAGGCTGGTCTTTACTGACTTCCTTACACGTGTACGTGAATGCTGAGAGGATCTCTGCACTTATCTAGCAAATCTATGCTATGACTACTTATTAAAGTAGGATTATAAAACTATTGATATTAAATTGGGAATACATCGTGGCACTCAGAAATACCAAGGGTTGTTGCTGCAGAGATGGAGATAGATAAAAGTACAAGGCCTACTCTGTCCTCTTACAGTGCATTGTTGCAGTGATTGTTTGAGAATTGTTTAAACATTGGGGTTTGAAATAGCAAAACTTTTTATACAGAGTATATGACTACCTGGAATGACAAAACCAGTTTCATCTTTGATTATACAACAAAACTCAGTTAAAGGCTGTCAGAGAAAGCATACATTAAAAGAAACACAAAGCCCATCTGCTCTCCTCACCAAGGAAAATAGGTAGGGGTCCTGCCACCAAGGAGAATTTAACTTGCAGCACATGGGTTAACATACAGTGTATTTGGCAGCAGCCCATCCATGAGAGAGGCACTTACCAAGTAAAAGATAATTGTTGATATTTGATTCCAGTAACTTCTGGAAAGAGGAACTTCTCTCCTTTGGTGAAATTAAAGCCAGGGTACCAATTCTCTTCAATTGAGATACTGGCTTTCCATAAGTCATCGGTATTCCTGAAGGCAGGAGGAAGTAGGCCATACCTTTAGTTAACTAAAATTTTTTGAACAGGGCATAAATCTCATGCCAAGACTTTCAATTTTCCAGTTGTTAAACCTAGTATACTTTTAAACAGACTTGCTCATGTGCTTTAGCTACAAGTCCTTTACTCATCTAATTCTCACATGAGAAGCAGGAGAAATGTTTCTGTAACATGCCAATGTCACCAACACTTCAGCCTCACCACTGAGCAGGGTTTTGCAGAAGCAACTTGAAGGGGATTAGCCTGAAATTTTTCTTGTAATGCTTCAAATGGCATAGCAAGATGCTCCCATGTTTTAAGGCATTAAGGGTATCTCCCATTAAGCAGCATGTTGTTCAGCCTGAATGCTTCGGGAAAGGACATCTAAGCTTTGTTAAATAAGGGAGGGAAAAAGGAGATTTCATTTTAATGTAGGAATGGTAACGTTAATTTGCTGCCTTGAACTAATTTCTGCAATGGTTGCTTTAAGAACCTAATCTTAACAAAGCCATAGGAAATGGAAGAAAGCATTTAAATTAACTTACTTCATCCATTTACAAATTGTTTAGGTTAATCACAGTAAACCAAACAGGATTCAGCCATACTTAAACACAGCCTTTGCCAAAGCATAAACAGTTTATCATAGCTGTGACACACAACCAGACAAAATTCATTCCTGATCTGGGGAAGACTCTAATTTGGTTTTATTAGCTCTAGAGGAAAACATTTTGTCAGAGGAAGGTTTGTTTTTTTGGTGTAAAAAAATCCCTCAGGCAAACTCTCCCCAGAGCAGCCGATGCAGCAGTGTCACCATCTCCATCACATCAGCACCTTGGCCTACAATCGGCTCCTATGGCAGAGTGGGAACAAGGCTGCATGGGGAGACATGAGGGAGCCTGAGCATGGGCAGCAAACACTGAGACAGCTTGGAGAGGTGAAGCTTATTCCATGGGCTCACGTTAAAAATGATCCCTTCACCCTACTCTAACACTGCTGAGATCCACAGCCTTGACTTCAGCCATTTGACCTATTAAGTCTGTGGCACATTTTCAAAACTGACAATGTGCTTTTCCACCAACACGTGGAGAGTGCTCACAGACTAGCTTAAAGTCTGGTTGTTCTTTACGTGTCTTATTAGTGCTAATGGTAAAAAGCATTTGGTTAAAAAAGCCTAGAAAGAAATATCATAGACTTTTATAAAGAATTTTGCCTTTCAATTTTCCAATGAGCATTTTGACAATCCTTGGTGAGTCTTGATTGCCACATGGGTTGCCTAGGCTGTATTTTTCCACTACTTGCCCTGATGTGCAAAATCAATCATATTAGCCTGTAGAAGAGATGGACATTTATTTCATGGATAAATGCAAGAAATAAGCTTTGGATACAGGGTCAGACAGGTCAAATGATGCTGTTCATCTTTTTTCATCTCTTTTTTTATATCTGTGGCCAATGCATTAGCAATTAGAATGTGTGAATACACTCCTCTCGCCATCATAGCAATACATTTCTTGCTTGAGCCACACTTCTTGGCAAAAATAATTAACATGAGGATATTAAATGCTCTGATTAATAACTTGTATATGCTTGTGACTCCATTTTGCTATACCTCATGGTAAGAATTGCATTTTTAAATAACTGCTGTAACTGTCTGCCAAGAGTAATGAAAATGAAAATGTAGATATTGTGAGCTGCATGTAATGCTTTCATTAAGACAATAATTATGGGAGGAAGGGCTCTTAATCAGGCAGCAGGGAGGAGCTCCTTTTTTAATGTCTTAGCCAAATACTTCCTATGATTGCTTCATCAGGCTCAGTGCCTCAGGACCAGAGCAACATCTTTGTCTTCCACTTCTAAAGAAACCCAGCACGCTAAATATTGAAGATTTGGGGTTTTTTTGTAAAGTAAAATAGTAAAAACACCCAAAACACAACCAAAACCAGAAAAGAAATCACTTCAGGAAGAACTGCACAACTGAAGAGTGGCTGGAGAGGCCAACACGTTTAGTACTTGTTTGATTTTTTATTAGTCTTCTCTCTAGCTATAATCAGACAAGAAAAGATTAATACTTAAACTAGCATGGGATAAGATTGTTTCAGCCTGATTGATATGGATGAAATTCATTCTTGCAATCTCAGATGCATTTGTGTCTGTCCTTGACTACTCTGACTCTCCTGCATTAACACAGGCACACACCTCTGGCCCCAAAATCCGAATGCTTATCCCTGACACCTCGTGGCTCTGTACAGAGGCAAGACTTTGATGTTCATCCATCATCCCCTTCCCAGAGCCCTGCTTTCCCACAGAGTCAGCACCCAGGTAAGTGGCCCTGACAGGACTTTCAGCACCCTCCAGCCTCAGCTCCACCCATGGCCAACCTGAGGTTCGACTACTTAAGGATCAAATTCTCCAAGCTGCAATGTGCCCCAGTGAGGATTTCCACCATTGCACAGTTTGGTACCATGTAACCAGTAAGGCAGAGGCAGCACTTACCATTTGGAAGGGGGCAAGAGGAGCTGTGGAACCCATTCTGTTCCCTGAATCTCTGAAAATTACAAGTGGTGGGAACAATTAAACTTTTTGAAGGGAACTTTAAAACAGTGAGAAGATGGTGGACCCCACATGGATTAATCATGATTTTTTTTCCCCTATAAAGGCACTTGTAAAACTGAGAAGATACAGTAAATGTCATGTGTCTTGAGCTCAAGAAAAGATTTTGACATCACCTCAAATGATATTTATTTATTATCAAACTAAGGAAATGCTGTCTGCATTCAAGTAAAGAGTGGTGCAAAGCTAGCTTGAATGAAATAATAGTTTCTGTTTAGATCCTCAGAAGGCATTGAGTAGATTCCATGGTAGCATCACTATAGCTGCTATTCGAGTTTTTGAATAATAGCTTAGGTGACAACCAAAAACATATGATTTTGCAAATCTGCAAACTGTATTATGCCGTGGGAGCCTGAAAGTGTGCTGCAGTTCAAATTGCTCTTCACAGACTAAGTGTTTTGAAACAAACACAATCCTCTTTAGTGGGAACACTTACAAAGGAGTAATTAAACATACAGATATCTGCCACGTATAGCAGTCGGAAAAAGAAGCTCTAATGCTCAGGGTGGATCACAAAGCTGACAAGAGTCAATGACATCTTTCTGTTACAAGGTGGTGTGATTTAGAAAGAGCAGTGGTAGCTGAGAGATGTACAAAGTGATACTGCCTCCCTTTTAAAATCTGGTAAGGTCACAAAGAACTGGTCTGTCTTGTTTTGGGCCACAGAATAATCAGAATACTTTCAAACATGGTCTCTGAGGAACCATGAGACTGTAATGTAGGACTACAAAAGAAGATGTGCCAGTAGGAAAATAATCTTCAAGCATGTAGAGGTTACAAACAGGAAAAACATGTGTTGGCCCTAATCATGGTAGCTAGATTAAGCACAGCAGGGAAAAAATCAAGATAATTCATTAAGAAAAACCTCATGGGAAGGCTGCAGGTTGTCCAGACTTTTGGTAATGAATTATAGGGTGTGCAAAAGTTAGGACACTAGCTTGCTGTTGTCATCGATCATATATGAGGATGGAAGTCACATTGTCACAATGGCATCTTGAGATCATTTCCTATCACAGAGGTTTCAGTTCTGTGTTCAGTCTGTGTCTACAAAGGTCTAAGTTCAGGGTGGTCAAGCAGTTGGAAAGTTTGTTCTATGGGAAATTCCAAAATGTTCTGGGGCAGGGAGGCAGGACATCCTCTTTTGTAACTCAGCATTGAACATTGATGTTTGTCATGGAAAGGAAAATAAAACAAAAATCCAGACACTGGGATTGCTTCAGAATAAAATCAAGCCTGGAAACTCAGCACTCTGAGACCATACAGCTAAAAAGTGGCTTGTGTGCTCCTGAATAAATTTTTAACCTTAGTAAAGAGCAAAAGTAGGAATCACTGCTCAGCTGAAAGGCTCTGAGTCAGGGAAGGACATTTTTCATGGCCCTCCTGAGCTTCTCATTGCTCAGCTTGGATGTCCCAAACACACCAGTGTCATCATGGATCACACAGCATAGGAACACATTCCCATCACTGTTTAGGCAGGTTGACAAGAAATGGTCACATAAGATCACATTTTCTGACAAATGTTTTTTGTCTGAGAAAAGCCAAGAAGCTTTAGTTCCTGTTCCTTCCTCTGCCACACGTGAGACTTCCTGCAGTGCTCTTTGGAAGAAACATCCTGTATGTGGCACACATTGGTTATCAGAAGAGACACCAGTAGATGGAGCACACGAGTAGGCAGTGCTGTGCTTTGATTCTAACACCAATTCATATTCTCACTGTTCACTGCTTTGGAGCTTGAGACAAGAGCTCGGGGATAGGAGTCTGGACCAGCCACTCAGTCTGCCACACAGCTAGGTTTTCCTTGCTGCTATCCTCCAGATGAAGGACTGGATCTGCTTTGATGTTTATCACTGAATTTCTTCTGAAATGCCACTGAATGCCATCATCATACTTTTCTCCCCAGTTTTCTGTTTTTCAAGTGTTTAGTACATCCTACCTGTAAGCAAAAAGTTCTTGCAGCTCTCTGCAAGTTCCCAAAGATTTTGCACTTTGTTTGACTGAATCTCCCCTGCCACAAGCTCTTTAAAAGCACCTAGTTCTTCATGCACGTCCAACTCCAAAACTTGAGACATGGCTTCATCAGCAAATTCCATGAACTAACTCTTTCTGAAAGGGTTAGTGGCGACAGTACAAAGCTAGATTAGCCCAGAATCAATACCAGTACTTGCAATGGTATCTTCCTCTCTCCATCACTTGTATTCAACTTTCACTTGATAGTCCTACCCCACCTTACATTTCCCATCCTGCTTCCCATGATACATAGGTTTTCCCAAATGATGCCACATCAAATATTGTAAAAGTCCAGTCTAGAAAGTTACTTGTGTTTGTTTTCCACAGAAAGCTCGCTGATTAACCTAGCATCACCTCTCTCTGTTAAGCCCATGTCACACTACGTTCCATTTTTTACTCACTACCTGGTAGTGATCCCTTCAACAATTTTTCTAACGCCTCAGTGCAAGTTTTCACAAAAAACTCGCAGAAGCTTAAAGTTCCTTGTGCATCATTCTTCTGTAAACCAGGACAATGAACATTTCTCTCTCCAATTGTTTCTCTTCCTTAGTTTCCCAAGGCCAAACTTGTCTCCCACATCATACAAGGCACAGTGAAGTCCTGATCTTGATGTTAGCATAGTTCTGACAGAAACAGTGAGTGATCATCATTTGAGCATCTAAACAAATCCATTACTGAGAAAGAGAAGGCACCAAGTACTGCTTTTGCTTCAGCTTTCAATCTTCCCTCTTCCGCTCCTGTGACATTTTTTCCTATGGTGCCAAATACTGAAAGTCTTCCTGTGAAAAATTGTCCAGGCATTCTGTGCCTCAGGAGAAAGGGCACAGAAACAGAGCAAGAGTAAAAAAGCTGTATCGCCTGGCATGAAAGGGGCAGGGTGTATAAAGCTGCCAGTGCCTGCGCCTGCCAGATTTCAAGAGTCATTTCCCAGAATGACAAGCTGGGTGAAAGTTTCTTGGAAGAACAGTGTTGTGCACAGGACAATAGAGACTGCACAGTCCCAAAGGCAGATGTTATTTTCCATGGGTCTCTGCTATTTCATGGCAAGCCCTTTCATCAGGCTTTCCGTTTTTAAATAGCTCCGTAGAAATTAATGCTCTCCAAATTACTTACAAGGAAGAAATTACTTCATCAAAACAGAACATGTGTGTTTGACAGGACTATTAAAAGTCCATGTCCTTCACTTGCTATTATTTGCTTTTATCTGTCATAAACTACAGATTTTAGTGGTTTGTAAAACGAATTTTGATCAATTGTATTTCAATTGTACATGAGCTACTGAGGCTTAAGGTGGTCATCTCTCTGAATTCCTTCAAGACTATCCTTTTAGTATCACTTTTAGTATTGAGGCCACTTTAAAACTAACTTTACCCTGAGACATAAAAAAAAAAAATCACTCTTGTACTACAAAGTGTCCTGCTTTCTCAAAGGGCTTTGTCTAAGGATCAGTGGATGGACTCTGCCACAGTGAGGCAGCTGGCTGCAGCTTCAGAGCATATGCAAGTTGTCTTGTGGCTCCGTGCTTGGCACCGCTTCCCATACCAGCTCCTCCCATACCGGAGATGCAGCTGAGGTTTAATCGCTCACATGGCCATTGTTTCCTCCTGGGGATTTGCCTCCAAACCTTTGACGTTCTCTTTATTCTACCCTCTCGCTGTGCAAATTTCCTTGTTTTGTTTTGCTTCTCAAAGTAATTTTTGGTTGATTATTGTGTAGTTAAAGAATTAGAATAATAACATCTAATTGTACCTCTGAAGCAAAAACATGTAATTGTGGGAGACTAGATTCAATTTAAAGAAAGAAAACCCCTCCACCAGGGTTTCTCGTGGGTTGCACAGTGCATTTGCCAGGCAGCGCTGCTTTGATTGCATCTAACCTGCAATTAGCATGTGCAATTAAGACATAATGAATGTGTGCAATTGCATTATTTCAGGATGTAACTATAGCAATATTTAGTGGTTACTGTGCTAGACACAGTGCTTGTAAGCGCAAATGGTTTCTCAGCATTTACCAATTATGGCACAGGAAGGAGGGCAGGCATGTGAGTGGGTCTCATCTACAACTGATTTCCAGGGTGAACACACTTTACACTCTTTTTGAAAGCCCATGGAAGTAGCCAACAGGGAAGAGAGGCTGTGCAGACTCAGCACTGCTGAAAATGGGGACTAAGATGACACTTTCAGCTTACTTTTGGCTTGTCACAAAGCTATGTGTGACACAAGAGAAGAAAGCAGACTTAGAAGAGAATAATTCAGAAATACTAAATGCTATCTTCAACATTTTGTATCAGTTTTGCAAGGTCAATCAGGCTACCCAAGGATTTATTTGAGCACAAACTAATGCTGCCCTCTGTGTGCCTGAGGAAGCCTCTGGCACACAATGGGTTTTTACCTGTTCTTACCTGATCTCCTAGGAATGCAATTCTACCAGTTCTACCAGGCTTTTCTTATAGGACACATCCTTTAAGGGTCAAATGATATTTGAAAAGCTCTTTAATGCATCATTGAAGGATACAAATGAAAATACATATTAGCTCAGTCTCCCAGAAACAAAGATAAATCTGAATCTCTAGGCAGGAACTTGGAGTAGATGAACTGAGAGTTTAGAGTGCCAAACTGCCAGTGATGAAAAGAAAGATGCCAGAGATAAAACTCAGGGCCCAGCCCCGCAAGGGTTTCCAGTTAAACCAAGGGCACTGGTTTAGAAGCACTAAAATCACACATAACCAGACTCTGTAAATTATTCAATCTGCTATACAAATTCTATTAGAAGTCCTGAGACAAGGACTGTTTGTTTCAGGCATGATGACTTGTGTAAGTGATTTTGCACATAGATCCAGCACAAAGTGCTCAAAGTTCTCACAAGATGCATCCACACCACTAAGAGCAAAAACTGCCTCAGTAACCCTTCTATCTAAATATTTCCTTCATTTCTTGATGAAAAAAAGATTATTAGAAGTATAAACAAGAAATTACAAACAGCCAATGGATCAGCTTTGACACAGGTGTATAATTGTACCTCATCACTTCCAGAACTTGGTTTAGCATCCTGAGGGATGGTGATGGCCAGCATCTAGGAAAGGGAGCTCATGGGCCAAGTCCATCTAGCTAAAGTAGTAAAAAAAATAAAACATCAATTTCTGCAAAGGCAATTTTGCCTCAGCATTTAAAAGCATAAGTAAGATAAATTGTGACACATTTTCATTCCAGACGTTTATTAAAGATGATATGGACACAGCACACAGATAACCCACATCCTGAAGAAGGGTTAAGCTAGGTTTCACATTTTAAAGCTGTGCTGGCAGTTTGTTGTTTCTTTATCTGGAGTGTTCATTCATTATGTAGTATCTCTGCAGTTTTAGACTGACAAATGACAAATACAGCCTATATTTATAAGGGTGTAATTTACCTCACTTTTTATTAAAATCACCAGCTACAAAATACAACTATGAGAAAATGACATTAGTCCTGAAATGAGACCATCATATTGCATACCTGGGATGTGATAAAGAGTCAGAAATAATAGAAAATATATGGAGATTAGATAAGGTACTCACATCACACTGGTAGGTTAACCTGTACCTTTGATGAAATCAGTGCACATGTTCATCAGAGACCTGTTTTCTGCAAACATTAAACTAGCTTCATTTTGATCTCATTTAAAAACATCATAGCCACTACTGCTAGAGAAAGGAACTGTGCTATTGCAGTCTGACATGTGCCATAAGTGTCACAGCATCTGGAAACAGAGAAATGCACTAACAACACAGAGGAAACAAATCAGTAATCCTTTTCTGGTAGTGCTGGCATCATGAAACACCACAGACCAAATTTTCAGCTGATGAAAGGTGACATAGCTCCCTCTGAATCAAAAATCAAGTACTCACCAAGAAGCTGAACCATAATCAAAACACCCTTCGCAATAGCAAAGTCATTCCATCCAACCAGCGCTTCTTGTATGCTCTGCAGTCCACTCAGAATGACTGAGAGGTCAAATGTGCCTTATGGACCCAGAATTTAGTTAGGGTATTTCCAAAATCATGACAGCCTGAAGAACAAGGCAGTAAACAATGAAGTGATCTGTGGGTGTTAGAGGGGAGAATCCAGGGGCCACATTGTGATATTCCTTTTTGCATTACTACCAACATAAGTTTTCACTTAAAGCTAAAGGATCATTATAATAGCACAGGAATATTCACTTCCAGGACACTGTTAAAGGCATTTGTCAAGTGCTGCAGGGTGACTCTTTGCTGCTATCTACTGATAGTGTGACCTCCTCGGTTATCATGACCTTGTTAAACTTTCCACCACATCATCATGGAGACTGGAAGTAGGAATGTCACGCAATGTTGGATCCTAGTACAATGTAGGAAATGAAAACAAGAAAGCTTTGTGTTTAAAGCCAGCTTTCAGCAGGACAGAAAACATTACAGCAGAAAAGTTCACATTGGTCAGTGCTATCTCAAATACAGAGTAAGGTACAAACATCAAAACATGGAAGATCAGTCAGTGTTGATTACAAGGTGAAAGACATGGCTATTTCCATTAGTTTGCTGAAAAAAAAATAAACTTCACCCCAAGAAATATATTTTTATCTTTATAAAATGAACCATTTTACAGAATAAAAACAGATCAAAAGTGTACTGTAACTCTTAATACCAAGTTTAAAACTTAATTTTGCAACTTCAGATTGACCAAAAATCTTCAAGCCGTTCATGTCCTAAAATCAGAGGCAGGCCTTCTCTGATCACCACCACCTTAATTTCAATTTCAAAATATAAATTATACACTGATAACATAAGATCAAGTCATCTCAAATCCATAGGAAAACACAAAGAGAAATAATTATGCAATATTCTTAACATATAATCACTATGCATAAAAAATACATATATTTCAGGTAAGGGGCTTTTTTTCTCTAACTTTAAAGTGCATCTAAAAGCTGCTAAATAAATCTTTACTTTTTAAAAATAGAGGAAGGTGAACAGCAGTTCAGAAACCGTAAGTAATTCCTGTTAACAAAGAGGTATGAAATTCCCAGTGCTATCCCAATATTCCCAGCTCTGCTAAAGCGGTGACGATATTTTTGGTGAACAACATCAGCAAAAACTGACTGGGCCCAATGATTGTATTTCATAGAATCACAAAATCCTGTAAGGTTGGAAGGGACAGGGCATCTAGTTCAACTTGCTCAAACTAGGGTCAGTATTAGTTGCTTGGGACTTTGTGCAGGGGATCCTGCAAACCTGCACAGCCCCACTGAGCCTTGTTCTACTGTCTGCTCACAGTGGAAAACCTGAGCAATCCACCTAGTTAGAGGCCTGGAGGAACTCCTCATATAAGCCCACGATTTCCAGTCTTATTAGCGTAACCACCAATGAGACCTTTACCCTTAAACACAAACCAAACTAAAACATTGACAGAGCAGACAAAGCATTAACTAGCACTTTAAGGTTCAGTGAGCTAAATTCACTCCTAACAATAACTTCAGGAGTACTGTCTGCATATCTAAGTGACAAGTTTGAGCTACGCACAGGCACCCCATAAATAGCTGCCCTCCCTGGGACATAGACACCATTTTCAGAAGTGCTCCCTTCTTGAAGAAACACTTCCCAGAATGGCAGTGGTGCTGCAAGAACTGGCCTGTCTCTGGCCACCCTCAGCCCCCATTGGCAAATATTTTCCTCTGAAGGGGTGTTCTACCTGCAAAGCTCCCAACACCGCTCTGTAAAACGACAATTCCCAGACTACGTGTCAAGCTTTTTACTACCTTTCACAAAACAGCACCAGAATGCTGCTGCCCTTCTCTCTCCATAAATCTGGCAACTGGGCAGCGCCTGGTGCTGTGGAGCTACAGCTCCAAGTCCTTGGCCAGCAGTTCGATTTCGTCCAGCATGAAGTCCATGTCTTCCCGACGAACGTGCGGGCTGATCACCACCTGACGAAAGAAGTTGACTTTGCCCTGGTGAGGCTGGTACCCAAGCATCATGCTGCCCTTCTTCATCATCCTCTCCTTAATTATAGGAGCAATCTGAAAGTGGAGACACAAAAAAAAAAGGGTTGCCACAACACTCAGAAATACATCAGATTTGGGCTGGAACTATGTTTTGCAACTTAGGAGGGGTTTTTTAAGTGTTTGAGTTCTGTACCTCTTGCCCACCTTCCTACTGCCCGTCCCAAGAAACATTAAAGCTCAGATCCACAGGTTTAGAGACGGATTGTGCACTGAGACCTTCAGGTTCTGGGACTCCTGGAAGAATTAGAGCAACATCTAAAACCCTCAAAGTCTGCTATTCATGGGTTTGTGTGTAATTGTTTTTTGCTTGGTAACAGGAAGGAAATTGTAGTGCTGGTCCCAGTAAACAGTTATCAAAACATCCCTCTGCTCTGAGGTGGACCCAACTTCACAGCCTGGCTGGGCCAATGTGGCACCTCTACCATCACTATTTAAGAGGGGAAATCTGCAGCTGAAGAGGAGGTGGAGGAGTGGTACAAGATGGAGGTGACCATGTGGACCCCACAGTCAGAGGAGGAAGGAAGGAGGAACACCAGACCACAGAAACACCTGCAGCCCTTGACAAGAACGAAAGCTGTGCTCCTGCAACCCATGGAGGGCAATGGCAGGCCTGAGAGCCACCAGCAGCTCCAGGTGAGTGCACTCGGACAGGCAGGAGACTGTGTGAGGAGGTGGCCATGGCACAGGCCAACCTGGAGAGCCTGTGGGCCACAGAGACACACACAGGAGGCAGAGAGGAGCTGCAGCCCTCGGGATGAACATGCGTCAGAGCAGCCCGTGCAGGGTTGCCCAGCCTGTGAGGGACCCTGTGCTGGAGCAGGGAGGACTGGCAAGAAGCCCATCTGCCCTGAGGAGAGACAAACAGCAGGAGTCATTGGGAAGGGACTGACTGGACATCCCCTTCTCTGCCCCTCTAAGCTGTTCCAGGAGGGAGGAGGAGGTAAAGACACCTGGTGGGGTCTTAAAGGGCTGGTTGTGCTCTTCATCATTGTACCACTCTCGGTTGTTTTCTGTTTGTTATGGTTTTGGGTTTTATGCTTTTGGTTGGTGGTGAATTAAATTAATTCTTGTTTTCTTCCCCAAGTTGAATAGTCTTGTCTGTTTTTCCCAGGACCATAAGTGGCAATTGAGCCTTCCTAGTTCTTAGGGAGTTCCAAAAACTCTTGGTACTTATGGTTGACTGTGGTTCTTTGCTCCTAGATGGGCCTAAATCACAACAACCTGTGACATGGAAGTCTTGATGTAGATCAAAGTTTGAACTCCAGAAGAGCAGCAAGTGGAGATGGTAAAAGGTAGGGTTTCTCTCCTTATGCTAACTAGGCTAAGCCTGACTACTTGCCTTCTCGGGACACATCTGCAAAATCACTCTTCCTAGAAGACACTCTCCATTGGAAGCCCTGAGAAACTTAGGCTGCCAAAAAAGTCCATGCAATGCAACATTAAGGGAGAAGACCTTATCCTGGAGCTTAAGACTTCATCATTTAGATTTAAGGCGTAAGTAACATTTGGCTACACCACTCTTGTGTCAAATGGAATGAAATCTCATAGGTGTCTCACTGCAGAAAAAAACATGCATAAGATTAGCAGAGCCAGGTCTGAACACTTTTCTCTTTCCAGCAGGGCTATTAGCCTTGTCCAATTAATCTTGTGCTTAATTTTAAGCATGAGAGTAGTTCTGTGTTCTTATAAGCTTAAATGTATTGCTGGATTCCTTGGAAGACAGCAATCAGCATATTTTGACAAGCAGTTTTTTTTTTTAAAAAAGGTGTCACATTTTAATATGATGCTAACAGTAGTAATGTATTTCAGAACAGTAAGTTCCTTTCCTTCCTTTTGTGACAGTTTGTCTTTTGAACTAAGCAAATAGGTGTATGATCTAACCTTGGTTTCAGCATGAATTCTTTTCAGCTCTAAAAGTTAGTGCCAGAAACTACCACCTGATCTGCAAAAGAAAAATGATGATGCCAACCTTGCCTTAATAGCCTTATTTTTACATGGCACATTTTAGTAGGAAATTCCCATACAGCTTGCTTACACTGAAACAGCTAGGTTTTCAACACTAACAACCTAGCTTTCCCATATTTGTTAAGTGGTACAAATCTAAACTACCACTGGTTCAGAATGTAGACTGAATTCAGAGGAGGAGTGTTTATGGTTCTAAGGTAATTTGACGCTGATTCTAGTTTATCTTTGGTACAAAGAGATGTGTTTTCTTTAGTGTTTCTTTTTTAAGCTATGAGAGTGA
The DNA here is from genome assembly GCA_013401255.1 of Urocolius indicus. Classification (NCBI taxonomy): domain Eukaryota; kingdom Metazoa; phylum Chordata; class Aves; order Coliiformes; family Coliidae; genus Urocolius; species Urocolius indicus. The sequence continues at coordinate 197,601 of WBNH01007424.1, forward strand.
TGGAGTCAGAATTCTGAAACCCAGAGTGCAACATCAGTATGAATTATGCACGTGGAAGCAATGAATATCTTTTCAGAAGCAATGTGCAATTACAATTTTGGTTCTTTGCATATTACTACAAGCAAAAAAAAAATAGAAATACATTGTGAGAGTAGTTCTGATGAACATTTGGAAAAGAAGATACCAATGTGGACAGGAACATTACAATAGAAACGTTAAGGCAACTGTGATATCTTCAGTCACATTCAGTAGCACACTTTTCCATAATATCCCTAAAATCTGATGTGGATCTCCAGGTATGCCTCCTGCATAAAGATCCTACTGAAAACTACCAATGAAATCACAATTCTGTATCTGCAACCCATACACCACTTAGAAGTCATCAACCATTGCTATAACATCAACCACCTGGGTTTCTGTCTACCTATCAAATGATACAAGGATGCCTCAATTTTCAGAATTACTTCAGACTAACCTCATTTAGCCCATACTCAAGAAAAAAAATAAACAAACACTGGAGTTCTGCTTTGATATAGTAGCTATTTCACATCTTGAAAATACACATTCTGAAACAATCCTCTCTGAAACAATCCTTCAGATCAGATATTGGAAACTGCACCCTAATGAATCACAGAACACAGCACTGCGCATTGCTAACACTAGGGAAAATTCATTGTCTTTGTTCTTGCACATTTTCCAGTGGTGGAGTCAAATGGAAAGACTCTTAGTTGGGAATACTCTTGGGCATGCATGCTGCATATTGACTGGCAATATATCTTCACTTAAACAGTAAATAACTTTGGCATGATAAAAATTCTCCTACTTCACAGAATCTCAAGGGTTGGAAGGAACCTCACAAGATCATCTAGTCCAACTCCCCTGCCAGAGCAGGACCACCTAGAGTAGGTCACACAGGAATTTGTCCAGATGGGTTTTGAATGTCTCCAGAGAAGGAGACTCCACAACCCATCTGGGTAGCACATTCTTCTTCATGTACTTTCTCAAGATCTTCTTTAAGATTCAAATCCCTATGGCAACTTATAGCCTTTAATGGTGTTCCATCAGAGTTATTTCACCTTTTGTATCACACTATTGATTCTCTTCATCTCAACATCCAATGCTCCACAATCCGTCATCCCAAAATATGCAAGCAGCACAAATGGGGACCATGAAAGCAAAGACATTTAGAACATCAGCAATTTGAGGACTGTAAATATACTGCATTTCAGCAGATGTTCCCTCGTGGGAAAAGAAAGGTAGAAAAATCTCACTTTCAGTATCTCACTCATCCTCCACACTAATGAAGCTGTCCTCTTAATTTCTAGTGCATCCATCTCTTTTTGATGGCTTCCTACTTATAAGAAGCAAAACATAAAACCATTGTAACAGGCCTTTGGTGGGTTTGGGGATTTTTTTTAAAAGCTTTTCATCAAGCATTCTTGCACATTCTATTTGCCAACATGGTGCAGTCAGTGTTACAAAACTATCAGGGATCCAATCCACAGAAAGCAGTTAAAGAACAGAATATATGCACAAATGCTTAAGTACATGTTTCACAAAAGAACCATTAAAAGAGATGTACATGCTAAGGCTTGAACTTGAGGATGACTAGGTAGGACTACAAACTGAAAGTAAAGGCAGCTACCACTTTGCAGCAGAAAAATTAGACCTATAAGAACTAATTGCCTAGTGAAAAGTTCGATGAGTTTAATTCCCACTGAAGACAGTGAGACCTGATGATACTCAGGTATCAGAAGGAGCTGCACAGCCCCATTCAGCATAGGCTCCTCAGAAAGCAATTTAGTGAGGGTGAGATTGCTTCACCAGTCCAATTATTTCACTACGGAACTTACTTCAAATTGCACATCTAATTCTTTACATTACCCATCAGTGGAACAAACTCAGAATTTTAAGTGTAATGTATCCTAAAACTGAAGTCCTCTCTCCTGTGTTCCCTTCACCCCTTCCTTCCCAATGCTGGTCTCCCCTGTCAATCAGTCCTGGACATTATTGTTGCAAATGCTGCCTTCAGCAGTGTATTAGCTATTCCTGTGTGTGGAAGGCCATCCTGCAGCAGTGCTGCACACCTTGCACAGTGCAACCAGAGACATAGAGAACTGCTTTGCCCAGGGACTGATGGGTACATCACCGTCTCCTCAGGCAGACCTACACTAATACTCTAACATCTCATGCTTCCCTTACTGTTAATAGTAGAAGTTTTTGAACTACAGTAGCAATGACAATGGTTTAGCTCCTTCTCTATTCACCTGGGTGACAGAATAATCTCTTCTCCCACACTCAGTCAGCACTCAGCCACACTACAAATGACAGAAAGTTTTAGCCCTAAAGTGTAAGGTGTCTATCAAGACTCCAAACCACAGCTGATCCTCATGTATATTCACATGGGAGATGCCAGTGTTCCTTCCCAGCATGTATACAGGCAGAACAGTGTGATAAGTAGCCAGGAGTAGCTGGAACGCTACAGCTGAAGTATGGAAGGAGGATCAAGAAGTCCTCTCCAATGGAGCTTCCTCTCCATTTGTCAAGTATCCTTCAGAAAAGTGGCTCTGCACAATCATACCATAGGCCAATACCTCAAAAACCACTGTATTGCCCCCAGTTGACTCATCAAAGTCATTCAATGCAAGTTTCTCCAACAGTTCAAGAATCCCCACCAAGCTCAGGCTGTGACTGCACAACACACCAGCAACCACCATTAAAGACTGACTCATTAACACAGTTAAACACATTGTCAGCAGGAGAAGCATGCAGCTAGTGTCTCCTTGAGCTGGTTTCCAAGTTTGGACACTTAAAATCCTTTTGAGGACCCTTCCAATCCTCAACTTTCTGTGATTTTGTGACTTGATGAAACAACTTTTTGAGATAATTTCTTCATCTTCCAGCTAGCAAGGCCCCTGAAACCACTCTCACAGTGGTAAGCTATGTAAGCCTGGTTCTTAAGTCGAGAACAATTTGCAGGCACACAGGTTTCTTATATAAAGTGAAATCTCCAGAGCAACTCTGTTAAACAAATGATGTTCTCACTGCATCAGTCATGGTACAGCATTATGTTTTGTAATTCATCACTGTAAGATGCCTCTTGTCGAACAATATGGACATCTGTAATTAGAATTGCTTTGTAAAAGTTTATTCTAACTACAAAAAACAAACCAAATAAACAAAAAAAACAACATAATAAGATAGCCAAGTGCCCAGCTTTTTCAAATCACACAATTCCATTAACTTCTCAAATACATACCTCACTATTACAGGCTTAAATACACACACACAGTGTCCACAATGGACAGAAAAGAGCAGTTTAGCTCTTCAATTTGTATAAGGTAAATCCACTGAGCCCTCAATCCCAACAGTACTAATGCTGCTGGGTATGGGTAACCAAATAAGTTGTCCTGTGGAGAAGCAGAATTTCCCACCTTGTTCTTCTTGCTTAAATAAATAAGTCCCTTAAGAAATCAACCCTTATTCTTCTGCTCTACTGTTGTCTAGGACAACTGCAATTAACAGTTATTCATCAATATCTTGGTGATAATGGAAGACTATGTGTGACCTTGGTTATGAATTTCATTCTCCACACTCTACCTTAATCTGTATGGGTTCTCATTTTAAACTTAATCCAGTATTTCCAGACTGTCTCATCACAAATGTCTTTGTGTGCCTGTGACACTGTACCTCTGGTTACCCAAGTGCTACTTATGCTGCTGTCATCCTCACAAATTCCAGTCACATTAGTCTAATCATACCAGATGTTGACATATCACAACAGCTTTTCCAAACTGTAGGCTAGAGGCTATACTTTTAAAAGCAGCATTCTCTAAATTTTGTATTTAAACAATAAGGCAAGAGGAATTAATTGTAAATTGATAGCAATGCTGGGTAAAGACATACTGTTAATGAATTTACAAAAACCTTTTGTTTTAGGGTAAGGAAATAAAAGGGAATTTGACAAATAATCAAAGTGAAAAGATAGCATTAGCCAGAGAAACAAAAAAAACATAAAAGCCTAAAGGTTTCCTGAATTTTTTAAAGAAAAGTATTTAGAATTTTTTTTCAAAACACTGTTTTCAATTAAAAATTAAATTCAATTGCAAATTGACCCATTTTTGTTGCAGTGAGTAAAAAGGCCTGAGGAAACCAAGACTAAGCAAATTGTTCCATTTTAAGTTGTCTGAAAGCAAAAATACTTTCTGGTCAACTAAACCAGGAGTTGCTTCCAGTTTCTTAATTCAGTGGCCAAGCAAAAAAATGCTTTATTTGTACAACCATAAATATGCAGGATCAAAAGTGCTGACACTGCTTAACTGAACATCTGTAGAATTGTTGGCACCCAGAAAAGGCAGAAAAAACGAGAAAATTCATGGGAATGCCTTTTCTGTCTGCAAAATTAGGATAGGAATCTCACGTGAAGAGCTTTGAGTAGTGTGGATGACTCTAAACATGCTAGCCCAGCAAGTGCTACAAAGTCAGAATACCTATGAAAATCAGTGTTCATGCTGGCAACTACAATCAGAAATGTTTCTTCCAAATATTTTCAACAGTCCTCAGGTCACTGAGCAACTATGAAACATAAAGCTGAAAAGTTTTTCCAGCTACTGGTAGTAGCCATTCCAAGTCAGCAGACTCCATTCTGCTCCTCCTGAAATTCATTTCAAAATTGCCTTGGATTTCAATGGAAGCAGAATACAATTATCTAACTTTCCTCCTTATATATCTGCTTCAGGTGGCAGTTTGCAAACAGCCTTCAGCTTCTACTAGAGAAAGTCATAGTCACATTAAATCAATAACCATTCTAGGGATCAACAAAAGCAGGCTAGACAGTGTTGGAAGGACAGGAGAATATTAGCAGCTCAGACTATTTATCTTCCTCAAATACAGCTTTGATGAAATTTTCCAAGGTACCAAATACTGTTCTAGGAATTGGCTGAAGATTTGTAGTTAGAAGACAAAGAAAGTTGTCTTTTTGACAAAATGGAAAGATCACATTCTCATGATTTCAAAAAAATGGAAAACACATTTTGTGTTCTTGCCTCCATTATTCCTTGCAATGGAAGACAAGTTTATACAGAACAATCTCTCTTATGTGACCACAAAAATCTATTTTGGCTACCCAAGAAGGGGCAAATGTTCACTTGGAAGTTCAGGCTCATTACTCAAAAGGCAACGCATTGGCTATTCAAAGTCTAACAAATTATGCTTCCTACTAGAAATGACCAGCTCAGATACATATATACTCATAAGAAAAACTATTGTACAGCAATTGCCACCAAAAAAAAGTAAACAAAACTGCAATTCAGTGAAGCATTTGGACACAATTTTAAACTTTTACATGTGGGCTATTCATCTCAGTAGGTCTTGGTAATATTTTTTTCTTATATTCCTTAAATGACAGCACAATGGTTGAAGTACTGGATACAGACTCACCAAATAGGACTGGTCTCTAACCCTGCCAGAGGCTGTTTGGACAAATGAGTCCATGTCCTTTGGGTAATATATTTCTTTCTCCCTTCACAGGAAGGATATAACCCTTCAGGGCAGTGAAGTCTTTATGTGTTCATACATCTATTGTAATCGGCCCTGATACCTCATGGGTGCTCTGTACAGTTGTGTGATATATATTAAATAATTTCTGTGTCAAATAGGTCTCTCAAACATCTATCACTGCTGCATTTCCCAAAGTGGCTGCAGAAGATAATTTAGACATCAATGATTCCAGTCAGTATTAAGCAAGAACAGTTGCTGGCATTTTAATATCAATCATTGTAAGCAATACAGGTCAACAAAACACTTCTCTGGGTTGTTATCACAAAACTAGCTAAATGCTGTAAATATTTGGAAGCAAAAGTACGTTCAATGTATTATAACACTGAAAAAGTTCCTTCCTGTTCCTTCCTTCACTGTTAAATAACTTTTCTTGCCTTTTGCTGCAGCATCAGTTTCTGGCTTTAAAACAGCAGGCTTTTTCCCTTTTGGTGATAATTAAAAACAAACTCAGACCATTTGTCAGCTGTCACTCCAACCAGGACAATCGAAATACCAAATATTTGCACACCCAATCACAGCTTTGTTCCTGTAGCCAAGGCATTCTGTAAAACCCAAACATGTTTTTCTTTTGTCTAGAATTTGTTCTGGGCCCACATCCCTAAACCACTAATAAATTACTGCCATACAGTATTGCGCCAGCATTCCCCTTGTGCCACACCAGGCAACAAAAGAAGAAATAAGTATATTTGTCAAAATAGCAGTAACCACTTCCACATTCTTCAGAGCAACTAGCATATCAAAGGAGAACAGATGCTGCTGTATTTTTGTCCTGGTTCCGACATTGTCTCTGCATCCTCATCAAGGGGTTGTGCAGTACATCTATGATATGACATTTTTGTACATCGTATTCTCATTCATTGCTTTTTTTCCAGAAGACACATTAATGGACTCCACAAATCACTGAAAATGGCCTGACTAATAGGAAATGGTGGGTTGGCTTCAGATTTTGATTACCTTAAATGACTTCTTTAGCTGGTCATTCACACAACAAAATATAGCCTTCAGACAAAGGCTTTTACACTAATGGTATTTGCCTCAGAAAAGAAGGAGACAGAAGAGATAGAACCCAGAACAGAGTAGGCACATAAAGATGTTTGTGTACGTTTTTCTTAACAGCTAAAATGTACTTTGGCAAAACACATGATTTTCCAGGTACACAGTTCCACGTCATCTTCTGTCTGACCACATGCAGCTTTTCAAGACAATTCACATGGATTTCTTACTATTTTTCTGTAATTTCTGTGACGCTTTACTGAGGTCTTGCTAGCAAGCCATGTGGAAAGCCACTAAGAAAACTCCAAATTCTACCACACAACTGCTATGGATCCAGTGCTTTGATCCATTTAAACAGTAACAAGTTAGTTGAGAGCTACTGGTTATATTAAAATAATTATTTTTAAAGCTTTCATACTGTACAGAAGGCTCTTCTGTGCAGCATTTTGTTAAGTTTCCATTTTAGAGACTTGGTTTTCCAGTCTTTCTACCTTGCCAAAGAGAAGTCTCCTTTCTCCATCAAGGATGAAAGGGTAGCTTGTCATCTTGAAAACAAGAGCAAGTAATAAAAAAGTACCCTTTTTAGTGTGCATAGCTTAGTATGCGTAAGGATGAGCCTACTAAATCATAGTTCAATGTGAATGCCTGGGACTGGGAGGAGCACTTCACAATAGGAAGATTACTTTATATGGTGACCTAAGTTCAAAAACTGAACGCATTTCTGGTGTAGAAAAAGAAACGTTGCTTCAGAAACTTGGTATGAGTCCAAACTGTTAAGATCTTATTTACTACTTGCACAAGTCAGCTTCTGGCGTAAGGTAGCAGCACCTTCTGTATTTGCATTACAGCAAGGATTAAAGAACAGTGATGTGTCTTTTTTTCATATTATTTAATCAGATCTAAAGAAAAATGGGTATTTCAATAAAACTGGATTTTTTTTGGTCTCTCTTCTTGTCCTCTGCTTACAAACATATTAACGACCTTTTCAGAGGCTGTGTACAATCTTGGGGGTGGGGGGGGAGGTATGAGGGGATGGTGTCTACCAATTTAATGAAGAAAATTATCCCCTTTCCTCCTCCACTTAGTGAAATACATGACCAACAACTGCCAATTATTAAAATTGTTTTGCCTAAGATCTGTCCAAAGCATGATATGGCCATGAGATAAAGGCCACCAAACCCTTCCACGTGGAGCCCTATCAACATCAACAACACTTTTCCCCATGCAAATCTTGTCTCAGGATGATATTCATTCTAGTTCAGCCTTCCTCCTCTCTTCTTCCCCAGCCACTATGTTTTCCTTTTTTTTAATCCACAACTTACTACACACGGGACAAATCTCTGTGCTTAAACATATGGACATGCAGGAAACTGAAAGAACAAAGCAGGATCCCTAAGGTTACAAAATTAACAAAATTTCTCACAGTCTGAAAGGATAGAAAGGGAAAGGAAAACAATGATTTGCACCTACAAATATTTGCCCACTACAGAACCAAAACATAAGTAATTATGATTAATAAAAGTCTTAGCTATATAGAACTAGACTGTAGTAAATTCCTAGATGATTTAAGGGAAGTTGGAGGGGGAGAGGCAAACTAAGCTCAAAATTTAGAGTTTTACAGAGATTTGTAACCTCAAAGGAATAAATGGAATAAAACATTGGCTAACCTCAGGCCTACCCTCCATCTCTATAGATATGTCTCAGTGTTCAGAGGCATAGGTAATATCCTCTAATCCCGTACACCAAATTGCTTCAAGAATCTTATTCTTTGACTAGTCTGAGCAAGTACTCACACATAGTAAATGCTACAATTCGGCTTAGTGCTACACCTACCTATATATTGCACTAAAAAGGTTAAAATGGTTGGAAGGAAAACAACAGCAGAGAGAAAAACTTGCAAGTTTTTGTCATGCTTCTGTATCAGCAAAAATTTTTATGAGAGAGAGCACAAGAACAATCTTTTGATCTTTGAAAGCAGTTATGATCTACTATATAAAACTCATCCATTCAAGTCTGTGAGATTTCATTTCCTTTATTGAAAAGGTTCCATAGAATTTGATAAATACGAATAGTCTTTCTATCAAATTTATCAAGTCTCTGATTGATCAGTAGCTCTGGATAAGATTCTCTACATTAATCAACATTCACCTACAGAAATCTGCCATTTAAGTCACAGGGAATTTTGTAGCTGATTTCACCTGCAGTAGAGTTAGACTAACATGTTTCCATCCAACTCCATTAAATTTGAAAGGAAGGTCTACATATGTGCTGAATGGATATCAGTCTCAAGTATTTTCTACTGCTTTTAGAGGCACTCTTGTCAGTTATAAGAAATTCTGTAAGACTTGTAGATGTTTCTGACCATACTGACCCCTTCGGAGAGTAACAAGAAATTCTTCCCTTGTAGGCATGAAAAAGAAACATATTCCATCTCAATCCTCTCGAGACACCTGGAATCTGTGCTTAAATATCTGAAGCACAAAATGAAATCTAAAGTCCTAGAAAAACCTTTGTATCTCAGTCCACATGAAGGAGCAGGATTTCCTCCCGCTTGCCCCCCTTCCAAATAGTTTTGACACCACTCACAACATTACACAAAATATAAAGCCTGCTTAACTGAGCAGATGATACAAGCGACATCCTTTTTGATTACTAGTAATTGATTTTTTTTAAAAAAAACACCTTCTGATTTTTTTTTTTTATCAAGCAACAGCAAGGAAAGGCTGTTTTACATAGAGAAAAGATAAGAGTTTAAGGCGCAACCTTTTTTCCTCTGTTTGCAAATTCAATGTTTTCTTGCAAATGTTTTCTGCTTAGAGAAGCATTTGATGCAGCAGGAGGGATGTGCAGCTCTCCTCTCCTCCTACCAAAGTTGGAAGAGCACTAACAAAATAAGTAGATACTCTTTAAGTGGAGGCAAGCTTAAGATTTATTGACCTGAGAGCAAGAGGTCAATACTTATTCAGAGAACAATAAATCTTGATACTTGGTTCTAACAGATGCTAATCCAATGTATTATTAAATCTATCCCATTAAAGCTAATTAGATTGTGTGTCCTCATGTGCCTTGTTGCCAATAGACATTAGTTTTGAACGGGTCATAATTACTTTGTTTTGATAATTACATCATATAATTTTCAATAAAATTAAATATCTGGGGATAGAAATACTTATATTTTTCTCTACCATGACTATATTATTGTACATTTTATTGGGTTCTTCCTTCACGCTGCTGTAGACCTTTGTTCTGTTCTTCTGTCAGGATCAGCACAGCTAAGGAATCAAAAGCTCTATTTGAACTACATCATTTCTAAACATTCTCGTTTATCTTAAAAACCTGATACTCCTAAAGCCATATCCATCTACTATTCATGCACTAGGCAGGTAAGAAGCAGGGACACCAATCAATAAGTAGTTGTTGTCAGGGAAAAGAAAAAGAGAAAAGAGAAAGGAGTCATGCTCCAAAGTATAAGTGAAAAAAACTCCTTCTATTTTGAAGTTTTAATGCTTTCTGTCCCCAAATATGAATATACTTCATAAATAAGAAGAAATACTACTGCCTCCACCTTAATCTCTGGAAGAAATTAGGCATACAGAAAGAAAATAATACCAAGATCTTAATTATAAACCCTATGGGAAAACTAGACATCACTCAAGTATATGAGTGGTTTAGTGAGCAGGACAGGGTGCAAAGGTGTCTCGCAAATCTTCTTGTAGAATACACACAAACTCGTCACAATTTGCGTCAGTGCCCTCCTTCCTGAAGGAGTCACAGCTGAAGTTGGGCACCAGGGTGCAATGCAGTGCAGGTGACAGCTCCTCCAGTGCTCAGCACTCCATGCACACTAAGGGCTGCTGACTACTGTGAACTTCACTGCTGGCAAAGATTTATTGAGGACGTGAGGAATCACAGAAAATCAAGTACTGATTTTCTTTATGTCACATGCATCAGCAACATGGACTATGCTTCCCAAGTTTCAGCTCCGTATATTGACACACATTGACCCTTGACAGTATTTTTCCATCAGGAACTGCATTGTTTACAGATGGTAGTTGCTTATTCCTTTAAGAGCCTCAGACATAAGGGGAGTAATAGCTTGAGAAGAAGTGTCAAGGGTACCACATGTTACCAAGAGACATGGCTTCCAGCACTGCAGCTGGAATGTAGAAAGTAGGATTTAACTCTCATCACTTTTGCAGTCTAAAAGTCAGACATCTAGCCTAAGCTAGTCACCTAGGTCTTGTCTTATCAGAGAAAAAGAGGCACCTCTACAGAGTGACTCACCTCAGCCTCGAGTAGACATCCAAGATAGATAGGCTCCACTTAGCAAAGCTTCTCTTCTTCATTCACTTCAGTGGAAGATGTCTGCCTCAGTTTTACATGGCTGAGCAAGGCAAGATGAAGACTGTGCAGACAGTTTATCTTAAAGATATCTAAAATACACAGTCCTCTTCTGTTTCTAGGCTATGGATGAGCCCAAGAGCTGCACTGGTCACAACGCAGAGGGAGGACATTCAGGCTGTAAGCAGAATCAAGGGGGACCAAGAGCTCCTCCAGGGACTAACGTGGTGAATGTGCTTTAGGTGATAGGATTAAAAGCCAGCCACAGAGAACACAAAGACCCAGCAAGGATCAGAGAAACAAAAAGCAGAGGAGCCCTACTGATCAGTGAAAACGGAACACACCACATTCCCTGCTACTCTGACTATCAGAGGAAGATGCTTGAAACTCTCAAAGGAAAATAAATTAAGAACTTTTACAGGAACGCCAGGCAAGGGGTACAGTACTTGCTACGGGATGCAGGGGGAAGAAAACTCTGGGACTGTAGAAAACATATGATGGAATGCTTATGTGAAGGAACAAAGGCATGGACAGGGAGAGGAGGTCAAGAAGGATTGAGGAAGAAAAAAAAGAAGAAAAAGAAGATAAACAGAGCAGTCAGATACAAACAGGCTGCTGTTCAGTACACTCACCCAGCTGAACCCTGTGCACTTGATCACTGCAGACTATCCTTTATTATTAAATCCTATTTCTTTCTTCTATGTGGATGTGTGAACACTACTGAACTACAAGATGGACAAACCAGCTAGCAGGATAAGATGTCTGAGTACCTGAGAGGTTTGCAGATCAAGCTTCCAGCAACTGCATAGACTCAATTTCTAAGCCCAGCTGCCAGAGAAACCATAATGTGCATATATTTACCCCATTAGATTTCAGTCCTTATAAGCTGAAGAGAATTTGGATGTTCATACTCTTAATGTCTGTATGACTCTACATGTGTTTATTGGGGTGCCAGTAAAGACACTGCTCTCTGTATTATCTGCCCTGGCAGCAATGTGTATATCATATGTTTTGTGTTTATGTGCATGAACACGTGTGCAGAAGTGCCCCTGTGGGAATACATGTACTCACTGGACCCAGGGATAAGGAACCATAGTGGCCTCATACCTTCTGGGCTGGAAAGGAAGGAATGGTCCTAGGCCCTGAGGGCACCTGGATTCACCCACTTTCTGGCATTGTACTGAATTGCCACTGCTCTGTAGTCTTTCTGTGGCTGACAACTGACAGAGTTGACAAATTTAACTGAAATGGTAGGGACGTGTGCTTTGAATCATTTTCTATATATAAGACCTCACTCGCATTTGATCCCAGGAGCATCCCACTGGTCCCACATATGCACACCAATCATTAGAAAACTCTGTCTTCAGGGTGGAGGCTCATCTGGCATGAACTTAAAATGGAAATTCAGACTAAGATTAATTCCACGTATGCTTTTACCTCATCATCCTATCGTATGTTAAGGTCTCTGAAATCAATACTGTAAACGCACAGAATGGGACAATGTGAGGTTTGCATTTCTGATTCTCTTTGAGAAAGAGTCATCTTTAACCAAGAACAGTTGTGAGATTACGTGCTAACACCATACTAAGGGTGTGCTGCAGCTCCTTGGATGCTATTTCCCTTCTATGTTCAGAGCCAGTTTTTATAAATTCAGTGCATACAAATCCCTGTGGTGCACTGATGCCAAGCTGGCTATGTGTACATGCAAAGATCCATTTTCCTTGTACACTCAGGTTATTTGGATGCATGTAATATACACATATACATGCAGCTGCATAGGAACAATTTAGAACAAAAGTCAGACTTTAGTGAACTCCTCCAAAAACCACAAAAAAAAAAAAAACAAGCCAAAGATAGAATTCTAGGACATGGCACAACTTCCATCTTTCCAACATGCTACAGAGCAATTGACTCTCTGTATCTAGCATTGCTACAGGCTACTGTCCTCCTACAAGCTTCAAACTGTTGTTACTTTACTTTCCTCAGATGATTCTCATTATAACCAGGCTGAGCACTGAGTTAAAAAGCCAGTGTATGAATCATATCGTCAACTCAGTTGTCTGGAATCTTGCTTTTCCATGCATTTCCTCATTGCTACACGGATCACTCGTGTCAAACATTTTGTAGCTGAATCAAATTTTCTTTTGCTCTTTTTAACCCTACAGTTGTCTGTGAGAAGATACTTACTCACTTTAATTCAGCTTCCTAACCACTGAGGATCTGTGTCTTCACTGCCTGCCTCACAGAAGTCACAAATATTTAATTTGAGGTTATTGCTCCTGGGGAATCTCTTTATCCAGCTTCTGGGATAAACCTTCAGCACTAAGTGTCTGTGTTCTGCCTGTTGCTCCAAGCACCATCAGATCTCCTCCATCTTTCTACGTGTGAAGGTGGCTCCACTGCACTGTATCTTTTGCCACAGTCATTCCCTGAGGTACCTCCTCCCATATTGGAACAGCAAAAAGGGTTGTTTCTATCAGCTTTGGACTTGCCAGAGTAAGGAGGTATCCACAAGATTTGCTCTGAGCACTACTCCCAAAACATGCTTCTGCTGCTGCACTTATAGAGGTACACAGAGGACCAACAGCTTCCAGCCATTAAGACATATTCTTTGACATCTTCCCTCTTTCAACTGTTTATTTGAACTATCTTATTGGTCTATAATGGCTATAGCACAGTCAATTGTATTGTACAATACCATCTTACAGTCCTGTGTTCTGTACAGTCCCCTTCTTCTATCTAAATGCTGTGCTACTGATATTTCATACCTATCATTGCTCTGCACTGTATTGTACTAGCTTTCTCCATGTCTGTAATCTGCCTAAACCCATCCATTAGTCTCCATTCCTGGAAGTTATACTTTGATTTTTCGTAAAAAAAATGGTTTCAACTGATTCTCTTCAGTGGAATGCATTATTCCAGTTACAGAATCCAAAATATATCTTGCAGTCTTTCCCTTTGAAGCCAGTAGCATTCCCAAGGCACAGGATTAGAGTTGCTTTTATAATTTCAGGCTGGGTACTACAGAAATGGTTTCTCCTTGGTTTGTTTATAATCTTATAAAAATCCATAATCATGTTTTCAGATTAGTGCTCTCTTTTTTTCCATTACTATGTCATATGAACTGCTGGTAACCAATTTGTACATTTAGAGATTGAGTTTCAATCTGTAGCAACTATTTTTAGAACTAGTATACTTGAATTCCAGTATTGTGAAAGCAACGTTAACTCCAACTTGAAGTTATATGATATTTGATTAATATTTTGTGATGACACAGAGATAAGTTCTTCCTATATGCTTATCAAGCAATTAATTTTAAAATTCCCAGACCCAACCAGGGTACATGAATTTAGCAGCAGCACTTTACACTTTCATTTCTGCCTTCATCTTTCAGAGCATTCTGCTAAATAGATTACTCATTCATGGGCACGGAAAAAAGTTTAAAAGCTTGGCAGGAAAAACAGTCAGTCCCATGTGTTTTCATTTTCCAGACACTTGGGCTGCTTTTGATCACCATCTAGTGCATTAATTTGGGAATTGCACACATTTCAGGAGTGGCTTCTGATTTAAAGTATGATTAACAGTTCTTTTCATCATGTTCAAAAGACATCAGATACGTAATGAATTTGAAAAAAAATGTGTATTTCCAGATGCCCCTAGCTGCCTGATAAAAGCCAGACAGTTCCTGATGACATTGTTTTCTAGTAGTCTCTAACTATGATGGCCTAGGAATATGAACAAAGCAAGATGTGCATAGTGAAATAGTGCCTTTATCACTGATAAAAATAACAAAAAGCAACATGGTTTTAGTCAAGAACTCCTTTTAACAAGCCTCTGTGTGTTTTCCAGGTGTCTCAATGTTACATTTGTTTCATTACTGTCTGGGTTTGGGTTTTTTTGGTGAAGATTGTCAGAAATACTACTGGCAATTTTTTATTTTCATTTACAAAAGTGAACTGTGCATGTTGTTTTAACTAAAATCCACATTCTGATTGCCCTTCAAACATCCACTCACACAAAGGGGAATTCATGGCCAGTACATCAGTAAAATGAGTGGACAAAGAAAGACGACCAGTACCACTGGGGATGGAAGTCCCTGACAGCTTTAGGTTTTGATCACTGCAGATGACTCAGGATAATTTGGACAATGCCTTCCAACAGCACTGGCCAAGCAAGGCCAGATCTTGGCTAGTGGCCTTGTCTTTCAGAAAATATGCTATGACTCAACACACAGAATTATAGAATAGTATGGTTGGAAGGGACTTTGATAGATCCTCTAGTCCAACCCTGCAGGTGCACCTAGATCAGGTCACATACGAATATGTCCAGGCGGGTCTTGAAGACCTCCAAGGAAGGAGACTTCACACCCTCCCTGGGCAGCCTGTGCCAAGGCTCCCTCACCTCAACAGTGAAATAGTTTTTTCTTATACACAGAAATTCACTATTTTCATACCAAGAAAATTAAAAAGAATAAAACAAAACAGAAAACACATCTTATTGAAACTGGGTCATATCTTTGATATTCAATAAAAATATAAGTAAATTTTCATCAAATATTAGCAGCAAGAATTTCAGGAGATGCTTGGAAGATGCCTTTCCCTGCAGACAACAGAAGAACCCTCTTTTTAAATGGAAAAATACTGCTTCCCTCTCATTCTCTTGTGAGGCCAGGTCAAGGAGCAGGCAAAGATACTTTGACACCTGTAACTTCTAGTCGCTTTTACACAATACCTACCCATGCTAAAAATGCACATAGAGCAAACTAGAGATGTCTTTAGGTATTTCTTCACATCTGAAATTCACACTACCATCTGAATTATTGTGTCAGAAGGGGGGAAAAAAACCACCTTCAAACACACAAAAAACAAACAAACCAATAAAACCCCAGTCAACTCCTGTTAACACTGTATACTAACTCCTCAAACATTACTGAATGCAGATCCCATATACATAGATACTCAAACACCTACAGAGGAGAGATTTGTAATATTTTACAAGCAGTTTCATAATTTATTAGATACTGACCACTAAGCTATAATTATTCAAAATGTCATATTCAGAATAACTTTCTAGTCTAAATCTTGTAACCAATACATAATTTTATACAAAGACTTTAAAACAAGAAAAGAAGGAAAGAACTAGTGCTGCCTGAAAAGTGGGAGATAATTTATGCTTCCTATAGTTTATTCTTTAACAGCTCATGCCTTCAAAAGAGAGCTGGCAGTATTACTGAGGAAATTATGTTGATTTAAGAACTGGAAGAAATTTCCTCCCTTTCTCAAATGAAGAGTCTTTTTCCCGGCGGCATCAAGTAGCCGCGAACAGCGTGCGCAAGAACGAGAGCTTCAGCGCATCGCTGTGGCTCTGGTGCCCCCCAATGCTCACCGGCTTTACTGCCGCCTCCGGCTTGAAACCCTCCCTCGGAAAAGCTGTAAGCCTTGATGCTGCAGATTTCCCATCCGTGGTATCCAGAGCTGGGCAGGCAGGGCAGGTCAGGTCCTACAGCCAGGTACTAACCCCCATCCCACATCGCTTCCAGCAGAGCAGCATGTCCTGAGTCAACGCAAGCACCTCATTACTACTGTGGGCTGTGCAAATTAACTCAGTTCACAAGCACAGATGCTACATCCAGGCTGTCTGCAGAAAACTCCATTCTATTAATCAAACTGAGATATCGTTCAAGCAGCTAAGACAAGTGGATATTCAACACTGGTTGTATCTTCTCTCCCTTCACCAGTTTCTGCATCCCATCCTCACACAAGCTGATCTAGCACATCCAGTCCCCATCCCATACAACAAGTAGTTTTGCACAGCAATGCATCCCATCCCAACTCACAGCAGGAGAGGCACAGACCCAGTATAATACATTTTCATTCCCAACTCTGTCATGGCACAGAGAAATTAATCATCGGTCTATAAATCAGCACTGAACTGATCACAACCTGACTATATTCAATGCAGCCAAAGGAAAAGGACTGTCCAAATCACAAAGGGCATTTCAAAAGACTTAATTTCCCAAAAACGTCAGGTGGAAAAGATAGATGAAAGCTTAAATCTCTTTAAGAAGAGATTAGATGACCAAAAGCTCCAATCCTTCAATCAAGAAAGAAGACAGCTTTATCTAAAAGCCCATCCCAGTTTATTGGCAAAGTGAAGATAGCAAAGCAATATTTAACAAGTTGAAAAGGAGAAGCGGATCAGATAGCAATCAATACATATGTGACATGGAGAAAATTTATCAGGAGGAAAAGAAATCCTTGGTTGACAGGACTAAGGAAAGAAGAAGCACTTTAATATGTACATTAGGGACAAGTGAAGCCCAACCTATGGTTAATCATTAAAAATGCAAGCAAGGCAGAAGTATTCAATAAGCTTTCAATTTCTGCAGGGAAGGATTCCTACCACAGGTCTGATGATTTTTCCAAGCCATCAGTAACAATCGAGATGCTAAAGATCTACTGAGGGCAAATTTTCAGATCTATAGACCTGGATGGCTTGCGCCTAAGATTTAGAAAGGCTCATTGAATCTTTGGATCATTTTTGGGAATACCATGGAAATTTCAGAAAAATAAGCACCAGTATCAGAATTCGTAAAGAGATAGACCTAGAGAAACAAGGAAGCTTAAGCCAATATGAACATAAAGTGAAAAGGGAAAAAAAAGTAAAAAGAAAACATTTATAACAGATTTCATTTACAACAAATTAAATGGTAACAATACATTGTCATTTAAAAATTGATGGAAATAAATTTAAAATTTAGTCTTTTGTGTTCAGTTACATTTATATCTTTGCCAAATACCTTTTTGGGGAGTCAGCCTGCACCTTCATTATTTTGCTGATATTACAAGCTTTCTTGATGATTTACTTGCACTTAGAGTGTTAATAAGAAAGCCTTACACAAGCCAGTTAGATGAAAAATAGCAGGAACAATTCACAGAGAAACAGCACAAGAAATTAGGACCACATAATAGCAATCCAGTAAAACTAAGCAAGATTTGAATAACTAGCTTATCTCCACATGTAGTAAAGAAGGCGTCAATCAAATGTTGCTGCTAGTGAGCAAGGCTCCTCAGAGAGCAGGATTAGTCTTGATGCTAATCCTCATTGTTAGTTTCCTGGAAGTCAATAAATGACAGCCGATACCATTCATGAGTGAGAGACTTGCAAAGAGAGAAAACCTAGGAAGACAAGTCATTGCACAGACCTAGAGTGCCCAAACCAACTCTAGCAATGGCTTTTTAATACAGCCAAGAGGTAAGTTGTGTATGTAGGGAAAAAGGCACAGACAGCTCAGCATGGATGACTACCCTAAAAAGAGTGACTCTGAAAAGACTGTAGCAGTCAACAATAAAACCAAATTCACATGAACTTCCAGGTCACACACCAGAAAGAAGAAACCTTCTGGCAAGAAACTGACTTCTCTGCAATTGTTCTCACTCTACATTAGAGCCAAGGTCAGTTTTTAAAAGTTCTGCCAAGAGCCAGATTACAGAAAGCTTTGCACTTAGGTCATTTATGTGGATGCTTTTAAAACATCAGGGCTGCTCTTAAACATAGATTCCCAGATCCCAGGACCACTGGTTAATCTGAGATGTCAGACTGTTTTCTGAGGGCCAATGGGAGCTAAAAAAAAAAAAAAAAAAAAAAAAAAANAAAAAAAAAAAAAAAAAAAAAAAAAAAACCCCTCAACATGTCTTGACGATTTATTTAGTTCTTGAAATAGTCACTTATAAACACAAGAAAAGTTTCCATTTTAGCATTCATCATCACAATATATATATTTTACAAAGCCTCATTAGCTTGAGCTCCCAAAGAAATACAATAGGAAAAAAAAATGTGAATATGTTCCACAATTTTATAAACAAGTGCACAGGCATTAAGGAGGCAATTCTATCTCCACATGCAGTAGTGGAAACTCGGGTGCTGACAAACAATACAAACAATACATAGTTCAGATGTTCACTTTTTTTTTCTCCAAATGATGATGAAAAACTGGAAGGATGCTTATGACAGCCAAGAAAATTATTCAATGGCTAATAAATACTTAAAGATGTGAATCTATTTAGTTTATAAAGAAAAGAATGAGACGTAACTTGATAGCTTATGAGCATATGAAAAGAGTAAAGGAACATATGAAACAGAGTAAAGGAGGCTATTTTATTGTGGAAAGGTATTTTTCACCCCCTTTTTTCCTCGCTTCTCAATCTCCTTTTATATAGAAAGGCTAATTAGCCATTGAAAGAAGGTGCTGAGGAAAATTATAGTTTCCAACTCCTTGATATTATCCAGGAATATCCATTCATTGGTATTTCCAAGAATAGATATCTTTCTAGAGGTTGTGCTTATACAGAAGTCACTGGGCTACCAGGAGAAAAGTCCCCAAAATACAGAGGTGGCTAGATAACTCCTTCTGTCTTGATATTCTTATTGATCATAAGCTTTGCTTCTATGGCTAGACACAAATCAACTGTATATTTGTAAATTTGTTTATTCATCTATTTTCATAAGTCACACACAGTAACCTGAGGCTTGTTGAACAATGGCAAATGCAGTCCTGTCTGGCAAGCACAATTCAATTTAAGGGTATTTTGAAGAAAAAAAAAAAAAAAGGTAAAGTCAGCTGATGCTTTCCTACAGATCTCTGGACTGATTGCAGCTGGCTCATCCAGTCTGCCCAAAAGAGACACAGTGGTAAGAACTGCATTCCTTGCCCAGCTGCACCTCTCCCTCCACATCTTGTCTGTTTAGAAAGTAAGAGCACAAAGGTTGTACTGGTAAAGGGTTGGTGCTGCAGGAAGTGGCAGGAAAAGGCAGAGAAATAGGTGAATGGCAGGTAAAGTACACCATCTTCATTGCCCTTCCTTGGCAGAGAAAATGCTTTCCTCTGTGATACTTGCACTCTCATTAGGGTACCCCAACAATTACATTTTTTGGGCTACCAAGGACCAAGTAAGGGCCCTTCCAAGCACTACTGCTCTTCCACACATGCTGTCCAACATAAACAGAAGTGTAAAGCCATAAATGTTTCATTCATACCCTAAAACAACCACTGAATAATTCTTTGATCAAATATTTGTAACCCAGCTATGTTTATCATTCTTTTCTAGTAATGCCTAAGTGCCCACATCCTTTGCAACTCCACCTAACATGGGAGTTCCCCACTTATACCTGATAAAACAAACACAACGAAATACTTCTCCAGATAGGTTTAGCCAGTGTTGAAATTGTTACCCATGTTTCAGACAATAGCAGAAGTTTACCTTTGCTGTAAGGTAAAATAAAGGCTTATACTGTTAAGTTGCTTCTGTTTTCTGGCCAATAAGGCAGAAAAATATCTTGCTTTCCATCAAATACACAGTAATTCACACTGTAGGGGTCCGTTAATTAAGGGCAAAACTCTAAGATTTTATTTTCCTTCTGTCCTATTCCCTATAAAATGACCCCAAAAACCCACTGCTATTTATCTTGTAATCACTATTATTGCAATTCATTGCAGTTATTATTAAGCATGCCAAAAGCAGCAGAATGCTAGGAAACACTTGGTTCATTCTGAAACCACAGCAGGTACCAACTGGCACAGCAGAATGGTCACGATGCCACCAGAAACACTGGTATCAGGAGGAAACTTGTTAGTGTAGAAAGGGTTCGTTTGAAAAGCCACTAACAACAGACCACAATAGCACTCATTCATTCATGAGGTTGACATTTAGCCCACCTACCTACAACTTCTGATGTGCAAATATCTTTATAGGGTATTTAAAGTATTCAGAGAAGCTCCTTTTACCACACCCTTGCAGAGAAAGAAGCTGCACTTAAAATGTGCCAACCAAGGAGTGATGGCTTCTGTTCCACATTGCAGTTTTTCTGTCTGCAAGAGCAGGGGAAAAAAGAAAATCACACACTAACAACTAAGCAACTGCTGAAAATTGTGTTTTGTCATATTCTTTGTCTTTACTCTCAATGAGATTCTTCCCATGCAAAGGGTTAATGGGAGGAGCAGGTGTTACTTTTATCCTACACATATCCTTCAGCATTGCAGTATCAATTATTAGC
Organism: Urocolius indicus; assembly: GCA_013401255.1. NCBI lineage: Eukaryota > Metazoa > Chordata > Aves > Coliiformes > Coliidae > Urocolius > Urocolius indicus. The sequence goes on from WBNH01007424.1 coordinate 218,547, forward strand.
AAGGTTAAGGAATACATAAATAACCATCATGTATCAAGCCAGTGGCTCTGCTGGGCAGTCACCTCAGTCCCTAGTGCACCCTAGAAATCATCTGTTATTCCCTCATTTGCATTCCTCAGTCATCAGCCTCATTTAGTTCTAACTCCCACCGTACAACAGGAAAAACTCCCAATGCTCTGAACTGCATACCAAAATCCTCACAAGGCATGGGGAGCCACAGCCTAGACAGCTGCAGGAAAGGCAGTTCTAGGAGCAGTTTAGAGGAACAAATATGGTGAAACAACAGTGGTCCTCAAGGCAGACCATTGTCCACCATGAGATGAGACTGATCTGGGCTGCACAGCTGCCTCACTACTTCTAACCCTGAGGGCTCCAAATCAGCCAGCATGCCCTACACCAGTTGAACCCTGGTAACATCACATAATGTTGCCCTAGCAGAGGAGCCCTGTTATCACAATAAAGGCCCAAGGGTCTCAATTTGGATAGGCTTTCCAAAGTTTCCTTCCAAAGTGTTTTTCTTCTGTCAGTAGGATGCTGCACAAATCAACTTTCCTTCCACCACCTTCACGTAGGAGCAGAATTCATCACCTGTGCAAATCACAGAGCACCAAGCCCACAAAATCCTCCAGTGACTGCTTTTTTCCTGAGACAAGATTATATATCCTCCTCATAACCACACAATACCACTTGTGCAGCCCCAGGGTTGCAAATTATTGTGTTCTCATCACCAAGAGACCAGTTCAAGATCCTTCAGAGAGTCCCCAGGGCTTCTCACATGAAAGAAAGAAAAATTCAGAGCTAGTTTGCAGACCAGCTTCACAGACCCAGAGAACATGTTCAGTACCCCTGTGGGACCATTCTTCAGACACCCAGCACAAAGAGAAGAGAGCTGTGAGTCGAGTGTATTGGAGACATTCTGAAATGCTAATGCCTCTAAATGACTGTTTTTCTCATTTCACAGAAAATTAGGAGTGGAAGGGGAAGAAAACGGAGTTCATTGTTCCCCCAAATGCCAGATAAAATAATTTAAGTCAGTGCATTAAAATATGATTACCATTTGTTACAAAAAGAAAATATGATGGAGGGAGGAGACAGCTTTTATCCAGATAAAAACAGATGAAGTTTATAGTGACCTCAAGACTCCAGTACTTAGACATTCCTGGGATGCTTCCATTATTGAGTTCCCCTGTGATGTATATTGGGTTTCATTTTGATCCACAGGCTATTAAGCATGATCTATGACACTTTCAGAAAAGCTGCAGTTTGGAGTTCAGCCCGTAACTCAAACTTTTTATTTTACTTCCATCATTGGTTATTAATGTGCATGTAGCAGGGAGAGAGCATAATGAAGGGGTGCACAGATATGCAGGAGCACAGCCATGCTTTATAAGAACACAGTCAATAGGTTCAACTAGAGCTAAATTAACTGTGTTGAGTGTCTTCAAACTCTGCTTTCTTATTAAAAGCAGTTCTCTTCACAGGCAGGCACAAAAGGCCATTTAAAATATTAGTCAATATGTTCTAACTCCAAAATGAAGCAAAAGAAAGAAAGAATAATTAGTCCTATTCAACGAAGAGGAAAATACAGGCTGTTTGGGCAAAGAAGTACCACATAGTCAGGAATCTGAACGCACCAGCTGAAGCCAACAAAATGTATTAAGAGTATAGCAATTTTCCAGAGCTCAGAATGGAAAACGTTTGACTCTAAATATGCCAAGAATTATTACTTTGTCAAAGAATAAACCATGGACTTAGGAATCACCATTTCTTGGAAAGCATAATTTTGCAAGGAATAATGTTCTGTTTGCTTTTGTAGGGTTGTGGGTTAGTTTCTTTATTTGGGGATTTGTTTTTCCCTAAAAGTAGCCAGACTATTAATGTAGCAAAAATGTTGCCCATGTTCAGGAGAAACTAGAACATGCAGACAATAGAGGCTGGAGAAAGAGGCTGACAAGAAGCTCAGGAAGTTCAAAGAGAAATGCCAGATCCTGCACCTCAGAAGGCACAACCCCATGCAGTAATAAATGCTAAGGGCCTCCAGAAGGATATAGGGGTGGCCACCAACTTGGATGTGAGTCAGTAATGTGTCCTTGTAGAGAAAGAAAAAAAAAGCTAGTGTATTGCTGTGCTGCACAGGGCAAAGCACTGCCAGCAGGTCAAGGGAGGTGATCCTCCCCCTCTACTCAGCACTGATGAAGCCAAACCTGGAGTGCTGTGTCCACTGCTAAAGATTAAGACATCTGGGACTGTTTAGCCCAGAGAAGAGAGAGAGATCTTATCAATATACACAACTACCTGAAGGGAAGCTGCAAAGAAGATGGAGCCAGTCTCTTTCTAGTGGTGATAGGCCCAGAGCCAACAGGCACAAACTGGAATACAGGAGGTTCCTTCTGAACATCGAGAAATGCTTTTTCACTGAGTGACAGAGCACTGGCAAAGGTTGCCTAGGGCAGTTGTGAAGTCTCCAACCTTAGAGATATTCAAAAGCCATGTGGACAAGGTCCTGGACAACCAGCTCTGAGTGGCCCTGCTTGTGATGGGGAGTTGGACAAGAAGACCTTAAACCTCAAGGTCCCTTTTATACTCAAAAGTTCCATGATTCTGACAACGCTTTCTTCTAAGAAACTAATTAGTTCAGCAATATTATGCCTTGCTCCATCCTCTCTCTTTTCAATAATTTTCTTTTATGTGATCTCAGTATATAAATAACCATACACATGTGTACACACAAGCCCACACACATTTACATTCGAAAAGCACATATGAACAACTCAAAAAAGTCTCACAGTGTTGCACTACAAAACATGAAATTTGCCATTTCTATAGCAGTAATGAACAAAAATGCAGTACTGTTCCATGTGGAAATGGGACTCCAAGTCAATTTACCTGCCTTGTAAATATGTAACAAGGTTTTGCTAGTGAGAAACATTCAACATCAATTCCCTTCAGGTTCCTATATTCTGAAAAGAGTTTAATGCTTGCTTTAAAAGAAAAAAAAAAAAGTCAGAGTTGACTTAGTTTTCAGATTAGCTGGTTTTTGCCTATTTGCATAAAGATAGGCTAATAAAGCCAGAAAATGTTTTTATTCATTGTTCCTGTGTTGACAGCAATGATCATTACTTTTCTTTTCTACCTTAGCCATTCCTAGTAGGATATACCATTCCAGTGCTTCAGCTTTACTCTAGTATAACCCTCTAATCAAGATGGACATTATCTCCAAATTAGGAGCACTAAAACATCTTACTTTTTTCAGTTCTCCACAAACACAGACAGAACAAAATTCTGGGGTATGTCACCAATTGCCTACCTAATTTACATGAACTGTGTCACTTTGACTTAATCCCCCTCCCCCAATTCACAAACAAGTTTTAGTTTTACAGTCTTGGTCCTTCTACAATTTGTGAGACTCAAAAATGGATGCAAAAGTGCACCACTCTGGGTAACATGCTGTATGTACTTGAAAGCCATACAAATTAAATAGTACTGTCTTTGTTCACTCAGAAATAGCAGGAAGCTCTTATGCAATACTTAGGCACTCTTTAGTTGAATCTGTGGCAATAAAGCAGACAATGCAGTCCCACTGAATCCTCACAGCCTTTGTTTCTGTGATCTTTCACTTAGAAAATAAGACTTTTTAGAAACAGAAAGATTTTTTTTTATGTGTGAAGCTTTTAAGAAAGCAAAGGTTTGAAATCAGCTTCTTTGTTTTCTGTATCTGAACTGAAAGCTAGGACAACCCTCAAAGCAGTACACAAAATTTTTAGGAGACTGGACAAGTGGAATCTATGCTTTCCCTGTAAGAAGGAAGTAGATCTATACAAAACACACCCCACTATCATAGGTGATTTGCTTGAGTCCTGAAAGAACAGTCATTTTAACTAACTAGCCCATGTGAGATCATTTTTAACCAGAATTAAGCACCATACTTACAAGTGGCCATAGCACTCTTAGTACCTCAGCTAGCTAAGCTACCTTCACACAGAGCATCACATATTGTGATGAAAATACACCTTGCATTGATCGCCCTAGACCGTTTGGTCCTTTACTTTAAATCTATCAATCTCTCATGATTTTATTTCCTCACAATATTTTTCTCCACTTCAGCTATTCCCCTACGGTTTGATTTCATGCTATTATGGGTATTACCACACGGAGAAATGATTGGACCCTCCATTATCCTTAAAAGGATTTCAAGCAAGAAACAACTAGTGTGAAACCTACTTCACCTCTGGAGATCTGAGCAATCTTGCTCCATAGGTGGCTCGCGGAAGATGAAATCCCTGTTCAGCTCAAATTCAACACATGGAGATGCTGCAGACTCCCTGCTCACAGCTTCGATCGTTTCAGTAGGCTGAGCACTAGGGATCAATAGACCTCAATCCCCAGTGGGCCTTGAACAGGCACAGCTCAATGTTAAGTCTCTGACAAAAGTTGCCCTGCTCTCTCATCTAGTAAGCCATACAGCAGCAAAGCCATTTGGGTTTCCAACCTTTGTTCTGAGAATAAGAGGGGTAGTTTCAGCAGTTGTCTAACACTGCTCTTACAATACAGATGTTTTGCTGCCAGTTGTGTTGTTATATCTGGATGGGATGTAAATATCATCAGTTCAACGTATCACCTGATATTTTAAGTCTGGAAGGAATCAAGGGGTAGAATAGAAATAGGCAACTATCCGAAGGACAGAACTTAGATGGTAAAAACAAAGTGGAAGGCTATTTAGTGATGTTGATTCTTGCCCGTTTGTCTCAATTGAAACAGTACCACCAACCAATAACATAGTAAAGATTTCTGCATTAATAGGACAGCTTTTAACCAGAGCCCAGCTGGCACTACCCACTCCTGAAATGCCAGTCCAGAAGATGGGCAGAGAGCTAGAGTAGAAATTTCTATAATTGCCTTATCATCAATTGCTAAAATATAACTTAGGACTGTTACAGAAAGCATGGGCTGGAGGATACAGTTCACATCTTTGCCTTGTCTTACTACATCTAGGGTAAGGTTACAATATAGTCATACAAATACACCCTCCTTTCTATTCCCACACACGCATCTAAGATGTCAGTCATCTCATGAAAGAGGAAGCATGAGATCAGGTCAGTCTCACAAACCTGTGGCTGAAAGTTAAGCAGGTGTATAACCCCACCAATGTAAAAATATATACTGAAGTGTTGCTGCTAGCACCTGGGTCTAATATTAAGCCGAGATGGACATCATCAAAGTGAAATGCATTGATCCCTGCTTCTCCTGATGGAGACTTTCACGGTGAATTTGGTCCGTTAGTAGCACTACTACTTCAGCACTCATGCAAGAAGAAAGGCATAGATTCCAGTTATGTGCAGATACACAGTCAGAAACAAAGTAGTTTGTTCTGAATTAACATGTATTTTTTAAAGGCACATTATTTTTGTGTTTTTACAACTCAAATCTATGGGGAATACATTGAAAACAATTATTTTAAACAATACAAACAATTTTGTACTGATGATTTTTATATAACTGTAGAAAAAAAGCATATCAAACTGGAAAGTGTGCAAATCCCTCATTAACAAGGTATCCTAACATCACTGTAATTTTTCCCTTCTACTATACCACACTGTACTGTTCCTTCTCATTTATCAGAACTCAGATCTCTCTTATTAACAGTAACAGTCATTTATATGCAGCTAAACTACAAAGATTTTACGGATCTGCTGCTGTATATTATGGATTATTAGCTCCAAAATAAGAGATGATGTTACTTTAAAAAGTGACTGCTTATTTTAATAAGAAATTTGAGCACCATCCTCTGCTGAGAAATGGTCACACTACAATGTTAAGTCCCGGTTATTACTGTATTACTCATTTTGTGGTTTCAGGGGTTATTGTGCCCCTCATCCCTAAGGTCTTTACTTGCAGAAGCACTGCCTCCACTGGACTCTCACCAAGAATGCTGCATTTCTGCCTTTCTTGAATACTGAAAATTCAGCGGGGCCCATTGAATTAGGAGGACATTTTACAGCTCTTCCCTCCATGAGTCTGTAAAAAAAAAAGAGGCCTAAAATGGTATGCAGCGTGCTGAGGATTTAGTGTTGGGTTCTTATTTCTTGTGTTTACAAACTAAAGCAGCCAAGCCAGGATCCCAGCATTCCTAAGGTTCTCCTCCTGAACAGTGAAGACTGACAAATCTTTTCCAAGAGTGCTTCTGACTGTAGGTTCCCTACGTCATAATCTGGGAGTTGCCTTTTTCCTTCTCCATGTTGAAGATGTAGGGAAATTGTCCTCAAGTAGCTTCCTTGAGTAACTGCCTCATTTTACAGGATTAATCTGGAGCCTCTATTGATCCTGAGGATTTTCCTGACAAACCACAATCCCTTTAGAGGTGCCCATCTGATTTGCTGAAATGACAGCCCATTCCCCTGGAAAGTCTTTGTTTTAGACCTGTCAAAGCATTGTATTCCACTTGTTTCTTGAAGTGTGTAACATATTTGTAGACTGCTTTAAAATAAGGCAAAAAGGTTAAGGAATGGCACCATCTGTTAAGAAGCCTCACATGCTGGGGGGGAAAATAGAAACCCAAACCAAAACACACCAAAAAAACCCTCAACACCAAAAAAGCACACAAAGCAAACAGAACGACTCATTCTTTTTCTTTCTGTTCTTTTCCAAACATATTTCTATATGATTATGTTATTTTAATGCAACAAGAAAACACATGGAATCAGAAACAATCAGATCAAAACACAACATTCACAAGTGACTGATGAACAGCTCCAAATCTGTCAGCCACAACAATTTAGCCAATATAACTCCCATATACTTCTATGTAAATCTTAACATTGATTTTCCTGTCATTTGATGTGGCCCTGCATAGAAATTCATGTCAAACAGAGCTAGATGCTAGATTCAGTAGGCTACTTGTACTGTAAAAATTACACATGTAAGCAAAGTTCACAGAAACAGTCTCTACCATCACTCTTCAAGGACATACATAAATAGGGTTTTTTTTTATTGTTTTCTTGTTCAAGTGTGAGAAAAATATGAAGTATAGTAACACAACGATGCTAGGTATTCAAGTAACAACATTTTGCACACAAATCCCAAGTGGAAATGCACTTGTAGTGACATATTGGGATCCTTTCTTGCACATAAACCTGAGCTTGTTGGATTTAATGTTGTGATTATCATCTATGTCACTTTTCTCTTGTTCTTCCAAAATGTAGAGGGCAAACACTATTAATATAACCAATTGTCTTGTCTTCCCATTCAAACCTCATACCATAGTCAACAGATATTTAGAATACACAAAGAATACTGAATCGGCTCCTTGATTAGTGTTTGATTATACCACAAAGACCACAAGATTCAGAGGTTGCCAAGGCAACATCACTTCAACCTCCTTATATTTCTGCTTTGATATGAAATCTCTCATTATATAAATGTATCACAACACCAGTCACTATGACAGGCTATTTTACAACTATGCCTTGAGATACCAGACAGTTATATTCTTCTCTGAAATTGGGAGGGAAAAGGCAGGAACAAGGTTACCTTTTACTAAGTGGGAGAAGGAAGGGGCCAAAAATAGCTGCCCAAGCTACGTAGACATTAGCATGAAATTGTACTTTGTGCCTTTTAATACAGCTAATAAATTTTGTATTATTTGGCAAAAAAGAAAAAAAATATCCACAAGAGATCAGGAAGCCAACAAACAAAAACATTCAAGACACATCACATGAGTCTGAGACTGAGATGATACAGTTTCGCGTAACTTGGAACTAGCAATTACATATTAAAACTTTACTGAAGGTCTGAGATCTGATTCTCCAGCATATGTTATTTAGAACTACAGACCAGGTAAACATTAGTAAATCATAAAAGACCTACCAGGAACTTACTGATACTTTAACCCCAGTTTTTAGGTCTAGAGTGATACTTATCCGTATACCATTAGTCTTCTTTACTGGGCAGTGTTCAATATGCAGTAGTATACCTAGAGTTACAGTCCAGGATACTTTGGCAAAGCCAGGCTTCCACAGGAGGAAGGTTCTGGTAAAGATAACTTCTTCTGTGTCTTTTCCTTAGTCTTCTAGACCACACTGAGTCTGAGCAGACTACAAACTGATCCAGAACACACAAGGCATGGCTGCCTTGCTGGGTTAGCAAGAGGATGGCAATAGTTCCAGTTGTACTGCCCTGAATGCTTCCTTGTGCTCTAGTCCCCTTTGTGCTGCCAAGAGGCTTTCTAGAGAGAGCATTACTAACAATCAGCTAATTCTTCATCATTTGGAGAAACTTCAGCATAAGATAAGAAAATTGGCTTTTCTAAGAGAAAATTGCTACAAGTAATAATATGCATAGATGTTATGGGGAAAAAAAAAAAAGATAAACCACAACAACAAAAAGAAAATTGGAATGGTCTAGGCTTAATTTTTTTACTTCTTCCCTCACTTCTACTTCTGGCTTGCAATTTCCAGTCATATTTTTCTCACTGTGACCCTGTGACATACACTCTCCTCAGCAGTGAAAGAAGTGCATCTTGCAGTGTGCCACACGAGAGAAGTGCCACCAGAGGGCACAGGCAGCACTAGCAAAGCCATTGCTCCCTCATCACGTCAATTATGTCAGTCCCAGGTCAGGGACAACTGCCCCCAGCCTGCGATGACAGAATAACACTACTTACAAATATTTCTAGTTGAATGTAACAGCAGTCACAGAGTGACTGGTTGTATGGTTTCTACAAGAAGCAATCTCTCTTTATTTACTTGTGAAGAATGTCCCTGAAAAACACCTTAGATCTCAGGCTCCTTCGTGGGTTATGCCATCTGCTATGCCTTCAGCATACTGAAAAATGTTCAGGGCATGGACTACCTTGGACCACTATAATGCATCCAAAAGCCTTGCTCTACTGTCTACAGAACCAGTTTCACTACACAGCCAGTTCCTTCTGTAATCCCAAAAGACGAAAGTGTCATAAAACGTAAGGCTGTGGATGTGCACAGAACTCCCAGTGTCATTGAATAACGTACCATTTATGCTGTTCTTGACTTGACCATCATGTTGCTTCCCTAAAATGGTCTCAAAATGAGTCAAAATGACCAGCTAGCAGCTGGCTCAAATCTTTCAGGCCACTCTTTCCCATCACCTTTGTTTTACATGTATATCACTCTCTGAAGAGTACTAACTTTATCCCTAAAGTCCAAGGCCTCAGAATTTTAAACAAAAACAGACACACACACATACAAAAAAAAAAAAAAAAAAAAAAAAAANAAAAAAAAAAAAAGAGAAGTTTGAGAGAAACAGTTTATGTAGGACAGCTAGAAGACTGACACCAGAATCGGGTATCACATTGCGATCCAGTCAGCCCTGACACATTTCCACAAAGTAGGCCACATAAGCGGCAGAAGAGCCAGTAGAACAGAAAAACATTCAAGGTTATTTTGCATAGGACTATACAAATTCTCCATGAGGCTGAAGACTTGAAATCAGAACTATTTGCTTATCAACTTTCACTAGGACTAAAACTCGCATAACTAACCTCAGAAGACAGCAGGTTATTCTGAACAATATTGCTGAAAAAACAGTTCAATAAAATCAATTACTTGCTCAAGAGATTTTTTTTTTTCCAGATATACATTTCCTTAATTATTGTCAGATAATTGTCAGGCCAACAAAAAAGAAGATTGATTTCGGGATAAACAGAATGACTGTGAAAAGACAAATTGTGAATTAAAGCATTTAAATGATCATTTCAGTGAAATGATGGGAATATTCAGGAGGCACTTGCAGTCAAGAAACTGTACTTGTACCCATCTGCTAATCAATGGCATAATGCAACCACCTCTCTGATCTTCATCTTCTTATCACTTACACCTTGCATTCCTTCTTTCCCAGCCATATATTTGTACTGATGAATGTAATGGCAATAACTACGCTCTTTGCATCAGCAATCTTAGAACAAATTGACATTAGGTGGAAAAAGTCAAGACAGTCTTATTTTTGGTGACCCAGTGCTGCCATCTCATTTGCTCACTGATAACATGTTGCGCTCTAAACTGCCCCTCTGCATCCGAAAAGCAACCTAATCCCAGACATTTCCCTACAGAGATTCAGGAAGGTGAAATAACACATTTCAGTTGTGTAACAGGTTCATTTCTCTATCATCCAAGAAATTCCCAACAGTGTCTAAAGCAATGAAACTAACAATCATCATTTGTTGTTTCCTCTGGGAGCTAAATTTGTGCTATTCAGCACTTTGCTTGGCTAGGGAGCTTTAGTGTGTTTTGGCTTTTTTTCAGACTTTTGTTAGGAAGATGGAAAGAGGTTATGTTTTAGGATTTTGGTTTTCTTAGTGCTCCATCAGAGGAGGCATAAGAGTCAAGAAAGTGTCAATTTGGCTATAAAAGAGTGTTTGAGGCCTGAAACAATGTTCAGTTCTTAGGAGACACTGTGAACAAGCTCCTATCCCTTCAAGTCCTCTGCCACAAAACACTTGTTAGGAAATCTACATTGCCAGTCTATCTGTATCAATCAGTACCTAAAGTAAAATAAGGCATCTATTCCCCATCCTGACTAGAAGCACCACGTAGCAGCAAAGAATCCATATATTACCCTCAATAAGCCACTCACAATATATGTGCTCAAAGTCATTCATTTCCCTTCATCCTTTCACTCCTCAGTCCATTCCATGGAATACATAAATCAAAAGGTAGTAGATGCAGCATTATTTCTTCTATGCCTTCCAATCGCTCCTTTTCAAACCCTCATTCTTCCATGGGTAGAGAAGCTGTTAAACAGCTCTCTCTGCGTATATATATATATATATATATATATATACACACACATATATAGATATACAGTTATATATATAGGCTTCCCACTCTAACAAGAGGAAGTCCAACGTTAAAGGATCATAACCCATCCTAAAGTATAGTAAATGCAAAGCCCTTCAATCCACACTGTAGCTATGCATGGCTTTGTAATGCAGAAGTTAAAGATACTTTGCAAGACAATACAGATAGGGTTAGGAAGACCCTTAAAGTCACCAGCATGCAGCATAAATTCAAAGCAATTCCTGTGAAATGAAAACTACTGAAAGGAGAGTAGACATTATAGGATGTATGTATATATACAACATATAGCATGTATCTATTGCATATATACCATATGCAATCTGTGTTCTAGTTTAAATTTCTTGTAGCAAATTCTTGGAAAGAAAATAAATGAATAACTGCTGCTACAGAGAGGAGCAAACAATTAATTCAATTCAGTTCCTTGCAGAATAGCTTAAAACATGATACCATAGTATCTACTGGCTTCTTAGTGAAATCTTAACTACTGATTCCCCACTAGTAACTTCAAAAATTTACCTCTGCTTTTTTCAAGATGTTCATTTTTTCAAGATTTCATCTTTCCGCAAGGATGGCTGTTACCAAAATACTCACCAATTAAGCTTTTGCCACTATATTCCTATTGGCATTTATGTGTTAACATCAGAATGTATTCTTAAGGGCACTTTCACTATCATAAATTACCATAGATAATGCAAGACAAGTTTCAAGGACAGCATTAAGTGTCTGAAACAGGTAATGAATACTCTGTCTCAACAAGAGGTGCAGACAACACTGTTCTCAGTTCTGCCAGCTGCTAACAGCTTTGATAGTAAGCTGAATACTTGTAAATGCTTGCATGTCTTACATTAAGGAAAAAATTAACTAGCCTTGTCTAAACAGAGAGCAAACTTAAACACTAGCAATACCTATTTAAGGATTAAATGCCCATTCTAAGACAGGTTAATAATAAGCAAAGCCAAGGACTAATTCACATGCTTATCTGGTACATATATAAGTCAGTAAGCTACAGGTAACTTTTTTAATGTGACACTCACCAGGTGTAGCTTCTGCCAAAATTCAGGTCCATCCTCCATTTTTCTTAAGCTTGGTGGAATGTACCAGAAGCAAACATTTGCATACTCCGGCTAAACAAGAGAACAAGTTATTGTTTAAGAGATGCAACAAATGCGACATTATCAGTATTCTGTTTTATTTTGAGGGGAGGAAAAAAAAAGAAGTCTTTGAGTTGATACCCTTTTCATTGAATAATCCTTTTCCAACTCACCTTTTGTTTCCCTTTTTTTAAAATTAGAAATAGTTTTCATATCATACATTTCTCTTCCTGATGCCAGAGAAAAGGAAACCTGCTGGGATTCCTTTTTCTTTTCTTCCTATATACATATTTAACTCTGATTTCCTCATTAATAACTTTTGTTAGGAAAAAGTATGAGAGAGGCATAGAGAGGCAACTTACAGTTTTCAAAACTGAAGCAAGTTTCAAGAGAGGAATACTTTTTTTTTCATGTTTTGAGGTTTGGTTTCTTTAATGATGCACTTTACACAAAACAAACTCAATTTTTTGTCATCATTTAACACTTAAACACCTAGTTGTTTTTCTGCTGAACAAAGCCAATCTTCTTTTGTATCATATAGCACACAGCATGCCACACAGTGCTGGAGCTAATTATGGCCTTCTCAATTTCCATATTTTATAAGACTCTCAGGACCCCTTGCAGGGTATCTGCTATAGCCTGGATATATCTTCTTAAATATCTAAGCAGGCCTTCTGAGCAAAGGCTGAAACTCCACATCTCTGCTTCTCTCCAGATAAATCTTGCCTTTAAACTCAGTAGAGAGTTATCTGCAAGACTCCCAACAAGAATGGCTGTTCACTATGCATTACAAAATAAGGCATTTTGTGCTTATGAGGTTTCTGTTTCATATATGATCGAGAAAATGTTCCCAGCAGACTGGTCCTGGGTCTACCTATATTTCCTACTAATTTGGAACTTTTTTTTTCTTTCCACCACCTATACAGGTAGCAATAGCACATGGACTAGATCTACCTTCTAATCCCATCCAACACTGTCCATAAAACCACTTATTCAGTCTCAAACTACATGATTTGCAACATGATATTTAACTAGATTATGTCTAGATTATAACATGCATTGTAAACTCACACACCCCTCTCCCCTCCCACACACCATCCTCATTAGGACTGGTTGAAAGGAAAAAAAAAGAAGTTAAAAGGAAGGTTGGGAGCTGGGTCACACCATCTCTTTGCCCCACTGTGAATATGGCTGCTATTACAATCCCAGGCAGTCTCCTGAACAAGGAGAGCCCACCAGCTGAGACACGTTCTTTCACGAAAGGGCACTGAGAACTGCTCATATCATTTTCCTCCTCGCTTCAAAGAATGCATTAAATACAATTTAATCATCAAGAAGAATATCGTTGTCAGCAGGAACACAGCTGCAAACCTGCCACCTGCTGCCACTGAATGAAATAAAGCTCAGCTCTTAAAGTCCCATTCCTTTCCCCAAAGAGCATGCACTGTGTACACACATAAACACAGACCCTGAAAAGGCAGCAGCTTCCTCATGAATGCAAGCACTAGCTCACTGTTACAGGGTTTATTTTAAAACTGTTTTAAATCAGATGGCAGGAGTAGACAGATGGCATATATTACCATATTGCCATTGCCTGTATTGCCTTCTTGATTATCTCAGTTTCCTTTCACACATCAAATATATCACCCTGTCACTCTGAAAACACCGTTCATCCTAGATAAACTTAACGACCCCCAGCAAGGCTTCCCTCTATTTCTGGTTATCTTGTCACAGCTCTTATGCAAGCAGGTAAGCAATTATAGCACAGAAGAGTTCAAGATGACTCAAGCGCGAGTGGCATTTCCAGGCCATAGAGAGGTTCTTGTTACAGGACTTTCCTCACTGCATGTTTTAGAGGATCATCTTCCCCAGCTTCTTGTCCAAAGTCCAACTTCCTATCAGAAAGGGCTCATATTACTAGGTCCAGCTGCCTTCCAGCAGTCTTTCTTTTGATTCTCACTGCTGAAAACCTTTTCTTAACCCTTGTTCAACTTCCTTCTCGCCACCTATACTATAGCACTCCCTCCCACTATCTATCTGCGTGTCCTGTTCATGCAGGAATTAAACAGCAGCCTCTGCTCTCACCAGCAGCTTTCACATCTACAGTAGACTTGGACTCTCTGTTAAGCTCTACAATAACAGAAAATAGAGAGCTTTTAACAAACTTGTCACTTTAGTAACCCCATCACATGCTGCTGGCCCAAAATTTAGCAAGTGTAAATGAAATCTGCATCATTATGATTTGTCAGTCTCCATGTCTGGAACTTACTCCATTTCACTTACTCCTCCATATGCTCTCTTCTTCCCCAAGCTATATATCCAGCTGCCTTTCACACACATACACTTTCAACAATGCAGAAGGTTTTCCTAAAAATGACAAGTCTTCGCAACATCCACAGACGTTGCCTTATTAACCAAAGAGTTGAGGATCAGCAGAAAAATAGCTCTGCCCGCTTCACTCACTTTCCCATAGGCAACATCAATGTAGATAATAAACTGACAAGTTTAGCAAAGACAAGTGAAAAACATAACTTTTGGGTACTTTTTAGGAAGATGTGTGTAGAAACAGAATAAGAAAAAAACATATGGACTTTAATGATGAAAAGTCCATTTTTAGTATCAAAATATTCTTCCACTCAGCACACAGTCTTCTCTGTAAGTCTGGCAAGCGTTGCTTTTTTGCAGCCAGATACTTCACTTTCACAGAAAATGCTCCTTCTACACCCCCTGAGGCAATACAGGCCCACAAGCTAGGAAAACAGGTAGAATGATAGCAGTGAATATAGAGTATGTTTTGTGTGTTCAATTATACCTCTGATTCTCTGATACATAAACTTATTATGTACTTCGAATACAAATTGGCAATCAGCTAAAAAGAGAAAAACAAAAAAAATCAAACAACAGACATCCACACACTTAAAAAAAAAAGAAAAGTAGGTCAGTTTCATTTTCATTTACCTCCAAAAGAAGCTGGAATCCCTCTCTTCTCTTAATTTCTTCCACTAGATATCTGTAATTAAAAATGTAGCATTTTACAGCATAGAACAAAAAAATACATATATACAGACAACAACCATAGGTTTTGAACACATATACACTTCCCCTCACCCCACTAAAGAAACCCAAGTTAAATCTCATTTCTACCTGCTGTGAAAATGCCATAGCTATCAGTTTCTGGAAACAAATGAAGGCTATAGCCAGCCAAGGAGCACTGAGAAGAGGCCAAATTCTGTCCTCAGGCACAGATTTTCAGTGAAGCCACATGGCACAAATTGATCTTATTTGCATCAGGTTGTGAACTTTCTCAGTGCAAATTTCCATTGATGTTGCTCTCTACAAATTAATTCCTCCATCTCTTTTTCTCAAGTGCTGATGCTGTGCTGACATGTTATTTTATAGTCAGGCTGACATCTCTTGCGCTACTGTTGTCACCAAGACCTCTTCCTTTAGCCCACAACTTAAGTTTCTGCATGCTTCAAGACCTGCAATTTTAACAGTTCTTTTCTTGTTCCACACTGTACACAACAATGAACATTTCCATTCAATGAGACATTGTTGATGCAAAATAATCCCTGAGCATCCTATGCTAACAATGCATTGAAAAAAGTATTTCTTTCACTTGTCAGTATATAAAACACAGAAGCCTTCAATGGGAATGTAGCTGGATCCCAACAGCTTCAATTTATAAAGATTTTTTTGTTAAAACATGACCTCAACTGTGCCATGGCACACACCACATGGGAACTACGAAGAGGACACTTTGACATAGCTGGGACTTGTCTCTTCACTCAAAGCCTTCCCAAGAAAAATCCCAAAGAAATCACCTCGAATCCACACAGCTTTCCCATTTCAAACAAATTTTAGACTTCCACATGAAGATTTTGTTGTCTAACAGTAACAAAACTGAGACAGTTAAACTACTGATTGTGTACAACTCTGTTCTTTTGTTGAATTCATTTGCCATTTTCCCACCTGCAGCTGCATTACTGGTCATCATACAAATAATTCTTTTATCCACTACTTGAGAAATAAATATTGTCAAAATAACTCCCATGCCTGACACCTCTAGCACAGCTGCGTGTACAACTTCTGCTATTCAGCAGACGTGCTGCCAAACAGGTTGGCTCGGGAGGCAGTAAGCAATACTCTAGAGGGGACACATTTTTCAAAACAGGGCATGAGGAGTTGTCAGACCATTTATCATTAACAAGTATTGTCCATATGACTCATTACCTTTTAGCATACATCCCTGCAAAATGACTGCTGTGGTAGAGTGCCATTTCCTTTGACACGCAGCTCTGAGTTGTGCCACACTGTGCACGGTTGAGACGTTTTCTCCCACTCTAGGCCTTCCCTGCCATGACCATATAGTGTGTATTTGCTAGCTGGCTGTTAAAAGTCTACATTACTGCTTAGGTTCAGAGGCAGGTTGAAAGGTAAGTAGGAGGCTAGATATCATGTGAGAGTGTTGGGAGGAATCTGTTTCTGTAGGGAAATTGTCTTAATTGATACAAGTTCAGTGCCTTTGTACTGTTCATTAGAAGATACTTGTCTGTGCCACAAAACCAACAGCTCATTCACAAGACAGTGGCCCTAATTTTTTTTTTTTAATACACCATGAAATAGAAACCTAAATATTATCACCTTTTTGGTTTTTTGGTGCTCTTGAATTGTTAGAGTTATTTTACAATGCTTAATACACTTCTCTCTTACCAGAAGTGCCTTTTTTTTTTTTTTTTTTTTTTTTACAGCACCATCTGACAGAGAAAATCCGATGTTGGTCAAGCTCACAACACTGTTCATTATGTTCTTAACTACATTGCCAATTGCCTAAGAAGGCAACCATTAGAAAAATCCATCACCCATGATTTATCTTGCTAGGACCATTTGATGGCAGTGAAGCAATTTACTCTGTGCATCTTTCCACAGTTGAGAGGGGAGTTTCATTGCCATGTTACAGTTGTAGAACATCAGAAGGGCTTGAGTCTCACAATGAGGACAGGAGTGCACAGAAATGTGATATTTGCTATGAATAAGTCTTGCAGAAAATGAGAAGTGGAGATCTGCAGTGAAAGTAGACATGTGTCTGCTAAGAGTGGGTGTCAGAAGACAAATCGGGCAGAAAAAATGCAAATACGCTGAAGCATAAAACACAGAGGTAGTTATACTTGTATTCTAAAAACAGTTTACTTCTGTTTTCTTTTTTTAGTGTAGTTCATAAAGCAAAATCCCTGCACCAAAAATAATTGACGGTGCACTACTGCAGGTATTTTTAAAGGAAGCCTTTCCAAACAGGTAGCACCACAAAGTTCCTGGGGTATCTAATACACTTAAAACATGATTCATCCTCAGAACAAGATGAAATTAATTGAATAGCCAATAAGCAAAGTTTGATGCAATAGAAATACATGCCTGCAATTACAATTGCAATTAAAATCTTTACAGCTCTTCTTGGTAATGGAAATAAAGAAAAAAAAAGGTAAAAATTTGCTCTTAAGTTCTATAGTTAGTGGACTAGTTCCAGAATTAATCCAGATCTGTGCTCAGGAATGCTGAAATACTATCTTCACAACATCAGAGTAACACCTACTGTAACAAATCAGGAGAAAGGCTGCACAGCTGTTGAGTAGCTAGGAAAACTGGCATAGTGCCCAGTAAACCCGATGTCTCAGCTGCAAAGTGCCCACGTCCATGTAAACTCAAGATAGCAATGCAGCTACTGTAAAGAATATACTTCATCAGATAACAACTAAGAACTAAATTTCTTCTTAAAGGAAGGAAGGAGAGGGAAAAAAAAAAAAGGAGGCAACACGGTCACACTCCTCAGAAGCACTACCAGCTGAATCTTAATGTTCAGAGAAAACATCGATCCCGGAAAGGTCATTAATCACTATACTCTCAAATGACCTTGTCCAGTGACCTTGATAAGGTTGAATTCTCCTACCAATAGTGGAATGAATTACTGACTTCGTACAAACACAGAATAATACAACATTACACAACAAAAACAAGGTGCAATTTAACCAGAAGACATTGAGGAACATTTAATCAGCTTTAAAAAATAAAAGAGGAAAAAGCCACAGCTCATTTCAGCTTTCCTGGTTTTGGTTCTTTATTTCGATCCCTTTGGTTTTAAGTCATGGGTAGTTTTACCTTTTTTAAGTGACTTCATTAAAGTGAAGCTATTCCTTTAATTTTCACTGGAGTAAACATTAAATTCTTTTCACTTTGGCAGCTCATATAAAAAAATAAACCAGTAATATGTGACTTGTTTTGTATTAATGACTTGACTTATCGTAGGCTGTAGCTAACCCAGGAACTGGTGAAGATTTCATTTTAGTTTATCTTGTATAAATTCTGAACAAATATGATACTTCAAGTGAATTGTATTTAATGGGACATTATCTCATTTCAATGTCATTTCTTCTATTTGAAGGCAAGACAACTTGTGCATGGAAATTTCTTCCCTGAGACACTGAGACATCATCATCACTTGAAAAACACTTTCTGACAAGAATTTTGCAGAATTCACTTGTGAAACTTAGTTCTGAAAGATCAAAAACTTAATAAAATTGAACAAGGTG
The DNA here is from genome assembly GCA_013401255.1 of Urocolius indicus. Taxonomy (NCBI): domain Eukaryota; kingdom Metazoa; phylum Chordata; class Aves; order Coliiformes; family Coliidae; genus Urocolius; species Urocolius indicus. The sequence continues at coordinate 237,051 of WBNH01007424.1, forward strand.
GGGAGAGGGAGATCACAAGAAAAGAGTTCCTTCAGTTCCAAACAGTACATACTGTAAGCACTAAAAATTTCATTAAATGTGGAGGGAAAAACAAGCAGTATTTCAAAACAGCATGCCTTCATATGCCTCTACTACATCCTAAGAGTGTAAGAGAGTGCCCTCATACAAATCTCCCCGCATCACTGGCTTTCTGCGTTTCCTTTGTTCATAAGAAATGAAGTCAACAGAATGATGGCTAATTTACTTCTTGCTAAACGCGACACAGAGCCTGGCACATATGGCTGCTTTTACATTAACATTGTAACAAACAGTTATGGAGTTAGAAGAGGGTATATTGGTGAACTTGTCTTCTCTCTAGTTCAGTTAACATAAATGTTAGACGATATAGATTGGTAGTCTAATTTGGACAACTTCTATGTTTACTAACATCTATGCTTACTGCTAAAAGTCATAATCATTATTAAATATTGTAGCAAATGTAATAACACTAATTATTATCACTATTAGTTGCTCCTATTATATACACACAAAAGGAGAGGGGAAAAGAGTAACAATATGTTCTGTTCCCAGATACAGTGTCAACATTTCAGTCAATTAAACAGACTAGCCATATTCTAAATTATGAGATGATACCTAGCCAAAGCCAGTGCCCTGTTCACTCTCTCCTCCAGGCCTGTGGTTCCCAAGGCTTTCCACATCAGCCAGAATTTGAATGCATCCGGACGCCTGCTGCACTGAATGGACTTGTCACCAGTGTCATAGCTGACATCGTAGAACTTGTCCTGCTGGAACAGGTATGCGGCCTTGGCAGAGTAACACTTCTTCAGGAGACCCTATTAGAAACACAATAGAGGCTTAGGCTGCTCATAAACATATTCAAAGTCTTGTCTTCACAAGTCGAAGTCTTTTTTCCTACCTGTACCAGTTTCTTAGTGAAATAGAACTGGATGTATGGGAAACTACCCAAAGCTTATGGTGTGGTTCAAGAATCCTGGATGAACTTGAACCCAATGAAGTCTGCACTGACAAAAAGGAAAGTTTATGGAGAAAATAATTTTTTGGAATGTCACCAAAGAGTTGCAGGTTTAAGAGGAATTCTGACTCGGATCTTAAGCAACCATGGGAGCGGGTACCAAACACTTGCCCAAAAACATACAAGGGTGGAAAAGAGGCAGGAGAAGAAGCCTACATCCGCTATAGATCAGACAGTCTATAGATTAGAAGAACAGACCCTGAGGAATTTCCTACACATTCACAAATGACTCACAATCTATTTCTTCTTTGCCAAACAAATAACTCTATATACGGCACAACTAATTGCAAGTAGGGAAGATTTTAGTCACCATGTTTAGCCCCTACCTGAAAATAAAGCCACTGAGGATTTAGCATAGGCTACCTGACTGAGCAGAAGCACCACAAAGAGATTAGTACAACCCCAAATTTGGTCCCTTTTTTACAGTTCAGACAGTTTTAACATTTGAAAATACACCTCAGAAAAGGTACTTTATCATACTCTAATTATGGTTTGTTAATGAAATTCTTTGTATTCATCAATCTCCAGCCTCCAACTTCTGAGAACCTGCCCAGGCAGAGATGAGCAGCAGAAAACAGACAAAGATAAATGAGCAATGTGGCAAGTTCCACTTAATAACAAAGCTGGTAAACGGAAAGCACAGAGGCTGTTACAGGTTTAAAGGCACAGGGGAAGAGAAAAGGCATAGGACTGGCCATAGGCTTAAGAATAAAACATCATAGTGTTGCAGAGGATACTTTGAAGTAGAGAGAAGGGCTGGCAGAAAGGTTACAAGAGCAAAGATAAGGGTGGCCTACAAGGAGTTCATGACACAGAAAAGCTTTGCCACTGATATTAAAAGTAAGAAAAATAAACCCTGATCTATAAGATAGTGCTAGAATAGACATTCAGATGAGGTTAGAAAAATGTGTACAGCATCTGATTCAGATCTGCAAACATAAGTTTAAGTGACAATTGAATCAAAAGTCTTCTGTGCAGAAGAGACCAAGGAACCAAAGTGGACAGCAGGACGGAATTTGCTTAATAATATCTCAAAGAGCGTGATTCCATTTTTCAACATCACTTCAATTTGAACCAACTGAAAAAGCATTTCACACTTTATCCTTTTTCTCTGCATATACTGCAAGTCTGATTTTAAAATGGCAGACAGTGTTTGACATCACTCTTTATCAAAAGCATCATATTCCTATAACAGAGGTACAATTCCTAATCTACATTACTGATAACTTTGGATCTGGCAATAAAATAGAGAGAAAAAGGTGAAGGAAAAACATTGCAAAAGATAAATCATCCACTGTTTTACACAGAATAATTTTCCCTCTCTCCTAGCCTTTTCATTCCCTCCATCATCATCAAAAAGAAAGCAAACAAAAACCCCAGCCTTCTCACCTATTCATAGAGCACAAAAGGAGAACCCCAAAGGTTTCTCTGCAACTTCTGTAGGGCTTTTGACAATCCCATTGTAGTATGGACAGTTAGCAAAAAAACCAGCAAATTCAGTCTGAGCTCTTTAGCCACAAGACCAGCATATTCAGCCTTGTGAAAAGAGTTTGTGTGACAGCTTGGGATAAAAGGAGCAGTGGCTTCTCTCCCTTGGCAGCCAGAGTGATAATGCGCTGCTGCAGCACATGGTAGCTGTAGCTGGGAAGACAAAGCTGGGCACAGTATTTTGTGGTATATAGGATTCTCATACCTACTTGCCATCTTAGAAAAAGAAAGGAAAGATGATGACATTAGAAACTATAGAAAAGTCAAGCACTACAGCATCCATCCTTTGCAGTTCTTCTACAGCATTGTGTTCTCTGGCTAGCAGCTGCACAACAGGAACAGAAGTCTGCCAAGCCATTGTGCTCTTTTCCTTTAGATGTCCATACCCCAGTTTTCAATGGAAGTACAAGTTTACTAGATATGATACTAAAAATAAAAGAAAAAAAAAAGCAGGAAGATCCACAAATTTAAGTTAATTGCTTTGCCTCTTACTAACTTTAAAATTTTGCAGTGTTTCTGCATTTGAGGGCAGAGTATAGAGGTGATCAATGTGGGACTGTCTTCTGCCTTATTAGAATGTAATACAGCTGCAGAATAGAGGACACCACAGCATATTAGTTCCCCTCATGCCTGAGAAATAATAGCTTTTGTTTGCCACAAGAAATCTAAACTCAGCCTGAAGATCATAGCCCAGCTGCAGTCTCATAGTTTAAAAACAAATGCCCTAGACTGAAAATATGCGAACAACAAATAGTTCACTAACTCTCAGTGAACTCAGATTCCTGAGATGATAGCTCATTTTTTAAAGAGTTAAAAAGCTGGTACTGTCCTACTCTCCTGGTGAATCTGAAGCTGACATACGGACTTGATGATCCTTTTCCATCTGCTTATCTTGCTAATATTGCAACATGCTTAAGAAACCCTTCTGAATGTATTGCCTACTGTCAATCTCCAGAGGTAAGTACAGTGACATCCCCCAGTACATCACTAGAGCAGACAGGAGAAGAAACAAAAATCATACTTCATGAGAAAAAAAGAAATATGCCAGATCAGTGCAAGGAGCAAGGTAGGGGAGAAAGAGGGACAAAAAAAAAGAAAATTGCAGAAAAGAGTATGGGCAGGGAGGACAACAAAAGAAGAAAAAAATCCGAGATCAAGAAAACAGTTACTCCTTGATTCCTGCTGTCTCAGAAGTAACAGTCTCAAACATGAAGACATAAAAAGTTCTCAGTTTTCCTAGATGAATGATGGAAAAGTAAAAAAAGTAGAAGAAAATTAAAAAAAGGAAAAAAAGTACACTTTGTAATCTAACATTTTCAGTCCTAAGACTCCAACAGTTTTCAACACAGTAACAGCTGTTCCATCTGTTAAGAAGAATTTGAAAAATATCAAATGGGGCAGTTCTAACAGTTTGATATTCTTTTTTCAGCATCTTTTTTTTTATACCCTTTGTACGGAGACCACCGGTGGGGCTCTGATTTATGCTGAGGCTGTTTAGAAAAACAGAAATACTATTTTCATGGAGGCTCCAGTCCACTATGAAGTTTCAAATAGCCTTTGGTTTTGATGGAAGCCTATAATAGTTGCTGTGTGCTCTAACTGATGGCAATAACTGATTAGGAATAACTATTTATACTGAAATCAATACATAAGAGTTTCATGATTCAACATATCTTTCTCATTGAACACACCTATAGCAGGCCTTTTGATATCTTTCTGTTGTTAGTTACAAGTTAATTTCAAATTAATTAACAAAACATGGTTTTCCCCCGTTTCCTCAAGAAAAAACATCTTTCATATCTTCCCCATCTGATCCAGTAAGGACAGTCTTTCAAATGGCATTCTTGAAAATTCACAAAAGCAGTGCAGTGCAAAAGGCTATCCCTGCAATTCACTTCAAGAGGTGAGAAGCAGCTCTCCTTTGTACTAATCCCAAGCAGAAAGCACTGAGAATCAGCTGCACTAGAAAGGAATTGAAGAAGTAGATCTGTTTGTGATGCTGTGCACTGGTTTTGGCTGGGATGGTGGTATTTTTCTTCCTAGTAGCTGCTACAGGGCTGTGTTTTGCATTTGTGCTGAGAACACAGGGATGTTTTGGTTATTGCTGAGCAGCCTCAAGGTCTTCTCTGCTTCTCACTCTTCTCTGTCAGCGAGTCGGCTGGGTAGACACAAGGAGCTGGAAAGGAGCACAGCCAGGACAGCTGAACCCAACTAGCCAAAGGTCTATTCCATACTACAGAACCCCATTTCCAGTACAGAAACTGGAGGGATCTGGTGGGGAGGGGCCGACCTCTGCTGGGGCATTGGTCAGACGGTGGGGAGCAATTGCACTGAGCAGCACTTGAGTTTCCATTTTTTTTGTCACCTTGAATTTTATTTCTCTCTCTCTGTTATATTTCTTTTTATTACCATTATATATTGTTATGGTTATCATCATATTTTATTTTTTGTTTTAGATAGCAAACTGTTCTTATCTCAACCNAGTGCAGTGCAAAAGGCTATCCCTGCAATTCACTTCAAGAGGTGAGAAGCAGCTCTCCTTTGTACTAATCCCAAGCAGAAAGCACTGAGAATCAGCTGCACTAGAAAGGAATTGAAGAAGTAGATCTGTTTGTGATGCTGTGCACTGGTTTTGGCTGGGATGGTGGTATTTTTCTTCCTAGTAGCTGCTACAGGGCTGTGTTTTGCATTTGTGCTGAGAACACAGGGATGTTTTGGTTATTGCTGAGCAGCCTCAAGGTCTTCTCTGCTTCTCACTCTTCTCTGTCAGCGAGTCGGCTGGGTAGACACAAGGAGCTGGAAAGGAGCACAGCCAGGACAGCTGAACCCAACTAGCCAAAGGTCTATTCCATACTACAGAACCCCATTTCCAGTACAGAAACTGGAGGGATCTGGTGGGGAGGGGCAGACCTCTGCTGGGGCATTGGTCAGACGGTGGGGAGCAATTGCACTGAGCAGCACTTGAGTTTCCATTTTTTTTGTCACCTTGAATTTTATTTCTCTCTCTCTGTTATATTTCTTTTTATTACCATTATATATTGTTATGGTTATCATCATATTTTATTTTTTGTTTTAGATAGCAAACTGTTCTTATCTCAACCCATGACATACTGCTAATGATGAGAAAGAGATTACACTGTAGATGACTACCATGATTATCTCAATCAATTATATTCTGTGCAAAACTCAGATTTCATTAGCTACATTCTTTGAGACTTTATCTACGTGAAAACTCTGTTCATTACCTAGAATTGATTGCAAACTACATAACCTAGCACAACACTTGAGTCACAGAACTTTGGCATTGGTGATAAACATTAGTTGTCTATACAGTTATAATATTCAAATTTGTACAGATTATTGAAGGACAAATTGAGTAGCTGTATGCTCTTAAGGGACTAGGTATAACCCAAGACTGATTCATGGCATTTAAGATCATATGAGAACAAAGCTTAAAATGATGTTTGAAGAGTATCAGTCCATCTACCTTTGTTTTAATAGTCACTGCAACACAAGTAAGCCTATGTTACTCTAAAAGTGATGACAGTTACTCAGGGTGTGGCAGTGAAAAAAGGATAGGCTGGGCATTTCTTGAGTGTTTCAAATACTGAAAGACTACTGCCGTTGACCTGAGATTTTACTGAGGATTAACCAGTCTCTCATTCTCTTTGGTGAAAACACTCATTTTTCTCTTCTAGTAAATCAAACAAGTATTTTTCTTTTCTATCTCTACCTTCATTGGAAATCATTCCCAGTTTGTTTCATTAAGGCTGGAAGATAATCTTTCATCTGCATTTCACTGCAGTATGTTTGGTTTTTTTATGTCCTTTTTGAATCTCTATAGGACTATTTAAATACAATGCTTTATTCTAATAATCTAGCTGCAATGTCTTACACCTATTGACACTGCTAAACCACATAGTTTTGTTGATGCTATGTGGCAAAAAAAACAAACCCAAAGCAAAGAAAACCAGTCATCGTTACTTTTGCTAACAGGAAATTAGGATGTTGCCACTACATTCCTTCTAAAGATTATATTTTCACACATAAAACTAAAATACAAAGCTTGGGCTTGTTAAATGGCTTATACCCAAGGAGGGAGGGAGAGAGGCACTCTGAAGGGGATTATTTGTCCACTGATAATCACTTAACCCTAATCCTGGGGTAGTCCACTGTTTCCAAATGGACCTCAAAGCAAACGGGAAGACAGGCTAACAAAACTTCTTTAAAGAAGACTTTCAAAAAGAGATAGGACTTTATCTGTGTTTAACATTTTGCTGCTCTGACTTCTTGCAGAATTCCCCACTTCAGCAAATACCTAAGGCTCCATGAACATTCACTAGCTGAGCAATGTATACCAAACTCTTCCAGCTTCCACCTCAGCATCCAGCTCCTACTGACACATCCTAACCACTGCGTAAAAGAATTATGTTCATATATAAATGTGTGGTTCATCTTCAGCCACAGGTATTTAGGTAATTTAGGAGCAACAGAACAAGCTGCAAAGTGAGAAACTGATACATATACTCATCCTCTTACTAGTGTAAAACCAGCATTTTAGGAGGTAAACTGGATTCAGCTGCCTATTTGAGTATGGAGAAGAGCAAAGCAAAGCAAGGCCTTTCTGCCAAAGTTTCTAAACATGCATTTGAGTGTTTTTTTTTTTAAAGGATTTCTTTTCCAACACTCTCAAAAAGCTGATAAGAAGGTACTTAAATTTGCATACACATCTGCTTGCATATAAAAACTGCACTGGCACATACACAAAACATCTAAGTGCCAGTTTTCCAGAAACTAAACACAACATAAAACATCTCCTCCCCAAGCAGAGAAATCTACTTTTCAGAATGTATCTCACTGTACAACAGTATCTGACAGTAGGATCAGTAATACTCATGTTTTCACTCCTCAATGTATTTTCAGCACAACTTTGACTAGATGTAATTCAGAAGTAGAAAAGGATTGCTCTACCAGACTTCCCACTCCATGGAAGAAAATAGAAAGGCTGCCAGAGCCCTGAAGTTGGAACAGTGTTTGTAAAGTGACTCTAAATGCCAGGGGAGACAGAATCTCATTCCTTTCCTTTTCTTTCCTCTTACTTCCTGAGAAATTTCCACTATGCAGCCCAAGTAATCTAATCATTACCTGGGGCTATATCTATGTACTGGGCCTAATTAGTTAAAAATACAGTAATGAATTCTTCCCAAGCCTGCAATTAAGACTCCACATTAATCTTAGTCAATAACTTCATTCGGTTTTGGTTTTCATCCTGGAATAAAAGTAAAGTGATAGACTAGTAGTCCCAGAGTCTAATCCTCTTTAATCCCACAGACTCTGGTCTAAGGAAATGGGGAGGCACAGTTCTCCCTGCTGTCCTGCCATGTCTCACCCTTGACTTGGACCAATCAGCTCCAAGACAGCACTGATTAGCATCTATGCTCTTTGTTCCTCATCAGTTCTTACTGCCAGAAGTTAGTAACCAATTACATGGATAGCTAACCACTAGCAGCTCAACAGAAACTATCAGCTGTTTTGACAGAGATTCATGAAAGTGATTTACAAACTATGGCCACAAAAACAGGGATGCAAACCTTAGGAGCTCCAGATCTTCATGGTGTTCAGTCATTCATAACCTATGAAGATTATAAGCTAAAACTCAGTCCTAATAATGGACAATGGATGTAAGTTTTAGCATGAATGAGTTTTAAATGGGGCTTGAAATAATTGACCACTTTACTGGTTTATTTATTCCACAAAGATATAAGCAAGGACTCATCTTGCTTTGTGCCACTTAAGAACAGAGCTCTGTTGGTTGCTTACTAGACTTTTGAATTACTCACAGCTTTTGGAAATCCTAAATCACCCTGATGAAGAACTGGTAGAGTGAGGAAAGAAGCCTCAGCACCTTCACCTGCATACACTCTGACTCCTGATCCCTCTTTTCCCACTCTGGTGCACCCATGTAAGGGGATGTGAAGAGAAGTTTTGTCTACTTTAAAAAGAGATGCAGTACTGCTGCAGTCCCAGTAGATGACAGTTATTCTGAGGGCCTTGATGAGCTCGGTGTTTCAGTGCTGCAGACCCAGGTGACAAAATACTCAACTCTGAATGCAAATCATGTACAGAAGTTAACTAGCAAGGGCACCAGCTGCAAAATTTGACAACTGGCAAGCGCAATGACTTGGATCACTTTGACCCTGCTCTTTTATTCACCCTTTATTAATTTTGTGGTGTAATTCAAAATAACATCATTCAGCCTTTACACTGCAGTGTAGTAAAACTGACTTGCAGTTGTTCTCTATTTCCACTTCCATATTACAGCAATAACAGCCTGCCTAATTAAAAAACAAACAAAAAAAAAACCACCAAACCACACCTAAAAAACCAAAAGCACGAGTACTTACAGAGTTGTCTTTCACCAGAAGAGCACAACACTGGATTCCTGCCAACAGCATTTTATGGGGATTCCAGGCGACAGAATCAGCCCTGCAAAATTGAGTAAAGGAGGTGGAAATGAGGTACTAGAGAACCAAAAATGGACAAACACAAGCAAAGCAGACAAGTTAAATTTCTCATTCTTTTCTCTCTACACACACAGAGATTCAGAAATGTCTTCAATTAACAGTAATATGTATTTTCGAAAGTACAGCTCTCATGGAGGCCTACAGGTCACACAACTTTCACCTTGGACCCTAGTAAGTGTGCCCATGAACTAAAGTGACTTACCTGTGGATACCATGAAGAAGTCTGCAGTGCTTCTTGGATATCAAAGCTGAGCCACCCCAAGAAGCCTGTTGGAACATTTACAGAGCCAAGACAATATTATTTGTATCAGGTTCTTTTGATATACTTCAACTAATAATATCCAAAGATGTTTCATCCCATTTTAAACTTAGTTTACTACCCCATTAGTGGGCTAAATTTTGCCTTTAGTATCATCTACTGAAATAAAGACAGCAGCCTGGGGCTCTGCCTAAAATAGAGGAGCTGATGGTTTGGGCCACTATGTGAGACACAAACTACACTGTCCCTTCTGTATAAGCAGGGGTATGAACTGAAGTGTCCTTGCATAAACCTGATCCAGTCCTGACATTGAATCAGAAGATAGTGCTTTCTTTCCCTCAACCTAAGCAGTGTGAGCAGAAAGACACACTTTGCGTATCTTCTTGCTGCTAGCTGTTTCATCTCTGAGACATTCACAAGGGAAATAGTAGAGAATTACAGCCTCTGTCAGTTGCAAAGTCTAGGCTCAGATTTTCAACACAGATTGGATATGAAAAGCTAAGTCAGTGAGTAGACAATAGCAGCATTTATGTTATCAGCAATTCAACTGACCTTAACATGGAGTAAGACTCACCACATCTTTCAGGTTATCTAAGAACTGTGTGGTCTGAGAAACATTTAGGCCTTCTCTGTAGTGAGGAGCTCTCCAGTCAAACTCCTTAATGAGTGTCATGTATTCAAGACACCTATCCTTGGGTGACACCTTTTGCAGATGTCTCCCTCCATAGAGTATAGGAGGAACCCAAACAACAAGCTTTTATTACAGAAGTTTAATTTCTGGGCAACTGGAGTCAGGGAACGCCAACAGGGGCTGTGAAACTTCAGTTCTCAAACAATAGCCCACAGGGAAGGAGTGGAGAGAACATGCAACAAACAGTTGTCATGTCATACAGTACATTTGAGAAATTATTAAATATTAAAAAAATATATTCTCTATGTTCATGCAGGCAAAATCCACATAAGCAGATTCCCTGTGAAGTAAGCATGGCTCTTCAGAGAAGCACAAGAGGCATCAGTCCACAAAACATCTGGACTCAGCTTATTTTAAGGAAAAGATTTATACATTTTGGGCTAATTAAAAGAAAAAAAAGAAATCGGAGTTGAAGATTCGACCTCTACATGGAGAAACCATGCTTATTTAGTGCTTTTTTTCCTTGAAAGAAACAGCTGTGACAGCAGATCTGTGAATTCAGCATCAGTATTTGCTTCACAGACCATCCATTAGGAACAAGATCTGCCGCCTCTGGGAGACAGAAACAGTAACGGCGCACAAGGGAAATGAAAGGTTAATAACTTGTCTTAACACATGTCTTTCTCACTAATGCAGTGCATTAACATACCACATCATATTTTATATAGACATGCTCACAATATCCTTGCTGAGGAAAAGATTGCTGCTTGATCTACAGGTGGGACCTAAGGCAGCAGATTTTTTGCCTTAAACTTCACAGTAATCCTGTGGCAGAACCACAGTTTGAAACTGGGTTTCTCCAGCTAGCTCAAACTTGCCATGTTACGGGAAGACAATCAAATGGAACTTCCTATTCATAGGAAAACTTTAGTCTTCTCATTCTATTATTCAAGAAAGTCATTTGTCTTTTCTAGAGACTATTAATCAATGAACACACCCAGCTCGTAATCAGCATCCAAATGAAAAAGAAGGTGCAGAAGATATCAGCAATTACTACCTCCACAGCACCATTGGCATTACTTTCTGTCTTTGTTTTAAAAATTATTGCTGGAGATTTGGAAGAGAGGAATGATAGTGCTGGAGGTCCAGGTATCTCCACCACCTTTCAATTTCTCCTTGAGCCAGATGAATCTGTGCTCCATGCTTCTTCACCCAGTGCAAAGACTAAAGTGCTCAGGGATCCAGAGCTGGTAACAAAATAAAAATTTATGAGACGATATCTAAAGAAAACTGAGAATCACTGGCTGGAATCACTGGCTTTGTCTAGTTTTAGAGACATCTAATGATGGAGGCTGCGCAACTTAATCACTTCATTTATGTTTAACATCCCTACTGATTTAAAGTGCTGCTCCTAAACAATGTTAACTCTTATCACATCTCCAGTGGCTGGGTGAACAAATTATTCCTTTTCTGTTTTGCAGCAGCTTTTAAAGCATCTATAGACTATTATGTATTGTCTCTGTCTTTTCTAATTTAAATAGTGTGTTTTTAAACTTTCCCATTGGTCACAATTTCTAGATATGGTTTTGTTTATCCTCACTGCATCACTATTTTCTAATCTTTCTCCTTTAGGTCTCTAATCTTCCTGAAATGCAGCTTCTTATTTGGACACAATCTAGATAAAGCAGATGGAGTACCAAGCAAGAAAGAGAGAATTTAGATCTCTTTTTATTCAATTCTGAAAAACATTTAACCCTACTTGAAAATACCAATAATTGCTGATCTGTGATGCACTGCAAACCCGAGATCTTTTTCTGCAGATCTGCTGTCTAGCCAACAATTCCCAGCCCATTTTTGTGCAGTTGATTATTACAGCTTGAACATAGAGCTCCATAATTTTGGAACTGTAGCCTAACTTTTCCACTTTTTTTTTTTTTTTCTCCAAACTGTCAAGATCTTTGATTGCTAATCCCACATTCTCACTGTCTCTTGCAGCAGTTTTTTGTCATTTTCAAATTTAATGTATTTTTTTCATATGAGTTATTAATGAAAATATCTGATAACTTCTATTCTAGAATGGACCTTTGTGGAACCCTGCTCAAAACTTTCTCCCCTTTCAGCTGTGAACCACTGATAACTGATCTCTTGGTATTATTTTCCAGACAGCTTTTCACTCACTACCTGAGCTGCAGCTTGGCATGTTTCTCTGGCTTTTTGATGAAATGTTGCAAAGACTCAGTAAAGTTAACTGTTTCTCCTCCATCCATGAGACTACAAAAGGAAGGCAGAGAGATCAAACTCAGTTGACAAATCCAGCTGAGAGCACTGCAGCACAGCTAAAAACGCAAAGACTATTACCTGTGTCCCAGGCAATCTCATAGGTAACTACCTATGAGAAAATTACTGTGTTTCATATGCAAACAAACTACTTACAGCTGATCACTGGGAATCACAGTGACCACAGTCTGATTAAACTACCTACCTAAGCACAGACTAATAAATCAAATCTGATTTTCTGTACTGGAAAGAAAAAGAAAAATCAAAAGGACCAGCAGGTAAGAAATACTCATATACAGTACTTAAAGCTACTCACAATACATGATATATGTGAGCACTGGTGCTTGAGTGCATATTGATGATGCAAATCAAGTCATTAAGATGTACATTAAAATGCAATGAGCAACTGGAATGCATGTATGAATATTGTAATGTGCACAAAATAAGCCTGGTTATAGTCTCCACACTTAGGCTGTTGAACGGCTTGACTACTGAGACACTTTGAGCTTATTGGTACTATCTTCTTAAAACAACCTTTGCCATAACTCCCTTTTCTTCTTTAAGTTTGTCTCCATGTGAGAGTTTATCTACTATTTCTGACTTTATTGAAATTTATCTTCCTGAAGCCTGCTGATTTTATGTTGATGTTCTCCCTTTCGCCCCTTCTAAGAATCATGAGCTTTATCATTTTATACTTAATGAAAAGAGTATCCATAAGGCAAACATATCAATTCTCAGGATCAGAAAATATTCTGAAATGAGATACATCAGTGTAAATCTGGAAATAACACCACTGACATTCATATAAAATGTTCTTATAAACAGTTCTTGAGACCATTTCCAACAGATAATCCTGATTCTCACCAAGGAGTCCTAAATTAGACAGAACTTTTCGCTATTTTTAATTGTACTGTATCTTCCACCAAAGTTACAGCAGGCTCAAACAGCAGCCACTCATTTGCTATAACTCAGACTTCATACACGTAAATCATTCAACCAGAAGCCAAGCCTCTCAGAGGAATGTATATCCTCAAAGCTTTCAAAAATAATATATTCTTGCCTATAAGGCAAGAAGGAGGTAGGCTTGCCTAAAAACAAAGAAAAAAAAAATATCTGTGCATCTTATATCCTCTGTATGGCAGATGCCTGGTCTCACTGTACCTTCTTACATATTATTCTAGCAAACTTATTTCTAATGGTGCTGTGGGTGGAAAAAAAAAGGTCACCTTATGAATTACAGTCTGCTCATTTGACCATAGCAATTTGTGTATATATGTATGCTTGACATCACTTACACAGAAGGCTTTCGGTCTTCTCCTCATAACCTGTTCTCACATAAGTACAGCCAGAAACTTTAAACAAAAAATAAAGAATCAGCCACCCACTCACTCCTTCATAGGCAGAGAAAAGAAAGATGAAAAAAATACTAATAGACCTCCTGAGGACCACTGAGAGGTTCATCACATGAATCATGTCTTCACAGAATGATTGGTCTTCCAGACCATAAACCCAATTTATTGACATCTGACAACTGCAATCACAGTTCAAACAGAAAATTAAGATATTCACTGACATTTTTACCTTATTTTAACATGAGGAAAACTGGAAGAAAAGTTAATTCTTTACAAAACATTATCACCTGCCTACGAAGTGTAGAGTTCAGTACATACGCTCTAGGTTCATTCTACCTACTTTTAGTCATACTCCAGGTACACAGAGCATATTAGGAGCCTAGTCTTCGTCCTCCTATAATCATTAGAGATGGCTGCAGCCACGTCTATTCAAGTCATCTAAGACTCAACACAGATTCTGAATATAGCCTTTTTCCATTGACTATACATGGACATACAACAGACTGGTGCCTAATGCTTATGCTGTGCTTCTGCTGAAACCCTGCTGGGTCATTCTCACCACCACACAGCCACGAAGAGGCTTTGCATACACTTTAAATACTAGGGCTACGTTCTGCATCTTTGACTCCAAGTCAATAAGAAAAGTATTTTTTGACTCACAAACACAGCGACTTTATTTATTAATGTCTCTGAGACATTTACTTGAAACACACATCATTGCTAAGTTTTTCTTTAGATACTCAGCATTAAACAAACAGTTCAAAAATTTAGAGCAGGTATAAAAAGAATCTCCATTAATGTTGCTCCAGATTCTCTCATTGCTATATGGCTTTTAGTCAAGCCATTCTGGATTTGTGACATTGCAGTTAAAGAGAATGGGATTTTAGAAAATATGAAGAGACCTAGTTTTAAAAAAATCCATCTCCAGCTAACACTTTCAGGCAATAAAAAAAAAAAAAAACAAAACAAACTCAATGATTTGATATCCAAACCCAAAATTACAAAGAAATTATAAAAGAAAAATTTCTGAATAATTAGGGAAAACATAAGGAAATCTACAGGAAACCTGTAAATATGAAAAAGAAAATTATGACTGTTTGAATCAGAAATATACCTTTATTTTGACCTGTTTGAACCATACACCATTATCCTAACATGGCCATTCTCCAACAGCATAAAGAAATAACCCAAAATTATATTTGTATATAATCTCTCTAATCATTTTTAGGAGGTCAAAAGAAGAAATTCATTTTTAAATCATTTTTAAATATAACCTGACAATGACAAAATATGGATCTATCTGCTTGGGAAAACTAAATTATTTTATGTTTTTCAGGACATTTAATGAAGACAAATTGGAATGAATTGCTGTTCCCAAAAATGTTTAGAGCCCAAAGAAACATTGACAGTCAAAGGAAAACGGCATTATTAAAAAAGCAAAAGCTAGACATTGTACAAACTCACGTCAACATGAAGCCACAGGCCATACTTTTCACAGATATCGGCAATTTTATCCAGAGGATCAAATGCTCCCAGTACTGTTGTGCCTGCTGTAGCACACACAAGAAATGGTGCTGACCCCTGTAACAGGATTCAAACCAGAAAAATTCTCAGTTGCATTGCTCCTTTCCTCCAGTATATCTGCAGAACTAAAGTATAAAAGGGTCTAAGAATGTAGGACAAAGATATGGCAGTCTACATTTCAGTTTCCCAGTAGAAAGTACTGCATTAAAAAGTGATGATTTTTTTTTTTTTAAAAAAGGCATTTTCTATTTCCAGTTAACATCATCCCAGGGCAGACTTCACCAGCTTCAGACTGTTTTGACAGATGCTCATTTTGCCATGATCAAAACATACTGGATATTTGACATCTCTCTTTATACTCTGATTTTTTTCTGTCTTCCATATTTTACAACCACATTTGCTCCCTTCTGCCAAATAAAATAAACCTACTAGTTCAGCCAACAAGCTACCCATGCAAGCAAAGGGCTTGTGCCTCTAGGGGTTCCACCTGCATTGTCTCTGCAATGCCCCTATTCTCTGCCTGGTGAAGAGGAACCTTAGTTTAGACAACACGATTTGCCTTCCACAGGACTGGCACAAAGATTGTCTGGGACAGTCACCACTGTCTGACTCCTATGCCTGATCTACAACAAAGCACTGCTCTCTTGCCTCTACCCCTGACTAGGAAACAGGAGAAGCTGTAGATAGTAACCAAATGTCAGGAGAGACACTACTGGAAATCTCAGCTTTAAGATTAGACATGTGGGATAAGGAAAACTTTTGTCAGGTTGTAGTCTTAGCCAGCCATTCATACGCCATCCATTCTGGTTTCAGTACATTTGCTTATCACTTTTCCAGTCAACAAAAAGCAGGTGAGTAATTACAATAGCAGACTAGGTCACATACTCCTCCAGATGAACATGCTTGTGCATACTTAGCAGAAACTGAAACAATAAAAACAACTGGTGGAGTCTTTAAGAACTCCATGAAATTGAGAGTATCAACCCTAGCAATGACTATATGGTCTCACTTGCTGGTAAATATTTGCTGAAGGAACTCCTCAGCTCATTTCAGCATCTGTCCCACATTATGACAGCATAGTTACTGAAGAGGCACGAAAGTTGTTATTAGATTGTATAATCTGGGATCCCTGGAATTCACTTACAGTGAATTAAAACTCTCAGATGATAAAAGTCTCTCTGCTGATGTAACTCAATGTCACTTCACTGAAACCAGACATCAACTGACGAGTCAAACTCCACACAAGTCTTTCATGTGTCTTCACTTCAGCTGAAATCTGATCTCTCTCTTTAAATAAAAGTGTTGCCACTTTTAGACATCTGCTACAGAGACAGACAAGCTTGATTCACATTTACACTGACAGTTTTATACCTCTTTCAGAGTGCAGAGAACAGTTAGAGCAGTAGATAATCACAATTTATTCATATTTTTAAATTTCTTTACAAATTGCTAAAGCGGTGAAAAGTAACCTTGGAAAGGATTCAAATTAATCCTATACATTCACAAAGAATTGCCAGTTATAATTCACTTCTGAGTCATTCATACTTAGAACAACCTACTGCAAAAGTCAAACTTTACAAACCAGCCTGAAGCTCAAATACAAAATGTCTGCAAGTGAGGCAAAGATGTATCTGCTGCACCTAGATTTCTGTTAGCGTTCTCACTAATTTTCTCCCACAACTACATCAAAGTCAAAGGCACCTCAGCAGCCTATAGGTGATATGACTGAATATGGAGACAAGTCTAGGATCTCTACAAATTCCAAAAATTGCTACATTTTTCCCACAAATAAGGAAATTCTTATTTTGATTCTTCTTGACAAAATAGTTAAATAAATCTCCCTGACAGAATTCTCTAGAAAAGAGGCCTAAGACTTCCTATTCATAGTCAAAGACCATTTTGTGCTCCCATCACTAGCAAATACATCAATTGTTGTCTAGAGTCATTAGAATATTTACTGTAATTCACTGAAGTACCCTTCTGTAAAAGTTGTAAAGTAGCACTCTATCAAGGACAGGCACACTTACTCAAGCTCTGATGAAATGAAAACCTTCCAATATACCTGTAACTTCCATTAAAATGCAAGTGAAATAGTGTTCTCTTGCAAGCAGAGCATTTTAATACAGAACATTTGTTTTTAAATTGCTGCACATCACACTGAATTTGACCTTTTAAAAAAAATCATAAATGCCAGAGGTCTTCTTTCAAATAGCCATTAAATTTATTATTACATCAACAAATACAAAATCTGGTTTTGCAAGGGCAAGAGCTCATTCTTCTGTCGGCCTCCTTTCCCTTGTTCCATTTTATTTCAGTCCCTTTTTTCCCCTCCCAGCTTGTTCAAATAAGTAAAGGACGAGTTGTTCTCCACAAATAATGCAAAGTACAGAAACAGGCAAGCAAGAGAGTTTTCTAGGCTATTAAGGTCACCGTGTATCGTTATGCTACCTAGCATGAAACCCAAAGAAAAGAGATGTAACTCAGCAGAAGATCTTAGTAAAAGACATTGTGGCCATGTCAGTACATTACAGGATAGCACTGTCTTGGCTTTTTTATCAGCCACAAAAGTAGGTTTCACGAGGTAGAACTCCATGGTGGGCAATCATTCACAACATGGACTTTGCACTGGTTGCTTAGTATTCACAGGTCATGGAACAAGGACTGAGCTCCAAATCCTACTGCTCTGATAAACTAGAAGTGCGAAATAAAGTGAGCTAACCAAGTTAAAAGAAGATGCTCTGCGTCTTAGAATTCACATTCAGTCCTCCAAACGTGCTAAATAAATTACATTGCCTACAGGTAAGTGCTGTCTTACAAATTGTGGGAATGTATGTTAATGTCCAAATATACATGGATCAGTACATTTCCAAACACTGGCCTTTGACTTTCCATTTGGCAAAGTCCCTGGGGGAAAAGATGCACAGCTCAGAACCTCTGCACTCTTGCTACAACCCGAGAAGGGACTAAATTTAGCATTTGTGGCTTGTATGATAGTTTTAGAGACTAAGCCATATGTTACAGTTCTTGCTCACTGCAAAGGACAGAGCAATAGCTGCTGTAATTAACTGAAAAAAACCCTACAGTTCCAATTTACTGGTTAAGAAAAACAAATACTGCATCCATTTTAAAAAGGATCAAGGAAAAAAGAAATCCTGGAAGAAATGTGCTAAATACTTCTGAGCAGTGCTGTACTCGGGATTTTCATCAGTAGTAAACACCTTGAGGAATTTTTTCTCCCTCTTAACAGTGTAGCATGTAGAAGTCTTGGTTTGTTCCACATGGTTGTGGCAAAGAGATTGCACCTGTGGAAAAGGCAGTTACATTAACTGCCCTGTTTTTAAGATTTCACTCATTCTTTTTTGTTTTCTTTCCCTCAGACACAAGCACACAGTCTGCATACACTCCTCCTCTCTCCATGCTCTCTCCCCCTCTCACCTCTTTCCTGGCCCGCTGGACTTGTTTCTCCAGTTCCTCAGGTATCATCTTACCTCTAAGGGACACAGATTTAAAACTTTTTCAGTTACATACAAATAGGTTAGTTATGTACAGCACTACTGCATTTTAAAAAGGCTCAGAGACCACAGTCTCAAGTTTTGCTTGCTTACCTTTCATCTGTTTTGATGAAGTAAACATTCTCTGTACCAATACCCAGGAAAGAGGCTGCCTTCTTCATGGAGTAATGACACTGTAAATGAAAAAGGCATGATTAAAAAAAAAGTAATTAAATTTAAAACAAAAGAAATTCCTTAGCAAAGGGAACTGTGACACTGAAGTTAATTTAATAGCAGTTAACAGTCATGACAACAGCATATCCTAGGACAAAAAGGAAACTGTCAAAGCTACACAGCATCAAGACCATCTTGTCTTTCACAATGACACACACTGACGACTGGGGAAAATAAGACCAAAAAAACCCATATACCATGTTTAAAATGTGGGCTTAAAAAAAAAAATAAAGCACTCCATTCCATACAAATTTTTTAAAGCTGGTTCTGCATTATAATGAAAAGGAGAAATTTCGAAGTATCAGGGAATAATAATAATTGTTTAAAAATATTTTAATAGAACCAAGTTAAAAGTATGAGTGGAAGAGAAAGGAAATCCATGAAAGTCCAAAGGCTATGGAACTCAATGACGTAGAAGCAATCAATAGGTCTGAAAGTCCAAAAGCACTGCTCTTTGGAAACTGGATCCTTATTAAGGATGTATTTTACCACTCTGTATTTTAGTTTCTACCACTTCATTCTTGTAATTTTTCTATATGCTTTCTCTAAATAGGAGTGGTTGACCACTGAAAGAGACAGGATACTATGCTAAAATGACCCGTGGCCTGATCCACCAACTTTGCTCACAGGACCAAGAAGCTCAAGATCCAAGACTTACCAAAGCCTTTAGATGTGGTACCATTGAGACTTCCAAGGCTTTGAAAGCCCTATCTCTGCAAAAGGATCCAAAAATCATGGTATTGTGAAATTATTCATGTGGACATGAATCTTAGAAGCCATTACAAAAGCCAGTTGCCTTTAAATAAGGACTCAGCAGATCTTCAAAAGCTAGTATGAATTTTGTGAACAGTTCCAGTCTGAACCCGTCTGCATTTTTCAGAAAATGAAGTTACTATTTCAGCAAAGAATTTTAGCTTGGTCTCATCAGAAATGTCTTTGAGTACAGACATATGCAGCTCACTTTTCACTTAGCACTGAATAAACACCATTAGTGCATAAAGCCTGTGGAATTAGTATAAAAAGAACAGGACCCTTCACCTGCTCAAAGAATGTTAGAAATGGGTGTTTATTCAACCAGAATGTGGTAAAATGGCTCTGATGAGAAGAATACTCAAACCCATGCTGTATTTTTTATGAGCTTTCTTCTGATAAACAAATATTCAAAGTATATCTTGCCATATTTCCAATATTTACCTTTATAAAGACCTGCTCTACTGTGGATACTGTTCACTCCAGCATAAGAATGGAATTTTGTTGTATTCCCAGAATATAGCACGCTGATCCTTCCTATAGTACGCTTAATCCTTCCTCAAGATTAGCCTGGAAATTCAAGATATAGTAACCTTCTTAACCTGAAGATACTTTTAGTTGTCAAAACTACTCTGAATAACCCGCAGCACTCCAAATGTCTACCCCCTCATAGCAATGGAATCACTTCTGAGGGTATATAGCATTTCTTAGGACCACAGAGTTCTCAGAATCAAGATCGTCAGCCTTGGATTATCACTGCTCTACTCAAAACATGAAATTGGCTCTTTTTACACATTACTCCTGAAGAGTTAAAATAAGGCATATTCCAGCAACTGTGAAGATGTCTAGAACTGTTACTTTTCATACAGGAGGTGAAGCCAAGTGGTTAACTAATTCCATTTTCTTCCAGAGAGTTCACACAAATGCAGTTACCGCAGAACATAATTATGAAAAACGTAAAACATTTTAATGTGTGGGCATGAATATATTAAGGGTATTAAAGCCTGTCACGTTTATTTTGATGAGATGGTTCATCTCAAAGGGCTCTTTTTCTCTTTGACAAAAAGGTTTTCCCCATCGTCATCCACCTTTTAAATAAAAGCATACAAAGTTGCTATTTGATACTATCAGGTAGTTTTAAGAAAGTTTCATTTTGTAACATGACACATCCACAAAGCCTTCAGGGCTCATTCATTTAGATTGTTACAAGAATAATAACATACATAGGTGGATAATTAGTCTTACATCACATCAAATTATATCAGTAATGGTAATAATGATTGCAGAATGGCTGTGTGTTGTTCAGTAGAAGTCTATAGATGTTTTCAACTGATTAGTGAATCATTTAAAAGTTGCCTCCATCACTGATTTCTATCCATTACACTGATTTCTATCCATTAGGCTCAAATGAAAGACACAAATGACCAGGAATAATCAGATTGCTCCAAACTAAGAAAGCAGTAGACCTGCAAATTCAGTACATTTGTAAACAGGCAATCACTAAATCACCATTTATTACCAAAAAATAGTATAGAGGACTGGGAGAAATAAAAGTCTTGAGCACCTGAGAAGACGATATCAAAAAGCAGAGGGAAAGAGAAGGACAAAAGGGTATACCAAGACAAAACAGGCTGCAGGATACTTATTTCTCGCCTCCACAAGCATTTCTGCACTTTGTGGAAGACTTTGTCAGGTCTTCAGTAAAACAGAAAAGGGTCAAAGCTCACAATACTACACAGGCTTAGAATGTGCTTCCTTTGATGAAAAAATTTTATTGATCAAGAACATAGAAGTATTTCTTTTTTTCCTGCTGTCATTACTAGAAGCCTTTATGCTAAATTTCACTGCATCATTTTAAGAAAAAAATGTACCAGAGAACATTTAGCAGCTCCAGTCACAACACTGTCAACTAACTCATTTGTTCATATTCCCTTTCCAAAACAAAAGAGAGAAATAAATATCCAGATAAAAGGTATTCTTTGTACCACCATTGTAAAAGTAATTTTAAATAACAATTTTAAATACTGTGAGTTCAGATTACTCTTGTCATGTCTTTTGCAATTTTGTTTCGAGACATTATTAAATCTGTAACAATTTGTAGTAAGAAATTACTGCCTTTTGAGCACAAGATCAAATTGGAATAGTGCATTTAAAATGGTACAACAGCCCATCTTAACTATAGCTAGACATGGTTTTCATTTCCTAATAACATTTGCAAAGACAAGGTACATTCCCCTTGCGCTCATTAAAACAGAAGATAAATTCATATTTCTTTGATTTTGAAAAAGTTTCCTAGTAACATGATTGCATAAAGCAATTACATTATTATGAGATTGTTTTATTACTGGTTTTTGTCTGTTGTAATTTCAACAGGGGACAACATGCTGAGCTAATGTTGTGTTCTCTCACTTTATTACATTCATGATCAAGTTGCACTGGGGAGGAATTTAGTTTCATTGCATCTAAAAAACTGCTCATATCAGCATGCACTTCTCAACTATTTACATATCCTCCTCTATCCTCAGTTACTTCAGATTTAGCAGATTTCTACCTTTCAGATAAATGCAATACATTCTTGTGTCAGAATAAAGTTCAGATGGGACCCAAAAAGCAAGAAGTGATAAAAAGGTGAGTTGACAACTGTAACTGTTTTAAGCTCCTACAGAGCCACAAATTGTGCCTTAAGAAAGTGGGATTTCACAATTTCACTACAACTGTTGCCTCAAGAGGAACCACTCAGTAAGGGTGCAGCAAGAGAACTACAGAGTAGTATCATAAACAATGTTTGCTGAGTAGCACCATAATTTTAAGTAGCTAAGCATTTCACTTGCAGCAACAAGAGCCTTTTCATGCCTGAAGGCCAAATGGAGCATGTGAGGACCTTGGGTGGGCCATGCATTAAACATACACCTTCACATTATCCAAGAATTTACAAAAACACATAGCCCCACATTACATGAAAGTAAGTCACTGGCAAGCCCATACATTCTCCTGCTCTACAGTAAGGCAACTCTTTCAGTCTGCCAAGCACCAGACTGAAACTTTGAGACTTGGCAACTCGAGGCAAAAATAACTTCATTTGAACATAGAGTCGACGCCAAGCTGTAAAATGACACAAGCGCTTGAGCAGTCGTGTGTTTTGACTCCTCATCAATACTCTCAGTTCATTATAGCCTCATGGCTACTTCAAGCCAACACTGTTTGCTTGATTCACATTTAAATAAGCACAGTATTTTTTTTTTTTTCTGCTCCTCTGGCTATCTCTTCAGTATCAAGAGGTGCAAAATACTAAATAACAGAAGGTTCAAAATAAAGACAAATAACAAAGGTTGCATGACACAAGCACTTAAGTATTTATCTTCAGTGCAGGCTATTTATTACATATATAATCAATATGACATATCAGAACTAAACAAACTTCTACAAGGAAACACAATTTGGACTAAGTACAAGTAGATCTAAAATAAGTATATGTGAATATGCACATCTTCTGCTCCATAACCATGAATAAATGCTAGAGACCAAAGACAACAGAGTTTTATAGTAGAAGAGCTTATTGTTTTAGTTAAATCTTGCAATGAATTAAAATGTTACTTCATGATAAAAATTATGCTTCAAAAACATTAATGTAACGATTCAAACTTGGTTTTCCTCCTTAGCTATTTTGAATATGTAACATGATGGACTGAGGTGCTGAGGGATATGGTTTAGTTTAGTGATGGGCTTGGCAGTGTGAGGTTATTGGTTGGACTCAGTGATCTTAAAGGTCTTTTTCAACCATAATGGCTGTCTTGGACAACTTATGCAACACCTTTTTGTCAAAATAAGTCTCATGTATTTACACTGCAAACTGTCTGGAGCATAAACTCAAGAGCTAAAACTATTGTAGTAGCTATACACTTCCTAGTACAAGTTTCCCACTTCCACTGAGGCCTTTATACAGTGGAGTCAGAATTAATAACCACTCTATGCTAATTAGATGATAAACTTTTAAAATTGGAGGTGAGAAAAAAAAAAAGCTTCAGAAAATTAGCTTCAGAATAGACCTATGAATAGAACTCAATTTCTCTCAGTCAGTTTGGACAGGTAATATTAAAAAACTTTAAAACTAGTCACACATTTTCAATTATTTAAAGAAAAATGGTTTAAAGGTCCAGTACTATTTTCCAAAATGTTTTATGGTGAGTTTGGTTCTGCACCATAACCAATCTGTGCTCAGACATAAGGCAGAGTGCAAGCTGCAGAGCATCATCTCACAGGTCCACAAGTACTCAGTCTAGTACAAATTAAACATGTAGAAAGAAACTTTGCCATCCAAAACCTCTCTGTGGTTCTGCTAGACTTTATGCTATGGGAAATCGAATGTTGCAGACCTCCACAACACACCACAAGCATGCTGCTTCAGGTTTGCTCCATATACAACCTATTCTTAGATGAGTAGTTTTCAAGAGCAGGAACATCTGTGTTTTCTGAAAGCAAGGAAGATTCTGCAGGTGAATTTACCATGAGATTTCTCCACTTAGCTCCAAAATTCCACATCACACAGTGATGACCAATTTATTGAACCAGTGCCCTATCATATATGCAACTGACATAATTTTGCAGCCATTTAAAAGTAAAGTTCAAAGAGCTATTTTGTTTTATTTTTACCTCCTCCGAAGCAAACAGGACTAATCTTGGCAAACCTGAAAGCCCCTTTTCTTTTATATCAGGACAAAATTTGTATCTTGCTAAGTTCATAGCATACATATTAGAAACTGAGCCACCTGCAGAAAGACATAAAAATATCACATTAGCCACAGTCTAGCACCTGTCGTGTGTCCAAGCGTTGACTCATTAGGGCAAAAAAAAAAAAAATGAACCACACAGTTATCCTGTAGATGCACCCACCATATTCCTTCCCAAAGCTTCCAGACATAAAAAGAACTATGGACTCTGCAGCACGCATGGAAACACAGTGTGTTTGAATACTCTTTGGGGATATCTCTTGAAGGATATGAACCTTGCCCTAACAGTCCTTCTTGACAGAGAAAACCTTGCAATAGCTGCTTCCAATTGATCGAATGAGTGCCAGCACTCAGCTCAGCTGCAGTGCACAGAGACCTGGAGATCTCTTGGTCAGAAGCCTCAGAGTACTATGGGGATCAAAAAGCCAGTAGAAGGAAAACGACAGTGAGTGGGAACTGGAAGTTCTGTAAGGTAAGATGTTTTTTATTCACTTAGTAAAAAATCCAAGCCAATTAAAAAAAATCTTATAAAACTGGCACAAAAAAATACAATTGACAGTACCTCAGTTAAGTTTTAATTCAGTAATTCTGCCATGAAATAAAAGATTCTACTGAAAATAAACATCAAATTTGACATGAAAAAAAAAATCTATACCTTTAATATATCTTTTAAAACCCCAAAATTTAGTTATTTTTCTACTACTCATATGTAGGCTAGAATTACTGTGTTTTTATTTTGGAGATGGAGTTAAATCAATTTACTCATTTAATTTATCTTCTCACCTCCAAATTAGATTGAAAAATCATCACATCTAGGCTAATAAATTGTTATCCAAATAATCTGTGGAATAATATCATACGCTTTATACAGTGGGTTGGAACACTGCTTTACAGAACATTTGAAAATCATGGCTTATCAACAAGCTTAATAAATACTTATTTGTTTGGCCTTACTGTAACATTTTTTAAAACTATGAAAATTCAAAGGAGTTAAGATCATGATTCCAACTAAAACTCTGGCTCCATGGTCAGGACAGACAAATCAGTGGCCTCAAGCAGCACTGGTTGATGTCTAACACTAAATGAGTTCCCTGTATGTCAGCTATGAAGGGCATCAGTTACAAATAATTTCAACATGATTATATTTAACATATAACTCTTTTGATTCATTTGCTGATCAGATTCACAGAATTATCACTAGAAACACCCAAGATAAGCCTAGGTTAAATAGTTATGTGTGTGCATCACTAGATTTTTGCATGCATCTTCACATATGCTACATGGTTTCAATTTTCATGGAATTACTGGCATTAGTTGGTTGATAGTGGCTCAGCTTGAAATCTGAACTGTTCCTACCTGGATTAAATATACCATCACCTTCTTCCCAGCCTATGAACTCAATCATTTTCTTGATGACTGCTTCTTCCACCAACAGAAACACAGGGGATACTTCATATGTATACCTAGACAAAAATTAAAGCATCATGATTGCTTTTAAGACTATGGAACTCATGCTAAAACTAGATAAAGGTTTCTTCCACCTTTCTCTAATCTATCAGAAGCTGACCACTGCCAGCAATAGAACTCTAAACTAAAAACACTACAGATCTGAACCAGCAAAGCAATTGCTTAGTTCCTGATAGCACTTTCACTCGTAATACATATGAGTTTGCTTTTAATGTGGCTTGTATGCTTGAATTTCAGCTATAACGATCTATGGCAAGCAAAAATTACTTTTTTGTTTAGGCTTTATATTTGCAAGCAAACAGCAGACAGGTAATCATTTGCATTCAACTCTGTGCAGAATGCTTCAAAGGAAATGAACAGCTGAGTAAGTCTGATTAATTCATCTTTATGCATAAAGATAAAAGCCTAGGGTTTAAAGACTTGAAAAACAAAGATCTCTCCCCTCACGTCCCACCTCACAAACTAGAAAAGAAAGGCCTGATCAGGTTAGCCAGCCATCTAAGTGAGCTATTCAGCCAACTCAGGCTGTTTTCTCTCCCAAACTCCTGCACAATGCCTACCTCCTCTATAACACTGAAAACAGAAATCAGAAGGGGAGTGGGAAGCAAAAAAGCTGCTATTCCAAAAAGCATGCTAATTCTTCATCAAGAGGAAAAAGAACTACACTTACACACTTGGGTTTAGTGCTTCTGTAATGAAACGAGCCACTAGTGAGTAATAATCTATTCCAGCATACAGTTGATTGAAAAATCTTGGATGGTCTGAAAATATAGATAAAAAGCAAGTAGTGACAGGATATACATGAAAAGATAATATCATCTCAGGCCCTCTCAGTTGAACATTGATCGCTGCAAACCACAATTCACTCCATCATTCCCTCAGTATTTTCTAGACCTACTGTCCTTTTCTTAGGTAGATAGTCCTTTGAAAGTAAATTTAATAATTACCTTCATGTCCCAAAACAAAGTTTGAGAGATGCAAGTAGTGCATGGAATGAATGTGGGCTGTTCACAAGTTCTACAAATCAGAAAGAGAAAAGGAATCGACAACTGAGTATTCACAGTGGCTATTAACAGTGATCTTGAGAGGATGCTCAGTCAAATTTTGCTAAGCAGTAGAACACAGGAACTGGCTGATCCCAAGCAGCTGTGCCTGTACTCCCACTAAAGTCTCAATATTGAGAGAAGCAGTATAGCAGCTTGGAAAAACTTGCTGCAAACATAAAATGACAAGAGAATTTATTTACTTGCCTTGAAACACTGAGTTATAATTCATTATGAGAAAACTCTATACTACTGCTGACTATAAAAACAAGTCAGTTCAGCAGTGGGATCACCACCTAAATGTTAATCCACAGCACTTTTACATGCAAAACCAGGTAAACTGTATGGCTCCATTTATATCTGAGTCTTCAGTAAGTGTTTCTACTTAAAGACTATTTGCACAACATATTTTTATGCATATCATTTCTAAGGTGACACAGTGTAACAAATGAAAATCTAAGGCAAAAGTAAGATAATCAGAACACCTTCCAGTAAGTCATTAATTATATTAGCATATTATTAGTGCACTGCCCCTGTAGATCAGTACTGTTACTTCTCTGGGGTTTTCAAAGGCACGAGTTCACCCTCAAAATTATTTGAGAGTTTTACTTTGTGGCAACATTGAATATGGCCTTGAAATGCACAAATAACTACATCAAACAGCCTCACTTTCCGAAACACATCATAAGCTACACCATGTCTGAAATCCTGAGCTACTGCTCTGCAGTGCTATTTCCTGAACAGATGTTGTTCATCCCTTTTTGCTAAGATTGAATTATATTACACATGCTGCAGAAAGGTTAGCCGTAGAGTACTAATCTTGCAGAGATGTGGTGTGCTGTCTCCGGTTTACTGCAGGCTCTCTATTACAGTGTTTGCAATAGGAATTACTGCCTATCAGCAAATTAACATCCTATAAGACCATTGCTCAAAAAGAACAACAGTAAATGTAAGATAATCATCACTAAGAACTTAAAAAGGCAATGTGCTCTTCTCACCACTCAGACAACAGGAAATCACATGCCAAGGACCTCCTCCCTTGTTTTGCCAGACTCTTACATCTCTCTAGGTGACTTTCACAAGACTTTGAAACGACAGAATTTGCCACTAATGTCAACAGCATTACAGGAATTAATGTTTTAGTCAAACCTATGGTGTCCAGCGTTCAGTCAAACAAGGGAAACACAGAACATTTGCATAGGCAGGCAGAAAAACATTCACAGCCTCACACTCCTAAAAGGTGACAGAACTTTGTAAACGTTATCCTGCCTTCCAAAGTTATCATACAAAATAACTAGAAATCACATTCCTACTGGTTTTGACGCTGTACTGGATAGCATCCCGGCAGAGTTGCAAGAGTTTCTGATGAGATTCTCCAGTGTCCCTTATTTCCAGGTCAAGAATCTGCTTCAATGCTTCAGGGGCTCGCCATTCACAAACCTAGTGATGGGGAGTAGGAAAGACACCTTCAGTGAACAGGTTAGGCAAGAGGAAGAGGTTATAAAGGTCCAAGGTAAGCATCACATTCGGCACTGGTTTCATAAAACTGCCAATTGCAGGGTAGCATGCCACCAGAAAAACCTCTGGTAAACTGGTCTCACAGGATCCTAGAGGTTTTTTTTGTCTCAGACATTGCTTGACTGTCAAAACAAGTGAGGAATGCTGAAAGGCAGAAAAGCAAGAGGCCTGCAGGTTAAATTCTGTCCTTAGCTAAGGATTTTTAATCACAGCATTTTCAGATGCTGTTCTGCCAAGGGGTGAGAGCAACCAGTGTATGCCTGTTTGCATTTGCAGCTTCCCTTCCCATACAGCCTCTTAACCAGGGATTTTGGGAAGCCCACAGCAATCTCATAATGTTGCCCTTTCACAGTGGTACCACATACACTGTTCCTCCTTCTCCAATACCACTGGCCCCTAAGGAGTAAACAAATAACTCCCCCAATGCCAAACAAGAAAAAAAGCTACATCCATTTTTTAAAGAAAGTGACTATTGTACTCTGAGATGAAATAACTCATTATTTGCTAGTAAATATGTATGCTAATTATGTTATTGAAAGGTTTTATAATACGATCTTTTTTAACTTGTAAGGCTGTCCTCTTATTTCAGGGCCAGGCACAGAGTAGAAGCAATTCTGAGGCTATTTAAAGAGCAGTAAAATACAGCTTAGGAAAAAAAAAATGCTATAGTGTCAATTATCTCTGTTACAAATTCCCAACAACACTCTGTCTTTTTTACCTTTTCTGTTACATCATCAGCTTTCCGAATAATTTCTTCCATTATAATCTTACAGGCATCTTCCACAAACTTCTCTCCTGCTTTTGAGTCCATTATCGGACCATTTAGGATGACCCCATCCACCATAACAGCATTCCTCTTCTGGAGCATCTCCTGTTTGCAAATATCAACTGTAAGATAAATAACACCATTAGAGCAAGGCCTGGACAACTAAATCATGAATTAAGAAGAATATTCTTTCATTACTGAAGATTGGCTCAAGGAAAAAAAAAAAAAATCACAAAGACTTTCCACATGTACAAAAATCCCAGATTTTAGTGAAAAAAAAACTTTACAGACAAAAACCCCAAAATGTTACTTCAAAACAAGACACACAGACACTTTCCAAATATAGAGAAAAATGCAGTTCTAGTCTAGAACATCAAACATCAGATGGATAAACAGAAATCAAGTGTAATATGTTTCTTAGCTGAAAATGTTTCTCTCCATGTCATCCCTCCTGCCCCCCTTTTTTCATGAAATCATTTTCAGCTTCATTTCCCATATCTTTATGCTCCTCCTTCCTTCCAGCCAGTCCTATTGCTCTGTCTTCCGTATCCTTTGAAAAGTGTT
This sequence comes from Urocolius indicus, assembly GCA_013401255.1. NCBI lineage: Eukaryota > Metazoa > Chordata > Aves > Coliiformes > Coliidae > Urocolius > Urocolius indicus. The sequence continues at coordinate 266,699 of WBNH01007424.1, forward strand.
TGCTGATCCACACCCCACGAAGATAAAACCTTTTGAGATGGCTGTTAATATCACATACCTGCACTCCTCTCTGCCCTTACCCTACTAAGTGCCCCCAGTCACTAATTACAGCAATTTGCTGTGCAGTTTATCTTGTTTATTCACTTCAACTATGATCGCTTTCCTCTCCCTCACCTTTGTTCACGAGACTCTCCTGATGTGTTCCATTAAGGCATCAGTACTGTCTCCTTTACCCAACTTCTGAAAGCACATCCAAGGTGCTTATAAGCCACTGGCCAACTGCGGTAACCACGTATCTATTTCATGTATTGATTTCATACGGCAAGATCAGGACTCCAGTTTTAATCAACGTGAGGATAAAGAAGAAATTGAGACATTTGGAGATATCAAGGGAACAGACATTTGAAACAGTATAGTGCTGAAAGGAGAAGCGGCAACTACAATACCCAAATTATCTGGGTTACAGAAAGCATCTGTCCACTTATCTGGCCTTACAATAGCTAGGAGCTATGAAGCCAGGCAGCACTGCCTTGAAGGGTCTTCTTCACCTACAGTGAGGATAGAGGAAGGGTAGAGAGGTACAAAAGGGAAAGTTCTATGCTCAAAACAACTTTGTCTTCTGCTTTACTTTCTGCTTCGGTTATAAAGTACAGGAGAAATGTGGGTTTTTCACACGTCTAAACAATTTCCAGGAGACTGCCAGACACTGCAGTCTGACACATTCAACATGCTTATCATAATTACTGTTCCTCATGCACAGGGCATAGAACAACAGTAATGCTGCCTAGACAAGTGTATGACTTTGAGACCCGTTGACTGAAAGAAGCCCTGTAAGTCCCACAAGTTTTGGTTTACTGATGACTCAGAAAAGCTGTTTAGTTCACTTTTACTTATTGAGAGAGAAATGACAAATAAGATAAAATTCTAACATGAGATGAAAATGCAGGCTTCTCATAACACTGATGACAAAAAAGAGACAATCCTCATCCTCTTCATTTCTGAAATTACTGATAGTTTTAATACAAAGGGGTAATATCCCAAATTTTGCTGAATAGAGTAGCCTACAGCACATTTTTATAGGAGAGGCATAAAGGTTCTTGTGGGACAGATACAGAACAAGCAGGTAAACAGTATTACATCTTTAACAGGCAAAGAGGGGAAAATCACAGATATTAAAAACATCACGTCTCATTATGCTTCCCAGCACACTACAGCAGAGGCACTATACAGAATCTGCTGCTTTGAAAGTCTTAGAGGTTTCTCTCTGAAAACACAAGCTTGTGGGTCAACTTTACAAGACTTAAACCATCAGGTAGTAAACAAGGAATTGGAAGGCATCAGGTCTTTGGGCAGACAGAACAAAGACTAAGTCTGGATTGAGAGTTAATTGTCTGATGCATAAGTACCTGCCTTAAGTACTAACCAGAGCTCAACATAAACACAAAAAAGATTCTCGGCCTCAACATCACCCGCAGATGCTCCTACCGCCATGTATGTCAAAGGTGTTTTGTTTCTATGGAAACGAATATAGGATTTAAAAAACTATATGGGAGATGAATACCTATCACAGTGTACAAAAGTTGACACTTCCTTTGATTACAAGATGAATAGATGGTGGAGCAAGAGAACTCACTATTTTTCCCCACTTTTCTCCATCTCTCAGGTCTGTGTTAGAACCAGAGCTGTGCTTTCTGTTAGCTCTATCAGCCCTATCTTTGACACTTGAGCACAAATATGTGATCTTAGTACTGTCATGACTTCACAATCATCTCTTCCAAGGATTCTGTGAAAAGCAAACACAGAACTTTACTTTTTCTACGAGGCCTGTAGAGGGCTGGGTGATAGGTTCAACAACAGTTCCCTATTTCAAGCAGGTCTGTTCACCTCTACACAGAGTTTTACAGTCCCCATAAGACACTTTGTGAAGTCCAAGGAAGAACACATCACCTGGAAAATAGGTGATAGTCTACAATTACTCTCAACACATCTGTATTGAGACTCAGGTACCATCTAAGAAACAGAAAGGCAAAGCAGATGGGTCAGAAGAAAGAGAGGGAAAAGAGCCTTCATTGCAACAGCAATTTACCTGTGTAAGGCCCCAGCAAAGAACTCAGGACTTAGCCCACATTATATTTTATGAAATAATGCACCTTGCCACTCTCAATATTTCTTTTGTTATCACTTACCATTTCAATCTGAACCTGCTGAGATAAATTCTGCCCTGGAACATACTTTAAGAATATTACTGGAAATCAATAAGAGCAACTATTTTGTAATCTGCAGCTAAATCAAGCCTCAAACATTTTTTGAGGTTTTGCAAACCACTGCTGGATGTATACATTATTCCCATCTCTCAAGATTTTACTGAAAGTCCTGTGATATTTAATCTTTCACTTATAACTATGTGACGTCTGGAGTTCTTACGAGAATTCCAAACTCTGCCAAAAAATAAACGTGTTTTGGTTGCAGTAAAAACTTTGAAGGGGAAAACTAGATACAAGTCTGACTTTCCATAACATTTTTTTTCTTTTTATCACATTTTTAAATGATTCTTTTATCAATTTATTATGTTTTATATGGATGAACCTCAAGATTCAATGTTCAGTTTCTAAGGCACTGTACCCAAGTCAAATAGCATGTCTTTAACACTATCTTTATGAATCAATAACTTATGTTGTCTCTTTAAAAATAAATAAATAAATACCATACCTCAAAACATTATTTTCCAACAATTTTGGGGCATTTTACCCATCTCAAACATCTGACTTAACTAAGGGAAAGCATTCCCCACGGAATTAACTTCATAGAAGCAGCATCTTGTCACATAGACCTTCTTTGTTTTCAAACATGATAAGTAAACAATATAGAGAAGTGGCTGTAATAAATACATTCTTTCCTATTTAAGAATACAGAAGCAGACTCCTAAGTTGACTCAAAAAACAAAATTTCCAGAAAGTATATTAAAAAATTTAATCCAAATGGCTCCAGGCTTGAAATAACTAAAACATTACCAAATGTAAGTGCTTTAAATCAGAGATTAAGGATTATTGACTGTTCAAGATACCTTTTTGCAAAAGAGAAGACTCAATCCTGCTCAAATTGAAGACAACTGGGCATTTAGCCACTGACTTCAGCAGCAACAGAATGAAGCCTGTAATTCTCACATTTCATCACAAATGAAATATTCTACTACAGAAGCTTAAAGATTTCCAACTAGCATTTCATCTTTATGATCAATATTATTGTCCCAGCAGAAAACATAAATTAATTGGAGCTGAAATAATATACAGAAAAAAACCCTCACATTTTTTCAGATGTTTCTATATCTTTATGTAAGCACTACCAAGTACTTTAAAAGCTGCATCTGTGTTTCCATAAACATATAGAAGAAATTCTGTAGTGCAAGAATTTAGCAGTGAAAAAGAAACTGGAGCCTTGTACTTGGCACATTCTGACAACATTTGGGAAAGTAGAAAAAAATGCCCAGAAAGATTTACTGCTCACAAGGCAAAGGCAGAAACAGAAGGGGGTGGTTATGAAAGAGTAGCTTGTGCTTGAATGCCAGAGCCAAATCCTGTTCAGTTTACACTGCACTAGCACCACTGACTACTCAAAGTGAATGCAAAAGGTTGGCTTGGACCAAAGGCTGATTTCTGCTTTGTAACAAACGCAATAATTATTGCCAGCATTAACCAGAAACAAATTTTAAATGTATCATTCTGTATTATCTAGTCATTGTGCTTCTTTCAGAAGACCTCAGTATTTTCTTTCAGCATGTCCAGTAAAAGAAAACAAGTGAACTTCAGTGTCAAGACTCCACATTGCCATGTTTAATGGATTTCTCTAGTGTCATATCATGTATCAAAGTATTAAAACACAAACTTGTCTGTACTATGCAGCTGTTTGAGTCCCTTGGCATACATAATCTTTAAATACAATTTTCTTCCATTAATCACCACTTCCTGTATGTCTATGACTGAAGTAAAGCTACTCCAGTTTTAAGGCAAAATACATTGTTTCTTAGTAAATGGATTTCCCAGGCCTGTTGCCAAGTAAAGGAGATGCAGTTTCCTTAGGAACCAGCATATAAATTGACTTGCTATCTAGCCACAGCCATCCCTCTGAAGGGAAAGAAAAAAAAAAAGTAAGAATAGGTACAGTTTGGCTTATGCCATTGCCCCTGTGCTACATTTTTCTGTTTCACTGGTTTACTGACCAGGCCTGTGAACAGGGAACAAGCTGGGTGCTTCCCTTCAGAAGGTCTGCAACAGCCTCCTCCCCCCAGGAATCCTGTGACTGTAAAAATGAAAACATGATCTTTAGAGAGCAGGATCCAAGGAAAACAAAAGGGCCTATGTCTGAGCTCAAATGCCCCTCAATAGAGGCTTTGAGCACACTGCTAGCTCTGAACAGCACAGTACAACAAACAGGTCCTAGTCTCCCTCCCACACCTGAACTTCCCATGCTGAAATGAAAGGCTGGGAGGAGAGAAATCTGGAGAGAAGCTCCAGGGATGAATACCTCACAGGCTGGCACTAGGAGAGAGATTCTGCTTTCAGAGATGTTTCCCGAGTTCCTGAGGATGTACCCTTACTAGTTGGATGCTCATGATATGTTGTCCACGTTCACTGCATGCCAAGCACTTTCTGTGCACAACAATACTAGGTAAAATATACAAAAACAAAAAAGCAAAAAAAAAAAA
>WBNH01007424.1:271406-366544 GCA_013401255.1 Urocolius indicus
AAAAAAAAAAAAAAAAAAAAAACAACCAAAAATAAAAGTAGATGAAAGTAAAGAAATAATGAGGAATTTCCCTTCCAACCCTTAAGGTCCTGTGATTCTGTGAATTTCTATGCAGCTAAACATCAGAAATTTCTGTTAACTTTCAATAACAACTTCCCAAAGCCCCAACAAAGTAACTGCAGAAATTATTCACGCTGTAACATTTCCAATTAAGAAGAAAGGCTGTGGAGAATTGGAATTCACCTTGACACAAAACTGAGAAACAGCAGATGTCAACTATGAAATGGAAATCCCAACTCCCCGAGATCCTGAGATTCTCTTAGCTCACATGTTCTAATTTTTTACACCTGCCATCAGTGTAGGAAGCATCTGAGAAACAAAATGGCTTTTATTTTAATTAGAAGTTGCACATTGATAATGAACATTTAATAAATGTTCCTTTTTCTGTGGGAAATTGAGTATATCTGCAACATCCGTGTCAGTCATAGGAATATATCACTGGGCATGAGACATTGAAGTTAACTTAAGGAGGCTGAGTTTAGACAGAAGTGAGGAATATATGTGTGATCCATATAGAATATAAAGACTACCTGAGATTTCTCTGCTTCCCACTGGAAAAAAATTGAAGCAAAAAATACAATTGAGGGTTATTTTCCAAATGGAAGTCTACAACTTGATTTAAGAGAGTCCAAGACAGCCTGTAATTTCATGCAAGAACTGTATTTTTAGTCATAATATAAAGACAATTTTTAACTCCAATCTTTCAAAAAATCAACTAAGAAAGCAGTAATTTACTAAAATTGAGTTTTCTGGAATTCAAGTTGAAATGCAAAAATAGAGGAAAAATTTAAATTTTGGGTTAGGAAGTTTTACCTCTTCAAGTTATTGTCAAAACAACTTTTTTCTTCTCGTGTTTTCTTAGAATCATAAACACTTCCATATATTCCATTCCCTACAAATGATTTCCAGTTACTGCTCACTTATGTCTATTACATTGCTCTGAGATTAGCCCTTATTTACTAACATGAAGAAGTTAGTGCATAGTAAATCAGGATGTAACTTTCCAGTCCACTAGTCCTCTGAACTAGTTCCTATGTAGACATTCATAATTTATTAGCATATTATGTACAGCAAAGTAGTTCAATTCACTTTCAAAATAGAGCAAGCTGCCTTGCATAGTCTGTGAATAATGTTGTTAGTCAGATCTGCAGAGATCAGTCACACAGATGAGGGTCCTGGCAGGGCTCTGGACCGATCACACAGGTTATACATGTAAGGCTCACCAAAGAAACTATGTGACTCCCACTCCAGCAAGGTCTGAAAAAGGCTCGGAGTCCCCACACCACCTGCAGTCCGACTGCACTCACGTCTTCCATTTTTTCCTCTAAGGAGGGCAGAAGACGGATAATCTATTTTGGGTTTCTTTTGCCCATGCCAAAACTTTAATCAGTCATTTGAGATTGGCATTGGCGCTGCAACCAAATACCAGGTACACACAGCATTTGTGGAGAGCTCTTTCCCCTCCAGGCAGGTCTAACAGCTTTTTAACATGATGTAATGGCCCCAAAGGGGGCTCAATAATCCCTGAACAATGGAGTCAGTCTGCTCGAGGAAAATGAGTTTAAGCAGCTCAATGAGACACAAGCTGTCTTGCAGTGGAGCTAGTGGAGGGACGCCAAGCCGCTTACGAGACAACCTTTCCTGTTGAAACCCTGACATTTGCCAATGGATAAGATCATATTTATGAGGATTTTCAGCTTACATAAGGTGAGACATGACAAAGGGCAGAGACATCCAAGCTTTAAAGCCAAAAGTTCTTATGAATTATCTAGATTTAACCAGCTACCTCGTAGAGTTATTGTTACTTTGCTGACAAAAGACCTTGATCACTAAGAACCACTTTCTTCATCATATTTATGACACTGAAAAACCTTTCGTCCAGTGACTTTTTCTTTAATGACATGATTATTTGTTGACGTTTTACAAGTTTTTCATTTAGAAAAAAAGAATATATCCATGTCACTTATATTCAAGAAACACTAATACAGATGGACACACAGACACTTGAACCATGTCAAAGCCACCTTTTATTACCCTTCAACAGCCCTTGACAATAAGCATCAGCAGAAACAACCTCCACCATGTTACAAAGCAACAAGCATTTGCCATTATAAGTTGTCATTCCCTCATTGCATATGTATAAACCTCATTAATGTTAAAATAAGATAACTTGTACACAGAAATGGAGAATAAAAGAAAGAGGGGCAATAGTTCCAATTTAGCCAAGTCCTGCTGTGTATTCTTGACCTACCCATGGCTCAACAAACAACTCTCTCCAATGGCCTCTACAGTCTGTGACACAAGACAAAGCAATAAAGGCCATAAGTAATTTAACCTCTGATTTTTGCAAATCCTGAAGAGGTACTTTCTACAACTATTTGGGATGATCATTAGGACTCATTACCCCAAATCTGATGGGGTGGGGGGCTAGGGGGGAAGTCAGAGGAATACAATGACATGTATTTCAATGTGCCCATTTTTCTGTCTTGAAACTGTAATAAATACTTATGGAATACAAATTTGTCCTTAAGGAAGCAAATTGCTTAAAATAATCCAGGGCAGGAAAATTAAGGCACATGAAATCCAAACTGTTTAATAGGCAATAAAGGCTGAATCAGTGTGCAACAAGATCTCCCAATGCATTAAGATGTGACAATTCTTGGTGGTATAAGTGACAGCCTAAAAGATGCCTTAATCAAGAAAGGAAAAATTATTTATTGAACTTCTCAAATGTCAAATTAAGCTTCTTCACTAAGTGTTAATTAACTGCCTAGAAAATTCTTCTTCATTTTAGAGCACACAGAATGGCTTCATTTGATGCAAACTTCACTTCTTGCAAACCTGTGTTTCTCTTCCACTGATGAAGTGATATTAGAAGAGATCCCAGTATCTTTTTTATCAGATCAGATTTTAAGACACAGGAGAGATCCTATCCCTCTGCTCTGACTAAAATACTAACCTAAGTGTCACATTACCAGAGCCTTAAAGTCACCCTAACTTCCAGTATGTTTTACCATGCTTCACATTACACTCATTTGAGATGGAAACACAGCAACATCGTATATGAAATAAACGTTTGCTGAATCATCTCCACAGTTTGCCTTGACTCTCTTTGTTGTACTTGATAAGCCAGTACCTTGCTTGAGACTCTGCTTAGACTCAGCCCACAAGGGAATGTTGCCTATTTTGTTGTTGTTGTTCAAATACATAATTCTGTAGACTTTCTCCATGCCCAAACAACCTTAAAAGGCTACCCTGATGACAAATGACTGAAGGATATACACAGTCAGGATCTGTTTCTGCATGTAGGAGTATAAATCTACAACTTAGCAAAATCCCATTAATGAGAGAGGGCCATATTTTGTGTTAGTAGAAGTAGAGCCTAAAAAATCCTCTTAAGTCATCTCTGCACAGTCATTAAGGCTGCCCTTGTGGACTGGGGCTAATATATGAGGGAAATTAGGTTCAATTAGCAACATGCAAGATGAAACTCAGAAGAGGTTACTTTCAGATACATTAAAGATGTCTAAAAAATAAACAAACATCATAATCCCCAAGAATTCTTTCACTGAGCTCCCAACAGCAACCACTGCAAGTGTAACTCAATGCACATCCAAGTCCTCGCTTCCACCATGTCCACTTTACCAGCTGCTACAGCTAGGCAAAGCAAACACAATCCTGCTGTAACAAGCAGGTATCTTCAGTCTTTGCCTCCTACACAGTTCTCAATATAACCTTATAAGCTAAGAGCACACCGAATCAGCACTGAAAGGAGAACTGCAGATATCAGCCCCAGAAGGTCTGGTTTTAAGTGTGGATTCACACTTGCTAGGGGGGAGAAAACAAAACAAAACAAAACAAACATTTTCATTAGGCAGCAAAGACCCTGATACCTCAAGAGCCAAAGAGCTCCATTTCTCCAATAGCTCGCAATATAACAGGAAGCAAAATCTATATCCTGAATCACCTGAATTCACAAATAAGGCAACAACCCACAGCCATAGAAAAGGTTACAATGCAACCCAACTTCCCTCACCATCCCACTTGTGTTAAGTTCACTCACCAGGCAGAACCTGGCAGAAAACACAGCAAATCACCGAAGGCAAAGGGAAGAGAGGACAGGGAGAGCCAAGAATTCCTCATAAAAGATAAAGTACACAGAGGTTACCGATGCTACTCATTAATAAAGTAGAGACACTGGAAAAACTGCAGTAACAAGGGTAGGGATCATATTATCACAAGACACACTGTCTAACCGGCACAAGCCAATGGTTTTGGTAGCATTCTTCAAGCAATATTCCCAGCCAAAGGGAACAGCAGGATCTCACTCTAAGCCACCACTAGAAGCTTATCTCTGGTGTTGTGTTAGCAGAGGATATTAAGATAAGCTGCGTCTGAAGTAAACCACTTTTGGAGCTGCTGTCACTCATTCAGTACTGCTACTCACATAGTACTGCCTTAAAACACCATGCACACTAGAACATATTTACTGCACACTAGAATTGTCCTGTAACTTTACAATCATCATTCAGTTTACATCAGATCAAGGAAATGGGAATAATTAATCTTAAAATATTAAGCTTCTGGTATTTTCTTTCAAGTTATTTTGTTTGTAGCTTTTCCACTAATAGAGTGCAAACGACTTGGGTCATCCATGAATGAAAGACTTCTGGAAGACAACATAGGAGACTTTCAACTTGGGAATAAAAAAAAAAATTTTAGAGTTGCATACGTGCTTAATGTAAACTAAAAGGAACATATTAGGTCCCCTAGATCTAGACTTTTTTTTCACCATTTCATAAGATGTTCCCAACTTGGGATAAGGGGAGACTGTACTATCAAGAATACTGATGTTGTGAGAAAGGGGACAGCCACCTGCAAACACATTTGCTATTTTCTGCAGCCAGTTTCCACTCACAAGACCAAGGAATTCTTCATTTTTTAACCTTGCAAATAGTAGCCATTTTAAATCTGAGGCATACCACAATTTAGCCTCTGCATTTTCTATGCTTCTCCAAAAGTCTCCTTATTGTCTTGGCCACAGGTCTTCCACATTCCCAGCTTTCACAATCAGCTTTTATTTTTCATTACATAATGATGCAAGGCTTTCCTCTAAATGCAGGTAAACAAGTTAACTCAATATGAGATTTATAGGATTCACTTCTCCTTTCTTGCGACCTTTTACCTCAAATCAAACCACTGTATGTATTCCCATGCCTGGTTTGTTGTGGCATCTGAAAAAAATTGTTTAAAAGGCATCACTCTTTAAAAATCATTTATTTAAATACTATGCTGCAGTGCTTTCATAACAGTTGTTGCAAACTCGATACCTTATTAAACCGTTCTGGCTACGCTAGCGCTGCCCTTGAACAAAAGGAGGTTATAGACAGATATCCAACCTTCCTCCTTCCCGCTCATCTCTCCACCTTACGGGGAAAGCTGGGAGGCGGCGGCAGCCCTTCGCCAGGACGGCCCTACCCCTCCCGCACCTCGGCTGCGAGCCGACCCTCCCTCCCTCCCTCCGCTCGCAGGGGCCCATCGTCCCCTCGCCCGCTGGCAGCCGCTGCGGGAGTCTGGCAGAGGAAGGGGTCAGAAGCCCCGATGGTGGCAGAGAGCGGGGCGCTTCCCGCCTCGCACAGCCCGGCGCGGGGGTCCGCGGCCCCGCACAAGCGGGGAGCGAGGAGGGAGAAGGCGGCTCTGGCCGCGGCAGCTTTTACCCTCCATCTCGCCTTCGCGGTGGGAGCCGAGTGCGGACCAGAGATGGGAAGGGACACGTTCCCGGCGTGGCCCCGGCCGCTCCCGCGCTGAGCCGAGCAGTCCTGCGCCGCGCCGAGCCCGCAAGCCTTCGCCACACACGCCCGCAGCCACCCAGCAGCAGCCTCCGGGCCGCCTATTAATAGCCTGTGCGTCGCTGGCCCGCAGCCAGCCGCCTCCTCCGGCCGGCACGGGGCACGGCCCGGTTACCGGCACGGCTGCCTCCCTTCTTCCCTGGCCGCAGGGCACCGGCGGCCGAGGGGGGTTTTAACGTCCATGTTCCGAACTTATGCGGTCGGTGCTTGAGAGAGTTTGTTTAGCAGCCTCAACAGCCTGACCCGGTGCCTTGGAACCCCTCCCGGAGGTGAACTGCTGCTTGTCACAGCCCATCCAGGCACTGCCGGCCGCTAAGGGCTTCTGGAATGAGTTGGAACTCTGAATGAGTTGTGGCTGGTCTCCTTATGTTAGCCTATTCCAGGACACCAAACCCGTTCAACGTGACACAGGCGTTGGTCTGAAAGTGCCCAAAAATTAACTGCCAAAGCCTCCAAAAACTCATGCCTTCCATTAAGATTCAGGCCTGATTAAAGTTTCACAAAGATTTCTTGAAGCCAGTGAAATACTTGGGCTTACTCACATGTAGCATCCTAATTCTCCTTGTTTGTGAGGAAACAAGCTTTACTAGCTTCAACTGCTGACTCCACTGAGCCATTAATAACTTCTACAACTTGCAGAAGGTAATTTTGCAGCCCAACAGATACCCTACACTGCAAGAGATAAGTATTTGAAGCTCATTGTGATAGATAAAAATGGTAGATATCACTAAATTAAATGTTCGTAGTTGCCTGGGAACAAGCGATCGTGGCCTGATTGCATTCATCATGGGTAAATGAAGGACAGCCCCAATCAAAACTACATATTTCTGCTGCTTCAGAAGAGCTAATTTCCACAAACTGAGAAAAACAGTAAGGGGAAGTGACGGGGGAAAAACATTTAGTGACAATGCTGAAAGAGAGGTTTTCTTAAAGGTCACGTTTAATGGCCAAAAGACTATGATTTTAAATTCACAGTATACGGTATCTTTGCCATAAAAGCTCAAAGGTGGCAGTTAGATAAAATAATGGAAAACAAAGATTCTATAAATTACAGTTACTATAAATTGCAAATTACAATATAAAAGATTCATATTGGAAGTTAACAGGCAAGAAAAATGCTGTCATTGTTAAGAGCTGAATTAAAATGAAACATTTAAAGTGTGTTGAGAATAAGAGAAAACCTAGTGGTGATATTGGCCCATCAGTAAACAGTTCATTAAGTGGTTTTGTGCTGATGTCAGAGATGTAAATATGTTCAAAAAGTACTGCTGTGCTACAAAAGTAATAAATAGATGCATCTCAATGGGATTATGAAGAACTGCTCGGGCGTGCTATTAATTAAGAAAGATAGGAATACTGGCCACTCTTCTCTAAGAAAACTTAGATAACTTTTACTCCCAGTTCCAGAATAGATATTCAAGGTCCTTCACCTGTTTTAGTGAACTATGGAATATGTGTGAAATTCCAAAGGGCTGCTAATGTTATACCAGGGCATAAAAAGGGCAACTGCAATAACAGGAAAATTGAGGCCAACATCAAGACCCCAAAGAATAATGGGAATAATAGATTTAATTTTAAAAGATCTCAAAGAAATGAACAGAAATCATTCCCATCTTTCTTATGAAGATCAGATCTAATCAAACTTCTGTAAACACATTCTTCTGTGGTGAAGTGCATGTTGATTATTTACACTTTTAAGTCAGTCTGAAAGAAAATATATAATAATAACCCTGTGTTACCATTAAAGCAGATGCTAAACTGCTAAGACATACCTAAATGACTGATGACAAAATGTACCTGACAGTAAGGAACATTTGTTGAATGGATAAGTTTCTGTGAAAAGAGGGTCACATCTGAAAGCAGCAAAGAAAGGACAAAATTGGTAAAGGTAGTAAGGACCAAGCAGCTACGTTTAGTAGTCTGAATTGACTGGCCAACTGAGCCTTGTCAAACAAAATATGTTTACTATAAACAAATCCTTGTAACAAGCTTGAAGGATTCTAAGTGCTGTGTACAGAGAAGGAGGTGGCACTTGCTGAAAAATATTTAGGGGTTGTAGTCACCAAGTCATCATATATGCTGGCTCTGACACTACTAATAGGAAGGATTCATCTGCATCAGGGTAGTAGGAAGTAGAGGACATAGTTTTATCTCTGGATGTATCAGTGAGGATACCAATCACAGGAACCGGATACTGTGTTCCTGGCCGTTTTTGGAAAAAAAGGTTGAAAAATTGAGGAGGGGGCAGATTATGAGCTGTAAAAGTGATTTGGGAATTGAAGGAAAATGCTTCTAAGTGAGACATAAAGAGCTCAATCTGTTTATCATTTCAAAAAGGTTGACTTGATTACAGCATATAAGTACCTCTATGCAGAAAAAAAATACTGAATTCTGAAGGGCTCTTTAATCTAGTGGAGATTGGCATAACAAGAAGCTGTGGTAGAAACTGAAATCAGATAAATTCAAATGAAGCCCACAATTTTGCTTCTTAAGGTGACAATACGTTACTGGAACAAGCTAACAAAGACACCACTAAATTTTTTAAGAGTTTTATGTCCCCCAAGTAGGACAAGATGTCTTTCTGGAAGATAGGTTTTACCCAAAAGCTGGTTATTGCTCCCAGTGCTTGTACATACGTGAAATTTAATGACATAAGATACAGAGGAGATCAGACTAAACAGTCCTTTGTGGTCTTACTTCATTATGTCTTCACATACTGAGTAAATATAAGAAAGGGCAGGTGCTGGTGAGCATCTGCTTAAGATTACTCTTTGTCAACTGACTGCAGTCAGTCTCTGTGAAAAACATGACTACCCTGAGTGTGTAGGATTTTAGATTATTGCAGTACACAAGACATTCTTGGCAAGCAGGGTATGAAATATCAAAAGACAATCAACATTAGTCACCTATTCTCATCTGCCAGTGTGTGTCGCTGACAGGATTTAAATTCATCTGGGTCACAAAGGAGCTCAGAACAGCTTAAGGAGAAGCTGAAGGAAAAGGCAAAATCACAAATCCATTGAAAACAGTGGCCATCAGACTTTGGTAAGATGATAATTAAACTGCAAGCTTTGAAAAGCTGGCAGACAAACCAGACAACTAGTTCTATATGCAATATTACACTAGTAAATATACATCACTTTTAAATATTTAAGGCTTTCTTGCCCAGCTTATGCATAAATGAATCAAGTTACCTCACCTGTAACTATGATCCTCCATAATGAGCTGTGGTATGCAGTGAAGACTAAAAGGTTTGACACTGACAAGTAATACCTACCTCTCTGAAAGCAGCCAAGACCACACAACTGAATCGTGTTGCACATAAACTATTGAGAACTGCATTTAAACATTAATGAAGTAACATTCTTCCTCCAAGCCCAAGATCAGTGTGTCCCCACGAGTAAACACTCAGGAAAAGGAGGTAAGAGGCCTGCATAAATGATCAGGGGGCTTCTGAAGCAAGTCAATGGAAGAAGGAAGTCTATGGAAGGTGGAAAAAGGGATTGGCTACTTGGGGAAAGTATAGTAATGTCATCAGAGTATGCAGGGACAAAACAAGGAAGGCTAAAGCCCTCTTGGAATTGAATCTGGCAAAGGATGCAAAGGAAAATAAGAAGGGCTTTTTCAAGAACCACAGCAAAAAGAAAGAGAGAATGTGAGCCTGCTGCTGAATAAAGTAGGTACCCTGATGATGGGGGATGCAGAGAAGGCAGAGATTCTGAATGCCTTCTTTGCTTCAGTCCTTATTGCTAAGGTCAGCCCTCATGAAGCCCAGTCTCTAGAGGGTAGAGAGAAGATCTGGAGGAAGGGGGACCTACCCTCAGTTGAGGAGGATTGGGTTAGAGACCTACTAAGCAAGCTGGACCCTCACAAATCAATGGGTCCAGACGGGATGCATCCACAAGTCCTGAGGGAGCTGGCTGATGTTATTACTAAGCCACTCTCTGAACAATCACGGAGGACAGGCGAGGTGCCTGAGGACTGGAGAAAGGCCAATGTCACCCCAGCCTTCAAAAAGGGCAGGAGGGACAACCCGGGAAACTCCAGACCAGTCAGCCTCACCTCCATCCCTGGTAAGGGATGATGGAACAATTCATCTGGTTGCCATCTCAAAACACATGAAGGAAAAGATGGTTGTCAGGGAGACTCAGCATGAATTCACCAAGGGGAAATCCTGTTTGACCAACTCGATAGTCTTCTATGAGAGTATAACTGGCTGACTAGTTTTGGGGAGAGCAGCGGATATGATCAACCTTGACTTCAACAAGGCTTTTTACACTGCCTCCCGTAACATTCTCATCAGAAAGCTCAGGCAGTGTGGATTGGATGAGTGGACAGTGAGGTGGATTGAGAGCTGGCTGAATAACAGAGCCAATAGGGTGGTGATCAATGGCACAGAAGGAGGTCTGTGGTCAGTGGGGTCCCTCAGGGATCAGTTCTGGGGCCAGTTTTGTTCAACATCTTCATCAACAACCTGGGTGGGGGGACAGAGTGTACCCTCAGCAACAGGAGAGCAGCTCTGCAGAGAGAGGCCTGGACGTTCTGGTGGACAGCAAAGTAAAGATGAACCAGCAATCTGCTCTTGTGGGAAAGAAGGCCAATGGAATCCTGGGATACATCAANGCTTGTACATACGTGAAATTTAATGACATAAGATACAGAGGAGATCAGACTAAACAGTCCTTTGTGGTCTTACTTCATTATGTCTTCACATACTGAGTAAATATAAGAAAGGGCAGGTGCTGGTGAGCATCTGCTTAAGATTACTCTTTGTCAACTGACTGCAGTCAGTCTCTGTGAAAAACATGACTACCCTGAGTGTGTAGGATTTTAGATTATTGCAGTACACAAGACATTCTTGGCAAGCAGGGTATGAAATATCAAAAGACAATCAACATTAGTCACCTATTCTCATCTGCCAGTGCACTATGCTGACAGGATTTAAATTCATCTGGGTCACAAAGGAGCTCAGAACAGCTTAAGGAGAAGCTGAAGGAAAAGGCAAAATCACAAATCCATTGAAAACAGTGGCCATCAGACTTTGGTAAGATGATAATTAAACTGCAAGCTTTGAAAAGCTGGCAGACAAACCAGACAACTAGTTCTATATGCAATATTACACTAGTAAATATACATCACTTTTAAATATTTAAGGCTTTCTTGCCCAGCTTATGCATAAATGAATCAAGTTACCTCACCTGTAACTATGATCCTCCATAATGAGCTGTGGTATGCAGTGAAGACTAAAAGGTTTGACACTGACAAGTAATACCTACCTCTCTGAAAGCAGCCAAGACCACACAACTGAATCGTGTTGCACATAAACTATTGAGAACTGCATTTAAACATTAATGAAGTAACATTCTTCCTCCAAGCCCAAGATCAGTGTGTCCCCACGAGTAAACACTCAGGAAAAGGAGGTAAGAGGCCTGCATAAATGATCAGGGGGCTTCTGAAGCAAGTCAATGGAAGAAGGAAGTCTATGGAAGGTGGAAAAAGGGATTGGCTACTTGGGGAAAGTATAGTAATGTCATCAGAGTATGCAGGGACAAAACAAGGAAGGCTAAAGCCCTCTTGGAATTGAATCTGGCAAAGGATGCAAAGGAAAATAAGAAGGGCTTTTTCAAGAACCACAGCAAAAAGAAAGAGAGAATGTGAGCCTGCTGCTGAATAAAGTAGGTACCCTGATGATGGGGGATGCAGAGAAGGCAGAGATTCTGAATGCCTTCTTTGCTTCAGTCCTTATTGCTAAGGTCAGCCCTCATGAAGCCCAGTCTCTAGAGGGTAGAGAGAAGATCTGGAGGAAGGGGGACCTACCCTCAGTTGAGGAGGATTGGGTTAGAGACCTACTAAGCAAGCTGGACCCTCACAAATCAATGGGTCCAGACGGGATGCATCCACAAGTCCTGAGGGAGCTGGCTGATGTTATTACTAAGCCACTCTCCATCACTTCTGAACAATCACGGAGGACAGGCGAGGTGCCTGAGGACTGGAGAAAGGCCAATGTCACCCCAGCCTTCAAAAAGGGCAGGAGGGACAACCCGGGAAACTCCAGACCAGTCAGCCTCACCTCCATCCCTGGTAAGGGATGATGGAACAATTCATCTGGTTGCCATCTCAAAACACATGAAAGAAAAGATGGTTGTCAGGGAGACTCAGCATGAATTCACCAAGGGGAAATCCTGTTTGACCAACTCGATAGTCTTCTATGAGAGTATAACTGGCTGACTAGTTTTGGGGAGAGCAGCGGATATGATCAACCTTGACTTCAACAAGGCTTTTTACACTGCCTCCCGTAACATTCTCATCAGAAAGCTCAGGCAGTGTGGATTGGATGAGTGGACAGTGAGGTGGATTGAGAGCTGGCTGAATAACAGAGCCAATAGGGTGGTGATCAATGGCACAGAAGGAGGTCTGTGGTCAGTGGGGTCCCTCAGGGATCAGTTCTGGGGCCAGTTTTGTTCAACATCTTCATCAACAACCTGGGTGGGGGGACAGAGTGTACCCTCAGCAACAGGAGAGCAGCTCTGCAGAGAGAGGCCTGGACGTTCTGGTGGACAGCAAAGTAAAGATGAACCAGCAATCTGCTCTTGTGGGAAAGAAGGCCAATGGAATCCTGGGATACATCAAGAAGAGTATGGCCAGCAGGTTGAAGGAGTTTATCCTCCCTCTGCTCTGCCCTGGTAAGGCATCATCTGGAGTACTGTGTCCAGTCCTGGGCTTTTCAGTTCAAGAGTGATAGAGAACCTCTAGAGAGAGTCCAGCACAGGACTACCAAGATGATCAAGGAACTAGAGCATCTTTCTTATGAGGAAAGGGTGTGAGACCTGGGGTTGTTTATCCTGGAGAAGAGAAGAATGAGAGAGGATCTTATCAACACTTATAAATACCTAAAGGGCAGGTGTCGAGTCTTTTTTCTGTATTGCCCAGTGACAGAACAAGGGGTAATTGGCGCAAGCTGGAACACAGGAATTTCCACTGGAACATGAAGAGAAATTTCTTTCCTGTTCAGCTGAGGGAACCCTGGCACAGGCTGCACAAGGAGGGTGTGGAGTCTCCTTCTCTGAAGTTTTTAAACCCACCTGGACATGTTCTTGTGTGACCTGATCTAGGTGGACCTGCTTTAGCAGGAGGTTGGACTAGATGATCTCTAGAAGTCCCTTCCAACCCCTACCAGTCTATGATTCTGTGATTCCTCTTAAACTGTTGTGTTTACCAGATTGTGAATTTGCATCTTCTCTCTTCTGCTTACAAAGTTGATATGACAATACCAAGTGCCCTTTCTATTGTTATCACTTGTTCCCCTCCCTGGATTTTGTCACATGAAGACACAATCCTTTGAACAAAGAACCTCCTCTAAACTGTGCAGAACACCAATGGCCAAAAACCCATAGTTAGAATGGTGGAATAACAATACATTCCTTCCTGAAGGAAAAAAAGAATAAAGTTGGATGGAGCGAGTTTATTGTGGAGATGGCATGTAAACTTTTTTTCAACTCTGCTACCTCAAAATTCAAAACAAGGGTGCTTTCTAAACAAGAAAACAATTTTATCCAGAAGAGACTCAAACATTTTGAACTACTTAATTTTGGCAACCAAATCTGAACACCCTGTGAAGGGTTCTGACTTCTAAAACTTGTTTTGAAAAATGCCAGGCCTTTTAGATGGTCTTAAAGATGGAAGCTTTCAAAATTACCACCTACATTCTGACCTGGAAGGTGCATGAATTAGGGTCTCTGCTCTTTCTGTTTCCCCAGGAGAAGCTGCAGCCTCCATTTTTAGAACGACAAAGAAGTCCCAACTCCAAATGGAGCAAACAAAAGCTGCAGGATCCCTACACTGTGAAAATCAGATCCTGCAACATTAATAATTGAACTGTCATGGTTACCTCCGTTGGTATCAACATCACCTGTGGAACTCAAACATTAGTAGTCTGGTACAGGCAACTGAGACAGGGAAGAAAAAGCATTAAGAGGTTGAAGGGCATTCATTACCTTTTTGATGCCTAGAGGAATAACGTTGCTGGGCTACTAGAGGCCAACCAAAGGTGAAGACTGGTCATCTATAATGGAGTAAAGTGAAGAAGTAGTTAGGCTCTCAAGTTGCAGCATCTGGTGCCTTCAAAGGAACAATATTACATTAGCTGGCTTGACAAAACACATTGTTAGAACATCACGGCTCAAAACAACAAAACATCAGTAGATGAGGCTCAGATCCTAAAGGCATTAGCAAAGACAGCAGAAGGAATACCGAATTTAAGCAGTAAAATGTGGCTACAGGACCTGGAGTGGCTGGAGATTATATTCTGCATATCAAAGTCAATCAAATGTCATTCCCTTGAGACACACATACGCCATCTCTTTTGGACAGCACATCTTCAGATACTATGAAGACTATAGGTGGAGGAAATCACAGGGAAAGTTAACAAAGAGCAAAAGCCTCTGCATCCTTAGGAGGCAGGGCAAAGACCTGTCAAACACCAGAACTCACTGTTGTCTCTGCTGGTGGTGCCAGGGGTACAGTGAGCAGGAGACAACAGCAGCCTCAAAGAGGCACTGGAAGGACATCCCACCACTCCATTGCAGGCCTGGGCTGGGCATCTGGCTCAGGCCTATGGCAATCTCACGTTGCCAGCTTTATTTCCCCTTGCTGCTCAAATGGAGACTCTCTCAAATTGCTGACAAGACTTTTGTGGTTTCATAGACCCAGCTTAGATACTCATGTTTTGTATTTGAAACTATTAAATCACATCTGTATTTTCTTGAACAAAAAAAAAAAGTAGGGTAATCCCAATAGGGCTGTTTATAACCCTTGAACATGCAACCTTTCAAGGCTGACTTTTGTTGATTCAAGTCAATAACAATAATTACAGATCTAAATTATTATTCCCATGTTTAATAAAAGAAGCCTCACAACATACATTATGAAAAGGTAGACTACCTAAAGTGACTGATCCCAAAACTGTAATAATATTTTTAAATACTGATATGTCTTGTACATTTCTCTTCATCAATGCTGGAAAACCAGGTCATGTCACATGCCTTATCTAATGCTGACTTTGGTAGGATGTAAAAGAATTTAAGACCTCATAGAGAAGGAATCCTGCAGGATTTGGGAACTGGCATGCTGTTTCACCCATTATGTTTTAATCAAATATTTTCCTGAGGTAGATATGTGCTTTAGGAAAGATCCTCATGATAAAATAAAGCTTAACAAATCTCATTACGTGGACTTATGAAATCTCTTGCCCCTTCTGTAATTCAGAGGGATTAAATCACTACTGCAAATTAAAAATAGGACGATCAACTGATTAGAGCAGAGCTTCTGTTTGCTGTTTGAATCAGGCAGACAAATGTAGCAGCAGAAGCAATAAGGAAATCACGTTCAAGAATTGTAACAAATAGATGAAGGTATTTCAAATCTCAGACTCTAATTTTATTGCAAGATTTCATTGCTTACAAAGAAAAAGGCTATAGAAACGTCATTCTTATGGTTTACAACATTACCAAAATCTTTCAATAGCCTTATAAATCACATTTACCTGTTTCATTGTATTCTAGACAGAGGAGACAAGGAAAAAATGGCTAGTAAAAGCAAGATGTTTTCACCTTTATTATGTGTCTGTACTTTATGGTTTTTAATAAACAAAAAGACACTGTAAATGCACATATCTTTTCTTTAAATGCAAGAAACTTAACAACCTATTTTAAGTAGAGAATGAGAAAGATGATCACAGAGGAAGGATGGGGAAAAATTAGACAAACACCAGATACCGCTCTACTGTGGTCATTACAGCTCATATGGGCATGTATGAGCTATCTTTAAACTAGCAAGCTTGGATATTACTAAAGAAGTAGTGAAAGTAACACAAAGCTCAAGGAAAGCTGCAGACTCTTCCTCAAGGCTGAGTCCACACAGTAATACATGCTGCTGCAGCCAGAGTGGTATCACACACAGGGATATAACAGATGATCATGTGTGCTGGCAGAACAGAAAAAAGATCAGTCTTTGATTTTTCTTGGAAGTTAGGAGATAAAATCCACATAGGAAGACTAAAAAAGTTGAAGATGCAATTAGTAAAAAGACAGGGTTTCATCCATCAGTCAGCTGCATCAATTAGACTCTCCCACAGTGGCTTTTTTTTCTAGAACTTTTATAGATACTTCAGGCTTCACTAGATATTCTTGAGACAACAAACTGAAAAGCACCACAGTAGAGGTGATGAAGAAGAAAGAGGTGATGAAACTCTCCACTTTCATGTTTTATAGTGTCAGGAATCTTAAGAAAATCCTATATATCTGCTTTTCCACAGAAAGTATGTTTCTTTCCCACCTTCTCTTGTGATTTTCTAAAAGAATAATACCCAGGAAATTTTGAGCAGGCTAAGTATATGCCATCCTGAAATGCCCTTGTGGCAAAAGCTGTAGTTGTCATATTAGCAAGACATAAAGGACATGAACATTCTTTTTAAAATCAGGATTTATGTCCCTTGTAACTTGCAGGCACCAGAAGGTAACATGAGCCCAAAATATAAACAGGTCTCATGATCCATCCAATGCAGGGCATTGGATGGTACTGCTTGGAAGCAGATAAAGGTACTGCAGAGTGGAACACAGCTACATTGCCTTCCAGAGCATGTAACCATGTTAGGTAATAAGGGTTTAGTGCATGAGCTTCCTGTCTCTGTAAACTTCAGAAAAAGAATGATGTTTATATCAATTCAAAACATTTTATATTAATTCTTCTCTGATGCAAAACGAGAGTCACAGGCCACATAACATTCAGAAGGATGCAAGACAGCAGGCAATTTCAGAACCATACTGAGCAATGTGATTTAGCAAAAAAGCAGCCTGTGGGTTCTGCAAATAGAACGACTCCAACACTCACTTGCATGGCAAATGTAGAATACTATGTACAAACAATATACACCAAGCATCGTGAAACTGCCTTTGAGGACAAAAAAAAGCTTCATGAGTCACCTTCATTTCTGATGTGACCTTGAACAATTTCACTGCAGTGAGCACTATTTCTTGTATTTGTGCAAAGATCTATTCTGGCTAAAGAAGTCTAAGATAAAATGAAATTGCTGTATGCAAGGACTGTAATAGCTGGTGTCATGGCTTGGAGACAGAAACTAGGCATAGGCAAGAAGCAAACAGATGTCACCATCCCACACCCAGAACAAAGTATTTTTTTAATGGTACCACATTTTAAATCACACAAATAACTGTATTTAGATTAGACAGCCAGTTAGGTCGCGTACTACTTCTTTGTCTTACAGGATAAATAAAGCAGTGATAGGGAAAGGAGTAACTTGCTCAGGATAGTATTAGCTATACAATAGCAGAAGGCATTTCTGGCCTATGTCAGCTCAGTCATGCTAGCAGAGGCAGAAATTGAATATTTCAATGGCCCATTTATCTGTCTATATGCTGTCTGTTAAAAAGCACATCTGTGCTAAATGTTGTTAGTGTGGAAACTGGAAGCAGTTTTAATACCTCGATCCCCATGCAGAAAGTAAACTTGACACGTTACTTCTAATGGATACACATTGAACTGCAAGTCAAGTCTGTCCCGATGCATCTGGATTCATGCAGTTTTCACAACACTGAACTATGTCACTGGCAACGGGTGCAACAAGCTGGCCTTGTAAATTCAAGCTTACGACCAAAAAGGAGTGCAGTGCACATGAGTAATGTCTGCAGTTTTGGTGCTGCTTTTCTTTAGTTATTTCTCCAGCAACTCTCTTCTAGTGAGGAAAAAGTTTCATTTTCTGAGATCAAAGGAGATAAGAAACATAAACACCACTCAGGACAAGACTTATGCTAAGCAGCTCACTCCTCTTACCATTCTCAGCTCTGACATAACTTCTTTTGTGGGATTTGTTGTCCCTTTTGTTAGATTTAAGAAAAGGGCTTGCATACAGACCATGTAGTATACGGAAAGGTCAAGTCAATGCCAACGTTACCTACCTGCTCCTGTGACAGCAAGGATATAAAATCCCATTTGATGCATCTGGCATAGTGCCTTGGGCATGGAGTACACTTCACATTTTGAAGTCTACAATGAGGCAGTGATGTAAAATTCTTAAGGCAAAAGGAAGTGGAAGACTAAGAAAAAAGCCTTATTAGGCTTCCTATTTATAGGAAGAAAATTAGAGAAAAGCTCCATCAGCTGCAAACCAAAAGTTGCAACTTGAGAGAAATGAGAGTTCAGAGTCCCAGATCTTGCAGTTATGGAGAACATTTCATGAGGTGTACTGGTACTGGGCTGCAGAGGCAGGAAGAAGGAGTCACTATTTCCAAGATTTTTTTTTTTATTTAATCATTCAGAACTGATTTTCTTCTGAGACACCCTCCGTTCTAACTTTTAAGGCCTGTCTTTGCCAAGACATCTGTTCTTTTGGAGGATTTTGCAGGTAAAGAAAGGCAGGCTGTGATTGCTCACTCAACCAATTGTATTCACAATAACTGATATGACAATACTATGTAGTCTTCTGTACTTGACAACATAGCAGAATACAAATACAAAGACTTACTCTACAGGTATATCAGAAAGAATGGAGCCAAGTGAGTCACAAAATACAGGGCCTGCCAGCAGTGCAATGGAAGGAAATAAAAATGAACTTCCACCCAGTTTTAGAAATGACACAGGTACAAATTTACAAATAAACTGAACTATAGCGAATATCTGACAAGTATATAAACCTAAAATGTATAAATATATATCCTGATAAAAATTAAATAAAGAGAAAATGCAACACTAATGTATTCTTTTAGTAGCTACTTACATAAAGCAATACAGAGTGATATATAACAGATTGAGGGATAAAGATGCTGTTAAATTATATGCTTCACAAGCAAGTACATTAAAACCGGTTACATTTCCTCATGAATCATAACCATCTTCAAACAGTTAATGTCAACAGTAACATAAACCCAAAATATGCAATTTTACATCACCTGTGCTTCATCCTGCACATAAGCAATCTATTTCTGAAAGTTTGTCTAGATGCAGTTTTAGTTTCAGCGTGGCAGTTCAGATAGAAACCACAGATATTTAGAAATGCTGAATCAGTAGCTCAAATCAGCATATTGCCTTTAAAAAAAAAGGCAACTTATATAGAGATAGAGAATTCTTCTTAATTGTGTAGCTATTTGATTCCTCTTCAAAGGTTAATACCTATAGTTTAGAATTTTCCAACTAAATTTCAATAATATAGTCCCTTAACATAAATTGACATACTACAGCAAATTATGTATCTCAGATTACTTCCAGTTTTTTTCAGGATGACCCTTTAAGGCCATTTGCTTTTTATTATGGCATTTGACCATCAAAAGACAATATTGCTCCTATTTTTGACCCTTGTCTGAAAATTGATGAATATATTCTTTAATCATAGTTCCTTACTACTCAGTTCATTTGCAGAGTGGCAGAGTGGTAATAAGGGATTTTGTTCCATTCTGGATGCTCTAGGTTTTTTTCAGATGTCAAATGAATCCCTGAGTATTCTTAGTACTAGAATGAAGGTAATAATTATGCCATTAGTTTTCAAGCAGAAATCTCTGTTTCGATAGCAAACAGACTTTTTGCTTAACAATTCTAGCCCTGAGTATCTTTTAGTCTTTAGTGCTCCCATTTTCTCAAAGGCTAGTTTTAAGAACTGGTATAGTAAGGGAACTTCAAGTATCCCAAAGAGTACTCTCCTTTCTTTTTCCTTTCTAAAGAAAGCGAAAGTTTGCTGGAAGAAATACATTTCTTGCCCAGAACAGAATCATTAGAAAAATCTCATATTTTAAATTTTGTTGCTCTGAAGCTTTTTTTTTCAGTTTTCTAATTCTCACAACAATAAAAGTCTGACACTAATTAGTTTTATAGTAAGGCAAGCAATCAAAAATGGAGAAAGCTAATTAGTATTTCTCTCTTACCAGTCTAAAAAAAAATCCATTCAATAAAAAAGTTACATCAAAATGGTAAATAACAGGACTGCATTCAGAGGGTTTCCAGAATCTACTCAGGACTAAAAGAAATGTGGAACTTGGGGTATATTAAGGCGTTATAAACCAAATATTTCCAAATTTTTGGATATTATGCATGACACTTTCAAAGGTTTGCAACTCAGAGCTGAGTTCATCTGTTCGGAAAGTGTTCTGTGTCTCCTGGGATATATAGAGAGTAGCACTTCTGTTGACATCTCTGTACTAAACATTTATCACAGGGCTGCCTGCTACTGCAAAGGACTAAATTTGGAGGCTGACATGCTTCCTTTGAGATCCCTGTTCCCTCTAGGTGGCCCTTCCATCTTGTGCATTAGCCAACTTAATGGGCAGCTCCCAGGAAGCGTGCTCCAAATCTACTCTGTCCGGGCAGTGAAAAGAAAACCAGACAACCTCTAGAGCCATCAACACAACATAATCTCAATATTGCTGTTAAAATAAACAACAAAAGCAGAGATTTCTCAGTCTGACTGCAGCTGCTGCTGCTTCCACCTTCTCCTTTCTCACCCCAGGGAATCAACGCACCGCAGATGTTTTCACATCCTCCTGCCTGGCTGCCAGGTATATTAACACCAGACTCAAAACAACATAGGTTTTTCACTTCCTTCTTTCTCTGGTTGATTGTAATCCTTGGTCTGCAGATTTTAGTTCTTTCCCTCCTGAAATTTGTCATCTTATTTTAAAAATTTTTTTTACCTCAAGCAACCTAATGTCATTGCCACATACATAATCCCAGAGCCAGTAGTAAAAAGCAGTGCTGAGGACAAATTGTATAATCAATGTGTTACCTAGATCCTTCCCTGAACTAGTTTAGGAAATACAAGGAGAAATGCTGTCCCCATGAGAGTCAAGAAAATTAATTGCTATTAACTGTAACAGAGTCAGATTTTTCAGCTATGGTGACTAAAATTACAAGTAAAGCACTTTATACTGAAAGCTCCTTCTGTGGCTGCTGCCAGAGGACCTTAATCGATTAGCAAGGTATTTGGAAAAAAAATCTGAGGACAAAAGTAGATCCACAGCCTCCTTCATCCCTTCTCCTTCTCCAATCCATCAATAAACCTGACCCATTTTCTAAATCCCTGCTGTTGCAGATGTTGCTGATGCAAAGCCTGTTTCAGCTTATTGGCAAGATGCATTCATCAGAAAAATAATGCAGTGCAGCAGTGTCTTCTTCTGTCAGAAGCAGCTGGAATTATTGCTTACTTGGTCACCCCAAGGCATTCATAATTGTGAGGCAGGAGACGTGTGTGCCAAGATAGGCGGTAAAAGACACATTTTATGCCAAAAGCAGGTTGAGAATGTCTTTGTAAGTACAGCAAATGGTTTCATTTATACCTTAATGAAGGCAATTTTCTTGAATTTCACTTTTGTGGCTTGCATAGAAGCATTTGATCTAGTGTGATAAAGATTCAAGTAACGTACATTTATGACGGCTCAATACCAAATCCTGTTACTTCTGTCTTCAACAAATTCAAAATTTCACAATAAAAAAAAAGTTTTCCACAACTGCTGACACTTCTGGGTATTGAGATATGAATCTGAGGATTTAAATTAATGATAAAGTAACACTAGTTTAACCAAAAGCATGACTTACAATTAATTTAAAATCATTTAAAATTTAAGCATGAAGTGTGTTAGTTCAAACCCTACTCACCAAGTTTAGAACGAAATCATATTATCTCCCAATGCACCTGATTGTTTGCAGTACCAAAAAAAATGTGGGTTTCCAATAAGATGACAGACTGTGAATGGAAATGGCAGAGGTACAGGTACACATTTCTTTCTGCCAGGTCTCCTACAGCAATCGTAACTGCTAGCAGAGGGAGTAGCAAACAGCAAAGAGACTAGAAGAGCTTAAAACAGTGCAGCTGTTTTCTTATCAACTGATTTAGCCATAACTACAAACAGACAGTTCTAACAGCTTCACCAAATGGGTGACAAGTTGTCACATTCTCTTGCTTGGCCATAGTCTGAGTAGACGCTAACTGTGATGAAGGGAAATTAGTCATCTAGCTCCAGAAGAAGAAGGACTGCAGACAAGGTTGCCTCTCTCTGTGCCTTCAGCTATAATGGTCACTGCCTCCAGCTCAGGTTCAGCACCAAGAATATGCTTTGCAGTTTCCCAGGAGGCCGCTCCTGTCTTTGTCTCTCTTTAGGGCCAGGCTGAATAGGACAATTTGTCAGTCTCTAAGCAAGCCTGTCAGGAGCTTACTCCTTGTCAGAAAGAACTAGCACTTAGTATTTGCTGCTTGCTACTTATTACTATTTATTATTGGTTACTAAGCTGTATGGGCTCTGTGCATGGATGGAGAGTAAAGGAGGGGTCTTTGTTTTCTGACTAAGCAGGTCCATGTCAAAGCCAAACCACTTTGCCACTTTGCAGAGCTATCCCCATACATCGGACATCATTTTGACTGTTTTTTGTGAACAAGTCACTT
This sequence comes from Urocolius indicus, assembly GCA_013401255.1. NCBI lineage: Eukaryota > Metazoa > Chordata > Aves > Coliiformes > Coliidae > Urocolius > Urocolius indicus. The sequence continues at coordinate 293,754 of WBNH01007424.1, forward strand.
GTGAACAAGTCATAGAAACATCCTCCATGAACTCAAGTGTCTGTACACAGCATTCAGAGAAGTCCCTCTGCAAAGATCAAGTTGCAGGACTGGGACCAAAGACTATCACACACAAAGCTGTTTGTCCTGGTTTTGAGTAGGATGGAGTTATTTTTCTTCCTAGTAGCTGGTACAGGGCTGTGTTTTGGATTTGTGCTGAGAATAGTGTTGCTGACACAGGGATGTTTTGGTTATTGCTGAGCAGTGCTTGCACAGCCTCAAGGCCTGTTCTGCACCTCACCCTGCCCTGCCAGTGAGCTGGTTGAGGGGGCACAAGTTGCTGGGAGGGAGCATGGCCAGGGCAGCTGACCCCAATTAGTCGAAGGGCTATTCCATAGCACAGAACATTATGCCCAGTATAGAAACTGAGAAGTTTTATTTCTCTCTCACTGTTCTATATTCCTTTTAATCATCATCATTATTATCATTATCACTATTTTTTTATTGTTGTTGTTGTTACTATATTTTATTTCCTTTTAGTCATTAAACTGCTGCTATCTCAACCCACAAGTTTTACCTTTTTTTTTCTCCATTCCCCACACTTCCCATGGGGGGCAGGGTTGTGGGGGGCAGGGCATGGGGAGTATGAGTTAGCAGCTGTGTGATGCTTATTGCTGACTAGGATTAAACCCTGACAATACCATAACAAACTCTTTCCTCATACCTCTTCCTGAATAAATAAAACTTACCTCCAAGCGATCAAATATTACTAAAAAACACCACATATTTCAAAGATATTATCAACTCCACTGTTTATCAGAAAACATTTTAACTGAAATTTTTCAGTAAAAATATATGACCTGGAGTTCCCAGATGCCTTTATATTTTAACTCAAGTGAGTGGATGATCATTATTCTTCTAAAAGCAGAAAAATAATTTAAGACAACAGTCACAGCACAGAGGAAGAGAACACTGATCCATTTTGACACAACTTTCAGATCAGAGACCTATGAAAACAGTACTGTCCTGTCAAGATAGAAAAAGTGAACTGGATGAAAGTCACCCAGGGAATGCTAATTAGGCCTATGCTTCTTTGTCTATGCTTCATATCCTGAACTTCTGCTTCTTTCCTTTGCAACTGAAAAAGAGAGAGTGAATTTTCTGATGTTTGTTGCTGGGCTGCACTGACTATTAAAAACTAGATGAAGTTACACGAGATATATTTGATAGGCCATTTGGAAAACCTGCATTTTTAGACATGAAACACAAAGCTTGTACCAAAGCACTGGATTATGGCCACATGATCAGTATTGCATAGGATCTTAAAGTGAGTACCTCAAGGCAAAAGCCTGAAAAGATTTGGCTCAAAGCAGCACTGTGCAAATGCAGGGTTTCCATGGGAATAAACTATTTTAGTCCTAAAAGAAGTTACCTGGGATTCAAACTGTGACAACACTTTTAAGGCAAAGGCACCATGTGCCCATCGTTTTGTTTTTTTTTACCCTTGCAGGAGCAAAAGTTTTAGAGTCTTACCTCACTTATATAACTATGGTCACATAATATGAAACCAGTTCAAAGCCAATGGAGTAAGTGGAGTAAGTATTCAGGACTTTTGTTCACAGGGTTTCTTTATTATTGCTGGAAATGGTTTTAATAGCATAATTTTCAAAATTAATTAATTTAATAGCAAAATTAATAGTAAAAGTTCTTTTCCTTGCTGATCAGCTTTGTTGATAATTGTTGTCATTATGGCCCTTGCTTGTCACAGTGATTGTCATTACAATGTGTAACACTGGAACTTAAAATACCCAAGTTCAATCTTGATAATTATACACCTTAACCTAAGTAAGGCCAGGCAGGAACTGAACTTGCATTCTGGTCCATGATCATTGATGCCATTTAGGTGTTAACATGGTCCCAGCCAAGTTCTGATTCACGTTAACTCACACTCTCCTACATCCTACCTAGGCTCAGTTTTGAGAATGGAACAGTATTGCCATGTCCTTTTTAAGCCATTTGTGCTCGGTCATCACATTTGAAGAGAGAAACATAATTTAGCCACGTGAGCATGAGCTAGGCTACAGTACCTGGCCTGTGTTATCTAGCATTAGAGACAGCTACTGCCACTACACAATCTTTACAGTACTGTGCAGCAGATACCCATCTTAAGGCCAAATTGCCACAGTAATTGCCACCTGGAAAGCCCTCTAGATGGCTTTGTGTCGAGTCCATTGATAGTCAGAGAAGGAAGCTGGCCTTGGATGTGGCTTAGGCTTCACAGTACACTTAACAGGTATACTTATCTGTCAGAAGAAGGGCTCTGATCTCAGTCTGACCTCAGTGAGTCATCTCACTGAGACCAAAGCAATTTTTATAAACGAAACTTGGTCAAGAGGCCTTATTTTTAAAATCTTATCTGAAAGAGAATAGGTGCATATTTAGGTGTGAGAGAACTAGAACTTTTTCTAACAGTGAAAGTCATCAGACACTACTCAGGAAATCTGAAAAACTTTTACTGAAAGAGTTCAGGTCATCACAGTGTAGATCAGCAATTAACTTTTCTCTTTTTTTCAGGAGGAAGGGAAATAAAAACTTACTGTTGTATTATGAGTTTGTTCATGATCTCATGTGGACTTTTCCCACAATGCTGTTGTATTATGAGTTTGTTCATGATCTCATGTGGACTTTTCCCACAATGCTTAATCTAACAAGGATATGTAAAATGGATGTTAATATTCAGGGAATTTGTAATCAATAATAAGACAGCATCTAACTCTTTTCTTTTGATTCCTCTTCAGGAAGGAAGACTCTTCTGCAAGACACTTTGAACTGAAGTGGGCAAAGTGTGAAGTTGCACAAGAGATTATTGAGGCCAAGTGAAAAGCAAAAGTGCTAAGATGGATACTTGGAAAAGAAAATGGAGGAAAAAAACCCCATACATCAAGAGCAAGACTTCTCACAAATCCTGCAGTTACCTGTGCAGATCACAATCAGGTCAGACAGCAAAGGATGAGAAAAGTTAGAGTTCTCTCACACAGCTGAGATGAGGGCACATCTCAGGAAAGAAGAACATATCACTGCAAAGGCTAAAGGCCAAAGGAAACAGGCAGAGAGCCAAGTTCAGGTCTCTCTGCCAAGATAATTCAAAAGAGCAAATTCCAAGTCCCAGAAATATCAGACAAGGATCCCTAAACAGATATCAATTCAGAGCACGTAAGGACATAGTACCCATTGGGTATGTGCACACAGTCGAAGAGGCCATGGATCTGAAGTTTAGAATCAAATTTCCAGAGTTCCGTGTTTAGGACGTCAGTGCTGAGGCGTTAACGGGAAAGAGACATGGTCTTGAATCAAAGAGCCTGGATTTAATTTCTTGCAGCTAACTGGAGGAACCCAGGATCTCAGCACTACAGCATCTAGACCTGAAAAAAAAAAAAAAAGAGTTTTGTTTTGTTTTTTTCTTGAAAGTTCCTGTGTCAAACAAATGTGTTCAAGATCATTTTGCAGGAGAGAAATAAAAACTGTGTTCTCTGTAGCACAGATAATCAACAGGAATCTGCACAGGGAACACTGATAGTACTCTCAAATTTTGTGATTTATGCAGCCAAAGTATATGTTTTCTGTGCATTGTGCCTTCAGACTCTTAGCATAGCAAGTACTTTGTATTAGTCACTTCTGGCTGTTAAGGAAGGCATTCACATAGCCTTCAATGAAGGAGATTGGTTTGGATTGGTTTTTTTTGCAGTCTTTGAAAGCCACTTCTTTCATAATATTCAAGTCCCAATACCTCAGTGGTCGATAGAAGGCTGGACTTGGTAAGCCTGTGACAAGAAGGGTCTTGGCAAAAGGGTCATCATGGAGTAGTTCTGGAAGTCTCGTTTAAATACTGGACCTCATTGAGAGGGCATATGCGTGGCACCATGGTGGCACCACAGTCTTGCTCCTCCACAAATTCATGCACCAAATGCAACTGCTGGCTGATTACAAATCATATTGGTCATGCACATCCTCCATGGTCAGGCAGGTGAGGAAAATGGCAGGAGACTCCATGGCAGGAGACTCTTAAGCAATCATGCGATTTGACAGGTCTGTGATTTCCTTAATCTGAAATAAAAAGAACACATTATCCTTTTAAGAGGAAAAGAGCTTGGAGCCCTTAATCTTAATAACAATCATTTCAATAACATTCTAAGAATAAGCCTATTAACAATTCACAATAACTGAAAGGTCAAAGAAGGATTGCCACTAGGTTTAGCTAAGGAAATTCACTTATGGTTTTAATTAACAATACTCAACAGCCTTAAACACTGTTCTTTGGGCTCTCTTGAGCATGTCTCTAGAGCTGGGCTTCCCTGTCCCAGCCCACATGGAAGGAAGTTGTGATAGTTACCACAGAGCCAAACGTGCAGACATCAGCATAATGAGTCAACTTAAGCTGTCTAATCTTGATTATACCTCCTATATATTTGCAGCTGTGGAGACTAGTTCTTAGTTTCTCAGACCACTTGCCAAGCAGGAGACACTCACAATGAAGCATACAAAGAGCGGAAAACAAGATAAGAGGCTTCCTTGATGGAAAAAGTCCGATCCGATTTCTTCTGCATCAAAAGCATTATACAAACAGACCTTCCCACATTCCTTGTCAATAATTTACAATGAAATTAGCATCTACTTAAAATCTCCTACACACAGATGGACTAGAAAACTTCCATAAAGTGTTACACAATCAGAAGGGCAGGTGGATGTTAGATATAAGAGATCAGGGAGCAAGTGCAGGAGCTGCAGCCAGTACAGACAGAAGGGTCTAATCACTGACTCATGCTGACATTGACTGAAGCTTCAGCTAGCAGCAGAGAGCAGCATGAAGCCACCATTGAATGGAACTTGCTTCTGATGTTCAGCTAAGAAAGGAGAAAGCTGACAGGACTGAAATGGGCTGTCGTGGTTAAGGGACCAACTTTATCTTCTCACTGATGCTATAAATATTCCCTTAGTTTAACTGGTTTCCAGCAGTTAGTGCACAGACATGTCAGGGGAGAGATACTGCCTTTTTTTAGCAGGATTTCAAAATTGCAATCTCAATGACTCACTTTTGGGGGGCACATAAGTGCCAATCCAGACTACAAAATTGTTTTTAAATGGCCTCCTTTGAAGCTCCCTGTCCATTGGTAGCACATCTTGACAAGCAGAAGAAAGTTATGGTATTTACCAACGTGCAAAAATGCACTGTTGTCTAGAAATATGTATACCAACAATGTTGCTTTATATCATATTGATAGCAAAAAAGATGTTATCAAGTGCTCAGGTAGCCCTGTGCACTGTGAAAGGCACTGCACTCTGCTTTCTTGTGTATAGTAGGCTAACAGCCTCCCAAACGAAGCACAGAGATGTTCTGTACTGCATGAGACATTCTCACCTGCCTTGTACATTTGAATACGTGTTGTACTGAGCTTGCTACAGCTTATTCTTAAGATTATACTATACTACTATATAATCTTAGAATATATCTAAGCTTATACTTTAGGCCACGTAGATTGCTATAGTGACAAATTCAAAAATAAAACTGTTTAAGAACTATATGAAGAAACAGAAGTCATATGTGAAACTTTCTGGCCTGCAACAAAAAGAGTTCCAGTACCCAAAGGAGTGTGCATCAGCTGGAGCTGTCTGAGAAAGCGCTGCTGGTTTTTTCAACAACTTTACTATATCATTCAAACTTGCATATTAAAGTATCTCATAAAAAGCACATGTCTCAATGCAATCCAACACGTTTTCAAGCACTGCGCCGTTACAATCTGGAGTCCTGCTAATTAAGCCTTGCAGGGGAAAAGAAAAAATTCCCCTGCAGAAATCATTCAAATTTTCTAAACTTTAACTAGTTTTCTTCGTGCAACTCATACAGCTGACTCCAAACATACATTACCGTGGTATCCTTGGCATGAGGCTGCAGTGGCAGAAGGCCACATTGTTCAAGTGATAAAGCTCCAAAGCACCAGATGCACAAAAAGCCTAGGGCATCTACATTTCACTTGTCTCTCTATTTACCACCCAGCCCTGAAGCTGAAATACATAAACCTGCTGGCTGCCTCTTTCCCCAGCTGGTGTGTAAATCCTTGAGTCCCAAGGGACTCAAGTGTAAACGTGAGTGTTCCCCAAGTATCTAAAGTACTTCTGGACACGAACACAGATACTTACATCACTTGGCAATCAAGTGCTAAGCCCTACTGGGTCCCATCAGGTGGTGTTCCAGCTGAGGGGTGATCAGCTGCCTTTTGAAGCACAGCTAACAGATTACTGCTCGCCCTTTTGTACCACTATCTAGTGGTCAATTCAGCAAATGAAGCAGCAGAAAACGCACCTCTGAAGCCATCTTCTACCTGATGGGATCCAACTGGCCTCTCAAAAAAACATGTGTTTGGCTATTTTAAAGGGCAGGAGTCCTTACCATCTGTCTGAGTGTTCTTCACTTTGCATACAAATTTAAAGGCTCACTGGGTGAAGGGAAACAACCTGATTCTGTCATCTGGTGGTCAGGATTCGCCCCAAGGAGTTTGCAGTCCCAGGTCCATAGAAGTGACTACACATTTTGCAATGAAAAGTTACAATAAACGTGAAATCAACACTGGTGAAGGGATGGTGTCTCAAGACTTTCCATGGGGGAAGTCATTGACTACAAATCATACCCCTCTGAACTGTTTTACAAAAAACAGGATGGGAGGGGTTATAAAAGAAGTATCGTCTCTTATCCTCTGGGCAGTTTCATCAAGACAGATAGGTTAAATCCCATCCGTCAGAGCAGAACAAAGTGCTCCAGTGTCTCTGTGTGCCAGTCCTAGCCTCTGAGCTGGACAAACAATGATGATCAAAAAATGATCAACAAAAATTCAGACTTCAGAAAAATGTATACTGCAAGCTGAAGGGTCACTGAAACACAACAAATCTCACACTCTTAGAATATACTGATTTTTATTCTAGCAATTGAACCTCAGGCTCCAGGAGCTTTTTAGTTTGGTTAGCTTGCCTATCCAGCAACCATTTTGCAGGTGAAAAGGATACCTGGAGAGTGACTGTATTGTACTGTTAAGACAGCCATCTTCTGTTTGTTTTCTTTCACAGAGAGGAATCTCTGAGTCATCAGCATCATTACTGCCTCTTTTTTGCTTACCTAGCCTCATTAAAAGGATTAGACTGATCAGCAAGGGGCAGCAATTTAACCGGTGCATACATTGCAAACAAAGCTCTACCAATTTCTTCCATCTTCTCTGATATTTTTGCCACATGAAAAAACACTGTGGCCTAATCTTCCCTACATAGGGCTTTTGTTCTTGAAAAGGCAGTATTTATTACTTATTGTAACAAACACAAAATATGTACATGTTTTAATCCCACCCATCAGCCTAATGCCTCTATCTGTAGGAAGCCCAAGCAATCTATTGGCTAAGTAACGGCCCCATACATGGCAGAGAACATTAAATGCTCCTTAAATGCCATTTTAGCCAGAGGAAGAGGAGCCATTGAATGGCAACTAAAATAACCATGGCATTGAAGCTGTTTTCAGTGACTATTGCACAAAGCCTATAGAAAAAGTCAGGATGAATCTCTTCTCAAAATAAGATACTAACAGTGGCTGAGATTAATGATCTAAAGATCACAAAGAGTATATATGCTTATACAGAAATAACCTGCAAACATCTCTGAGATGCACTGAAAGCCACTTTGAAAACCTGTCATATAGTACAGAGCAATGCTACAGGACACAAGAGCCTACTGCAGCTGAAGGATAGATTTGGCCAGGGAAGATTAAAGGTGAGGCCCACTCTACCTCAACAATAAAACTAATATAATGGTCATGGACAATGACAATCCTTCCCTTCAGTAGGCAATTTAGTAGCCTAATTCTCTTTCCTGCCTGTTAGGGCACCTTTTGCTGCTGACCAGGAAAGTGAAGAGTACAACCTATTGATTGTCTTGAAGAGCTCTTCTTCGTTTCTTTTCTTGCTAGTTTGCTTTGTGAGCAGGCACCACCTGGCTTGCCAATCCACTTATAAGCAGCTTGTAAGTCTGATGTGATACCAGTGTTTTATAGTCAAGGATAGCAGCAGAGAACTCTTTATCTGTGAGTTTGACTAAGCTGATACTTGCATCTCTCAAGTGTATGTTGGAGTCCTTATTCCACTCATCTCAATGGGATCTCTGGCAGAGTGGTATCAAAGCATAAGGATGCATCTCTCAGGATTTCTGCTCTTCTAAATGGCATCTTAAAATTCGGCAGCTATTGTTAAAGAAAAACTAATGAATAAGATTTGGCAGCACAAAATAATAGAGCGGGCTTTAGATCCTGTGTTGATTGCATTTCATTTAGCGAACTGTCTTGCATGGGATTTAAGATGTGGCTTTCTACAGCAGCAGCAAATATTTTAATTTCTAATAAAAAGAAATCATGTTGATTATTCAGGCCAATGGATCCACAGCAACCGTGACATTATTTGTGACAAGTGATGGGAACACTGGATATTTTTCGCTAGAGATAGTAAATAGGAAGACAGCTGAAAAACAGAGCCAGCATTGGAAGAGATTAATGAGAAACTAAATGATTTACAAGTACCATGTCCTCATTTGACTGGGAATTAGATAAATTAACAAAAAAAAAAAAATCAATGCTCTAATGAAGCTGAAGAACAACTCTGAAAACATATCACAAATGGACTTGGAGACAAAGGGAGGAAAAAGAGAGGAGCGAGAAAGCAAGTGAAGAAAGAAATGACAGCCTACATTTAAAATGTGCTTAGCAACCCAATGGAAATGGTAACAATTCAAGCAGAAGCCCTTAATGTTGTTTCCTGAGGGTGACAGGCAGAGAAGGAGAAGCTGGCATATAGCAAACTTAATCTAACGTAGCTGATGTAACTGTTAAAAAGAGAGTGCTTTGCACATGGGGAAATCTTGTAAGGCAACCGGGTCATGCTACTCAAAATGCTAGCAGAAGTTTAATTTTAAACGTAACAGATTGGTTGGACAGAGGAGAGTTATCTATGCTGGAGTTCAACAGAAAAATAGCCTATGTTAAGGAATATACATTTTTGGGATCTTCCAGGATATATTCCTCTGACAACAAAAGAGATGCGGAAGCCATTTTTCTATTTCAGCAAACTTCCACAGCCACAAGATGAAAAGTATTGATTCTGCCCCAAAGATAAAGTTCTGAATGAAAAGAAGTATCTCTTGGGATCCTGCAAAAAGTTACCACACTGAAGGATTTTAACAAAGGAAATAGCACACCTGCTTTTCAATAATCACCACCAGATCCATTGCTCAGGCACTAACTCTTATCGTATTCTTGCCACAGCCAGAAAAAGGGCTACAGCTGCAGCAGAGGATGACCAGTCATTTACTTATTAATAGTTCTCCCTCCAGCCTGTTGTTTTAATTTTAGCTGAACCTGGAGCTGACAGCTATTTAGTACTTCATTGATCTTAATTATTTTAACAGGCTCACTTCTTGATTTGTTTACTACGTTCAGGTTCCTGGAAAACTGGAAAATGATTCACAAAAGATTTTTACAGGCCAGGTCTGTTGCCCCCACAATCCATTAATGTGTTTGAGCTCTACCTTGTTAATTAAAAGTCTATGAGATTTTACATCAATTTTACCTTTATTGTGAATTTGCAGCTGAAACAGCTATGTCTGCATCATATACTGTATTTAAACTACTGTTTAACCTGCTTAAACCTTATTGCCCTAGCACTTTAATAGTGCACATTATAATTACTATCTACAATGCTAAAAGCATGTTCTTCTTAAGCTCTGTCCAGTCATGAATAAAAAGCAAAAACATCTGTTTTTTTCTGGTTCAGTCACCAAACCAATGAATGGAAAAAATATTTTGACTCAACACTAAACTATTTGTTTTCAACTTGAAAATTGTCTTAATATAAAGCATTTTCAAATATTTGTTTGATGAGGGAGAGACAGTGAGAATTGCTCTGGATGGTTTCAGGTCTTAGTTGTAAAGGAAGCTATCTGATCTCTTATTTGCTGTAATAAATGTTTCTGTATTGCTGTGCAGTAAAAAGCTTACATTGGAGAAGTACACAACATCCTGGACATGAGCAACAAGAGTTGTTGCAAGATGTGAGAACTACTGTTATGATTTAGGTTCAGCCAAGATTAAAACTTCCTCATCTAAAGCCCGAGCAAAAGCCACTGGAATATGGGTTATTAACGGAGAAAATGAAGCTGTTACCATCCCCTCCTTCATGTTGCAAGTGGCATCCAAGTTCCTTTCTGAATCAAATATCTTAATACTGAAATACTCCAGTTTGGAAAACATCAGAGCTATTATTGTCAACATTTTCATCTCGTCATTTTAGTTTTTCTGTTTGTTTCAGCCAACATAAGTCACTGAATTAACACCAAATTCAACAATTGTTCTGACCCCAGTCAAATTCAGCAAGCAAGATGCAGTTCTGCTCTGGGTAAAGGCATTTTCTAGGTACTATACATATATAAAAGGTTAAGGAACATCATGGAGACCATGAGATGAGCTGTCCCTTCAGTGTGACATATAGTCAATTTTAAGAGCACTCTTAGAACTACTGGAGAATGAAATTCATCTCCGTGTAGAAAATTGCACTTAAGCCTTCAAAACAAGGCTTTAAGTGAAACATAAATACTTGTCTATGCCTTTTACTGGCTCTTGAATGGAGCTGGATTTCCTCTCAAGATATTAGGATAAATATGCATACTCTTCTGAAAAACTGCAGAAATGCCACAGATAAGCAGAAGAATATTTGTTTCAATGAAGGCTTTAAGACAGATGAGTGTTGTGAATTCCTCTGAAACCTGCCCATTCACAGAGGTGCCCTTAGTGTACAGGATACTTCCTCATAAGTGTCTTCATGCTGTGCCTCTTCACTGCTTGGTAGGCACTGCCATAAAAGCTGTGTGGATGTTTTTTTCTATTTGCTCTAGAGGATTTTCCTTTTGATTTCATTTGACTGCTTAGGTGGAACAGAGCAGAAACACACCATCCAAAAAGTACCATCTGCACAGGGTATGCTACTTCAAACAGTTATCATTCAAGAGAGATTTGTTATTTGATACAATTTGAAAAGGTATGCTGACTTTCCTGGACATAATCAATGCTTTCAGTAGGATATTCTTAAAAGATTCATACATCTTCTAAAAGTGAGATCCAATTTTTGATCCAATCAACCTGCAAGCAGATTTTTTTTTTAAGGACTTGAATGTAAAAATAATGTTGCCATGGAACAGCACAAAATAGTATTTTTCCAACATGATATCAAGCTGCCATTAAAATCCAGTTTTGCTAGGCACTGAGTAATCTGATGAGAGCTGCAGTTGCCTCTGTGCTTCCCACAAAGGTGCTCAGTCTATAGTAGCAGTATCAAAGAGAAGGGAAAACAATATGAAATGATAGGAGAAAAAGAAGAAATACATTACCTTTCTGTTGTGCCTGAAAGATATTTGCTATCAAAGTTGACAACCCTGCAATGAAATTAAATCTATTTCTGTTGTATTCTCAAAACAAACACATATTGATTTATTTTCTTCATATAAACAGTATATGTCTATCTAGCAGAATTGGTGTTGTAAAAGGAGTAAATTCTGAGGCAGAGGGAACTTGTTATGTTCTTCCTAGACTTGTCTGAATGTACACAACAATCTGAACTGTCAGTCTCTGTAGGTAGGCAACAAAGGAGCACTAAAGCCACTGCTCCACTGGTAAGGAAATTACTGATCTCTGTGTGGGATGACAGCAGCACTTCACCTGTCTCTGAAGGACACCTTCCCTGTCAGGACACACCAGGTAATGAGCAAACTCCTCCAGCAAAAGCCACCACAAAGTGGGCACTTACCAGCAGAGCAGAGCACATAAAGTGTGGGACTGTTGAGGGGACAAAATGCCTGCAAGGAAACAATAAGTCTATTTGAAAACAAGACAGAAGGTGGAAGAGGGGGAATGGCAAAGTCATCTACAAGGTCAGAAGTGCAAGAGCAGAGGTGTTTGTAGCTCCACTTGGAGTACCCTTGAGTTTCTTCCTACCAAATTCAGTGGGACCAAAATGTTTCCAGGTCTTTTTAAAGATAAATAGGAACAAATGGGAAGCTTTGAGACAAGCCTCAACACAAAATCCCTCTAATAGACTAGTAAACTCTAAAAGGAGGAAAATTAGGTTGTGGATGAATGAAAAGCTCCGGATGCCCTGTCATCAATACTGTAAATGAGGCATCCCTTTTCTCCACTAGCCTTGAGACAAGTGGCAGCTATGCTAGCAGATCCATAGGAGTTCCAGTCACGCATAACACATCTGTGACTTCTTATCCCGTGGATGACTCAGGACTAATCTCCAAACTACTGGGTGACACTGACACAACTTCACAAACCACTGCACCACAGGAAAGAAATTTTTTAAAATAAAAATGGAGATAAAGATGAGAAAACCCCAAAGACAAATTATTTAAAGTATTTCAACACCCCACTGCATTCATTTCATTATGAAGATCACAAACAATATTTGATGGAGCTACCAAAGGTGCTAAAGTGTAAGACATTCACTTTACTCTTAAATTTTAAAGCTTTAATTATAAAAATGCCTGACCAACTCTAACTGGCACCTTTACGTTTATGATAATGAGAACAAGAAGCAAGGGGACTTAAGAAACCGAACTACTCTTTCATTCCTTTAGATCAGCCCTTTGGATAAAAGCAAAGGCATAAATCTTGTAATTAAGAAGGGAGTTTGAACTGCCAGTGTTTGAGCTAGACAAACTAGATTTGTCTTGTGTGTAAGCGGGGCTTATAACCTTGGTGTGATAGTTAGGACACACACTCATTAATGTCTGTCTAGATCTATAATAGAGTTATTTCTTTATACATCTGTGACTTTCATTCTCCAGTTCCAGGCTTTGAAAACTAGCCTTTTTGGCTTGCCACCTGCCTTCTCATCCATTCAGGAAAACCAGCTCACACTCCATAGACTCAATGCCAAGTTCAAGCAGAGGGCTGGCACATGGTCTGTGGACTATTTGAAGCAGAAGGGAAACTCAGATGATACACAGTCCTCATACTAATCCTCCAAACACACACGTCTATCTCTTGTGACCGCACCTGAGTGAATATTAAGAAATACTTGATATAGTTGGAATTCAGGAATATAGTAGCAGTGATGGCAAGTGTGGCTAGAGGTCCTTCCTGACAGAATCTTCCCTCTGTCAGGAGCCAGAACTGGATGCTTTGGGAGTAATTAACATCTAGAGAAACTGCCTCAATGTACCATGCCAGCCACGGCTTCCTGAACCATCGATGATGTATTTTTATTTCCTAGTCCATTCATTTGTCCTGTCACTTTTGGAACCTGCACAAACTTGGCAGGTACGGAATGACAGTTTCCTCAGACAGGCTTGATTTTACCTAACTTCTGCTGTCTAGATCTTGAAAGTCTAGTCTAAGCCATTTCTTCTGTGTTTGCTCTGTCAGCTGGGAGAAATAGGCTTCTCAGAGAAATAGGCTTTTCGGAGGGAAATTCCACTCATCCTAAGATTAGGTATTACAGACTTTACAGATTTCCTCCTGGACAAGCTGTTTCTTACTCCATTAACTTAGGAGGGAGCCTGATGAATACCTAGCTTATGATAACTACAGTTAAGTGACACAGATTCATTGCCAAAAACATGCCTTTAGGAGTGCAAAGACACCATTACTATAAATGGCTGATCCAAGAAACTCAGAAAATAGAGTTAAAAGGGACCTTAAGACTGTCCCTTTAACTATACAAAGATTCTCTGGCCTCTGATCTGAGTTACCCCATTGCTCTTTAGGATGAAGTTGGTTACGGGAATGATGTACTCTAATAGAATGTAGTTTCTTAATAAAGTCCAGAGTTGTGACAAAGGGAACTGAAATGAGTACAATATTTGACAACATACTTGACATTTCCAAGAAAATGCAATACCTAACAATAACAACATCAATAATAAAGAAATGTTTCAGAAAAGCTGAATCTGATTATGCGGCAAACTGCTAAACTAGAATCTGAAGAGAATTTTTAAAGAGGGAATATAATTAGGCAAATGCTCAAGAAATAGAGTCTCGTACGAATGTCAAATGTCACAATTATCCATTTACTTGATAAAACAAGTACTCTGTTGATTAAATTTTATTGCTCTCACTGCTTCCTGCTTTAAAGATTAAAACATGAGAATCAGTTCTAAGACACTAGGTTTTTTAGAACGTGAGGGGAGGCTGTGTGTGGCAGCAGAAGGCCTCAGACAAATTCTGAGCCACTTTAGAGGGTCAGTAATGTCTGACTGCCTTTCACATGCCTTTGTTTTGCTGCCTGCACGGCAGGGATGAATAGAGACCACAGTTTTGTTTTCATAACACTGCCTTTTGGGAAATCTAGTCCAACCACCATCACCAGCTATTCAACATATGCAGTCCTCATTGGCTACAAAAGTTGACTACTGCAGAGAGCAGGATGCTTCACTTATACTCTGCTCTTCTGTGGAACCAGCTGTCACCTGGCTTTAAGCAAACACTCAAAAGCCATTACCATTTGTGCTCCAATCTGATTCACCGTGGCATTTCCACCACAGTGTAAGTTTATCATTAGTCAGCAGAAACCTGAGTGACACAGAAGCTATTCCAGCTCTGGCTATTTAGAGCTCCTCGGAGATGAGCTGTGTGAGATGTCTGTTTATGTAAGAGGGAAACCTTGTGATTTACAGCTCATGCCAGAATTTGGAAAGGCCAGCTTGCCAGATGATCTCAGTCTGAATTACACTACTGCTGGCTCTAACATGAAACTGCCCCACCAGTTTTGGAAATCCCTCTGTTTCTGCACAGGGCTGTTTCCACATCTTGCTCATCATGTGTAGCAACAACAGCTACTGTGTCTGCCACCAAATCCAGATGCACTGATTCCAGTTTACTGGCCTGCTTATTCAGTGCCATCACTGAGACATCCCCTGCATACTATGGAAGGGTGCTGCTATACTACATGGTCTTCTAGTTTCTTGGTTCAAGCTTTCAGTGGGCTAGGAGAAACTTTAAGCTTATCAAGTGTCTTCTTGCTCCATCTTTACAACAGAAAGGGCTGTGCGGCAATACTGCTTAAATAGCAGCAGCTGCAATGCTAATAACTGTGGGGATGCCTGGAGAGATAAAGCAAGTGTGAGGAAGGGGAGGAGGAAAGCGGGACTTCCTTCAATCACATCTTCTTTTGATACATATAGATGTACAGGAACAGGAGCTGAAAGATGCTCAGCCTGACAGATCAGTGTTACAAAGTATCTGCCAAAGGACAGTGAATACTATTATCTCTATTCTGCTACACGTTTTGTCCCTTGCAGCACAATTTAAAACCCCTGAAGTCTTGAACCTGTGTTTTCAGAAACAGAAACTTTAAGTTAGAGCTGCTTTTAGACACTGGGATCAAATGGTCAGTAGTGGCTGCTGCATGCTCAGAAGCTTTCACAGTTAACTCGCCCATGTGTCAGCACAAACTTGGCTGCTCAGGTCTGGGCTTCTGTTTCTGAAACCCTTATGTGGTGAGCCCATTTCCATCACATGCCAAATCCCAGCCCTGCCTGCTCATTAGCTTCTGATTCAGTATCCTGCCAGCTAATCTTAGGTTCAGATGACCTACACAACTCTTTCAGAGCCTTCCATCACCTTTCACTGTGGTTTCAGATGCTGGGCAGATTAACATTCAGAGAGCACAAACAACTACATTTTGCTTCATTACTTTTAAGTAATAAATAAAATGGATTCTGAAAGTTCTCCCAACCCATTCCTCGCTCTTTATTGCTTTGATATACTAAACCACAGTGTCCAAACCAAGGCATATTTCTCTTACTTCACCGTGAAATGACTCAATTCAGCAAGAGGGTTTGAAAAATACACTGAAGGTAGTGTAAAACAGCACCCTTATCAAGCGTGGAAAAAGAAGAGCAGCTCATAAACAGAGTAGAAAGTGTATTTAAAATAACTTCTAATGAACTCCAGAGACAGCAGAGCTTGAACCAAGGCAACATACCCCTGACATCAGCATTGGCTTTCAAAAAAATCACATTGTCCGTGGCTCATATATTTCACCACATCTCTGAAGAAATGTTAAATCAATAAAATACCTAAAGGTTGCCGATGAATCAGACAGTGTTCTATAAAAAGCCAACCGTTATTGCTGAGGGGCAAGATAAGAGCTGAAGAAATATTTGCAAGGAAAAGGCCATCCCTCCCGCAGGAGCCCATTCATATTCAGTCGCCTGACACATTCCAGCAGGCATTGGCGAGAAGCACCAGGAGCTGGAATCATATCGGCCCACTTGGCTTTGGCAGCTTTCCTTGATGTTGAGAGATCTCTCACACAATGTCAGTTTGATTTCTCAGGTGTTTCCCCTCCCTGTCCTGGTTTTTAGCACTGTAACAAAAACTCGGGCTTGCATTGGCAACACATTCTTTAATTAATATTTGTGATACATAAGTACACATTTTTCCAGGTCATACATCTATATTCAGCCTTCAAAAGGCCACAAAATTGCCTATACCTTGGAACTGTAAAATCAGATCTGGGCACTTCTTAGTCCCCCACAATAAATCTTTGTTGTAGTTGTTTATGTATATACCACAGGGATGCAATCTTCTTGCTAAGGAAAATACACAGAGGAGAATAAAATGCTCAGTGAAAGCAAGCTTTGATATTCTGTTGTGAATCCAGATAGGTAGCCTATTGGTGTCATCTTAGAAGACTTTGCTTCTTGTTCCCTCTGTATGCTGACATCCATCTTACTACACACTTCAAAGTCAGCAGAGTCCCTAGAAAATCAGACTATCACACTCATCTGCTTCAGTTTTCACAGTAGTAAAAATAAATGTAGGTGTCTACTTACGGGCTCCTGCAAAGCACTTTCATCTTCTTGGGCTAGCAATTTCAAAAGAGGGTACAGCAGTCTAAAAGCTGTTATAGTGTTGATGCAGAGGCTAAGCATTACTGGAATTAAAATTATTTTAATTTCTTGCAAAAGCTGGTCCTAGACTCTGATCTCCTGATGTTGACATTGTACGAAGCCTTCTCTTTTCAGTCACGGTAGCATGCAACTCTGCAGTAGTTTCAGAAAACAATAATTAGTTCCAGAAGAAATGTATATTACATATATTATGTCTTGGCAACACACTTCTGCATCTTGCTTTCCTGTTGCTAAAAATACAAATTGTTCACAACCATTCTTTCAATATCCATTTAATATTTGCAAACAGAGTGTCTTTGACAAACAAGGTTTTTGGCTAGGCTTCAACGAGCATTGTGTTCAGCTCCATTACCTAAAGCATCACAGCCCTCTGAAGACACAGCCTCCCACTGTTGCCACCAATCAACACAAAAAAAGGGGTCTTACTCTTCTCACTGTCACTCTCCTGCAAGCTTCATGGTCTGAAAAAGCCCATCTCACCTACTTCTCATTACCTCAAAGAATTTGCCAGTTCAGGGGAATGTCAGATAGCGTTTTGACTTTTCATTTGTCTTACTTAAAATCTTTATTACCCCAAATATTTACGTCTCTTCCCTTACACCTTTCCATGCTGGATTCCCTTCTAATAAGTGCTTGTTTAGAGATATAGGCACTTAGCAATGACAGAGACAACACTTTCAAGCAGATGACATTGCAGGTGACCAAATGCTCACCAGTGAAATGTACATAAAAACTATTTTAATTATTTTATAGGAACACAGCCCAGAAAGACTTATGCATTCCAAAATTCTTACCATCGCATGTATTTCAACAGTAGACTTGCTGGCAGATGTTTATTAAAAGCTTACTTTTCAGCTACTGCTTCTGTGAAACACTTGCTTACAATACATCTGATTTTTCTCTCTCCACTGATAAACCCACTTGATCCTCACAATTTACGGGTTACAAATCTTCTCAATTTCTTCATACCTTTCCTAAGTTAGACTTTGAGATACTGTGCAATAAGAAGCAATGTCAGACAGCATACTGATAATGTCTTTCCTTGTAAATACATCAGACATTTCCATTTAGTATTGCAGTGATTTTTATCCCCTTGAAATTATCCTTTTGATTCCAATAGCTTTCTATCATTTTCCTGAGTAAAGCATTTCTTTTATAATCATTTTAAACAAGTTTCTGGAAAACAGTCATCCTTTTAGCTCTAATATAAAGGAAAAAAAAATCCTCTGCTACACAGTATTTTTTGCCATTACACTTTATGCCCTTTGTACAACACTGATTTCTTATTCATATCCAAAGCTGAGTGGCGTAAGTGGGAGGGCTGATGACCCAAATTCAGTCCATGCATCTTTTCAACCACACAGAGATTAAACTGAAAATGAATTAGGCCTCAGTAACTAAGGCTCTATTGCAGGAATGACAAAGCAGAGCATCTCAAACGTTGCATATGTTGCTTAGGAGTGAACATTTACAAAAGATCAACAGACATGGAGAACCGTGTTAATTTTCATGAATTCTGATTCTCAGAATGTCATTAAAAACACCCACTCACTAAGTTTAACAAAGATAGGTGTTCTTGTCAGATCCTCATCAGATGCAATGTTTATATCCTTCACCCATCAGAGTCATTAGTATTAACACAATACCATAGTCTCACAAAATAACTGCAGACTAGTTTGCTTTGTTGAACATTTTACAGGTTCTAATACAAGAACAGATCATACCTGGAATAGATTTTTCCCCTCCAAATTTCTGTTGAGTGTATCTTAGGGTTTTTATTACAGTAGAAGGACAAAGCTACGATGAATACCTTAAAAACTTTTAGATGAGCAATGCCTACATGTACAAGCTCCTAACGTTAGGGTGAATCTTCACACTGATTTCCAAAGCTGCTAAGCAAAACCTAAAATGTAGGCTGAACATATTCCCGTTTTCTTCCTCGTGAGCCCCAACAATGCTGGGCACAGCATGACTCCTCCTGTTTGAATGCTAAATGGAGGTTGGGAAAAGCAGCTGCCTCTTTGTTATTGGAATGCTGAGGGTACTACAGGGAAAAGATAGTTAAGGATTTAAGTCGACATTTCTGCAGTAAAAAATTGAGATGGTGGTAAAACGTGTGCAACTTTTATAGCATTGTTTGTGCTTCTTCAGGCTTGGGATATGACATTTTAAGTGATATCACCTCTCTGCATGAAGTGTGTCAAATCTAAACTGTATCGGTTTTGAAAGAAACCGACTGTTAAAAAAGATATATGAATGGTGAAATCTTCAAACAATTGACAACTATATCTACAGACCTTTTCAGATGAAATATTATGGCATGTATCTCCATCTTTTTCTGCCTGTACCACTCACAATTTTTAAATTGCCTCTGAATATGATTTGAAGCTGAGCTGAGAGTACAGAGGCTCGTCCTGGCTTAGGCTGGGATAGAGTTTCTTCCTAGTAGCTGGTATGGGGCTGTGTCTTGGATTTGTGCTGAAAACCAGCATTGATGATATACAGGAATGTTTTAGTTATTGCTGAGCCGTGCTTGCATAGCATCAAGGACTTTTCTCACCCTGCCCTGTCAACCAGGCGGGGGGGGCACAAGGAACTTGAAGGGACCATGACCTGGACAGCCAACCCAAATTAGCCAAAAGGGCTATTCTATGCCACAGAATGTCATGTCCAGTATAGCAACTGAGGGGAGCTGGTGGAGAGGGGCAGATCTCTGCTGGGACATCGGTCAGAGGGTGGGGAGCAATTGCACTGGGCAGCACTTGGGATTTTTTTTCCCTTTTCTTATTTCTATCTCTTTTTTGTTACATTCCTTTTCATTACTTTCATTATTATTATTATTTTCATTTAACAAACTCTTCTTATCTCAACCCACAACTGTTACTTTCTTCCCCCAATTCCCCTCCTCATCCCACCAGAGGAGAGGAGTAGTGAGCAAGCAGCACGTGGTGCTTGGTTGCTGGTTGGTGCTAAACCACAAGGCTGATCAGCTACAGTTGCCTTAGTGTGCTTCCCAGTAATTCTGATGTATTTTTTAGGCTGAAGTTTGCTTTCCATCTCCAGAAGAATGCTGCTCTTGCAGCAGATGACTCAGAAACCTACTCTGGTATTGGGATCAAGGGAAATAAACTAGGCAGAGTTCACAGCTGCCAAGGACAGTCAAATTTTGGACCATGAACTGCCTAAGCTCTCACTGCATGACTGGAGAAGGCACAGAAGAGGCTGGCCACTGCTGGACTCTCACATTAGATGCTTCCAATGAGAGCATAAAGAATTAAGTGCTGCAGAGCATTCAGTCAAGCAAGGTCAGAAAGAGGAAAATTACTGTCACATTACACTTGGTCTTCTCTGCTAAGCACAGTCCAGGGTCAGAGTCAGGTTCAGTTTCAAATTAAGTTGTGTCAGTAGGGCTCAGATCATTGAACTCATCCAGCCACTCATCTAGTTTGATTAATTTTGCTTATTATTTGACAGCTTTCAGGTATGGTGGAGTTTGTTGAACACTTGCGGCAACTGTAGTAAGGAATAATGCACCGTGATTTTGTCATTTCATTTGAAATCTCAGCTGAAAACAACCATTCCCCACGCTTATAACATGCTATGACTACTAATTTATCTCAGTAGCTGTATTATGTAACTTTGTGAACCATATTGGAATACAGTTTATATGAAGAACACTATTAAGTGCAAAATGAAGTACTCTGAAATCAGATTTCACTGATTGCTTTGAAAAGCTTCTAAAAATTCTCACCTGATGCTTCCCGTACAGCCATTCTTTACCCATCTATTCCATAACATGTCATGGAAGGAATATTGGGCTTCAACCCTTCTGTTTTCTGACTCTGGCAGACTCTGAAAATCTTTCACATCAGAGAGCAGATGACAGTTTGCATCTTTGTAATCATGCATTTTTAAAAGTTACAGATAGTGCAAGAAGTTCCATGTACCTTTTTTGCATCAGTGCATCTTTCCAATTAAGTAAGATTCCCTGTTGCTGCAGGCTTGACTGGTCAGATAATGAACTGCAGTGAGATATGTCCCACGCTG
The DNA here is from genome assembly GCA_013401255.1 of Urocolius indicus. Taxonomy (NCBI): domain Eukaryota; kingdom Metazoa; phylum Chordata; class Aves; order Coliiformes; family Coliidae; genus Urocolius; species Urocolius indicus. The sequence goes on from WBNH01007424.1 coordinate 314,772, forward strand.
AATGCTGCAAACATGGACAAAATTAATGCTGGGAGAAAAATGACATGAAGAGTAAAGTAGGTGGAATGATTGTAATGTAGCTATATAATTCACTTCTAAATTGTGAGAAAAATTATAAAAGTGTTAACCTTTTAATATTCAGTGGGCCAAATTAATTCCTAGTTTATATTGTCTAACAGAAAAGAGGAAAATAATCTTGTGAGGGCTATTTGAGCAAGCTGAAGATCTTGGCTGAAAATGATACCCTTAAGAAACAATACTAAAAGATTTCTTTTGTCTAGGGTATAAAAAATGATAAATTTGATAAAGACATTCTGTTGTTGCAACGCTTTCCTATTTAAGGAATTCCAGCCAGTTTATTCCTGCCTGGTGGAGACAGGATTTCTGTTTGGTAACATACAACTAATTCTGTCACTGTTCTGGAATGTTTTGCCTTTCTATTCTTCAGATACCTGGTCAATTTAATTGAAAATTTCCTGAACACAGGACTGTAATTTATTACATGTATTAACAGCAACCAGTGTACTCGTGTAGCCATCGTGACTTGATCTTTACTTGATCAGGAAAAATGAAATAGGAGATATATGGAAAATTTACTTTGGTTGCCTTTCCTTCAGCAATGAGTGTGTATGATGAGTAATCAGGCTGGGGGGAAGGCCTTGTGCAAGGAGACACTGTTCACAGGCAGTGTAACCAGTGACTCAGAACAAACTTGGTATCTCAGCTTTGTCCACAGTATCCCACAACTGTGCCACAAAAAATCCGGTCAGTTTTCAAGTTGAAGAAGTTCAAATCCCAACACACACTCATGATACCAGATAAAAGCACCTCTGATCAGCCATTGTGATCAGGAACTTCTCTGACGTATGGCTAGACACACATTTCAAGATCTTAAAAGGAGCAAAAGGTCTCACTTAAACATTCTTTGTGGGTAGGAAAAATGTAAATGAATGAGTCATGGCTTCAATTAACATCAAGTGCACTCTAATGGACAGGTTCATTCTGTCTGATTCATCATTTAAAGCTACATGTACTGCTCCAGAATTAATAACTAGGGATTCACTAGTGCAGTCATTCAACTTGCAGAGTTCCTATGCTGGCTTAGGATATAAAAGCACTCTAGGCCCATGACTGCTGTAATATAACAGGGTTTATAGATGCACAGAGCAGCCCCTTCCCCCTTACCAGAAAAGGCTATCATGTCAAACCATGACACATCCCCAAACAGACCTCTTCGAAAAGATGTGGCCATGATGGGTGTTTGATGACAGTAGCTGTACTTTGAGCAAATAAGACTCTTTGCAAGATGCATGAAACAATAAAATGCCATAAATAGAAATAGAATATGGTCTACCTGAGAAATATTCTCATTTCAGGAAAAAATATATAATTGATCAATACGTGTCTCTGATACTATGACTCCCTTTGAGTAAGGTTTTAGCATAGAAAGGCAAGGACTATCTATAGATACTGTTATTAGACTATTTCCTCTCAGCAATGAACTCATGATTTTGGACTGATGGTTAACAAACTTCAAAATATTAAAAGCCATAACATTTTCCCTTTTTTTAATTCCTATATCAAGTCCAATGACTGTGTGCAACTGAACTGGAACAAATCTTTCAAAAGAAAACACCGAATCCCAATTTAAAAAACAAGCAATCATCAAGGGCCCATCATCATACTACATAAATGGTTTCCAATGATTAATTATCTTCTTTGTTAGAAATATATAAATATATCTCTTATTTCTCTGAGTCTCAGTGTTCACCATCATGGATAGCTGCTACAAAATTCTGGGGTTTTTTTTTTATCCTTCCAGATATAAACATAAAACTATGTCAGGGAAAGCAACTAATGTCAGGAACCTACCAAATAGACTCTCACACAACTTACACCTTTCATTGATACCCAATGGCTGAACTAGAGTCTAAAGGTTTCCATCTCATTAGAGATATAAATGTAAAATCAGTTGCTATAATCTTTTTCATTGAGGAAGAAAGATATTTTTCTACTCTTAAGCAGCAAAACAGGATAACTGAAAAAACCTCAGGTTTAGGTTTATTTTTAACCAATAATTATTCAGTAAAATGAGACAAAGCTGAATACAGCATTTGAGTACCAAGGGATTGCTACCAAGTAAAAATTCACAGATCCTCAACAAGGAAAAGGCCCAATTTAGCAACAGGCAGATTTGAATGGATTTTGAGGATGCTACTGACTTATGAGCTAAAACACAACACTAAGAAATAATATACATATGTATTTTATATCACATCAGATATTGTACAAAGCTATTCACCCAAATTATCTGCTGGTTTTAATTTACAGCACAGACTACAGTAAAGATATGCAAGCTTCCACCAGCAGATATCAGACCATCTTCTAGAACCAAATGAAATCAAAATACTTCCAGTTATCACATTAACACTGAAAACCATCATTCTACCTTCTACCAGTCTTCAAATTCTTAAGCATTGTTTTTCTGTCTGGACTTAAACTCTCAGTAGCCAAAGACTTTCCTTAGAAGTAAAAGACATCCATGGAGAAGGGTCAAGACTGAGAAAGAGAATGCTCAGTGGTGAGCCAAAAACTCACCACTTCATCCTGGGCTGATACTGTAGTGACCTGGAATATTGAATGTATTGAAAAAATGAAAGGCTCACTAAGTTTTTGCTGAATGTCTTCTTCATGGCCAGCTAAGGGGATACCATCATTTCTTCATTAGCATTGCTGACAATCGACCTCTGCTTTGGGCCAGAGGACAGAGTTGTATAAGATTGTGCTAAGAAACAAAAGCCGTTTGTATCAGGGTGCCAAGGAAGATAGCAAGTAGTCACAATGAAATTTAAACCAAGCTTTGCTCCCTCTCAGCTCCTTACCAACTTTCACTGTTATTTACCCTCATCAAATATGCAGAATTTATATGCAATCTGTTTAAACAAACAGATCAATTCCTTTATTTCATCGGAGAAGAAGCAGCAGTGTGTGCAACTCAGCCTTATTTTTCCAGGGAACAATAAAGACAGCCTACCTAGGTTTGCATTGCTTTGTTGTATGAGGTCCAGAGGAGCTATACCTTGCTTTCTTCCACCTTTGGCATGAAAATTCCTATGAATCCAAAATTTTACTAACAGATGAGACATGGACAGCAAGAAATTGTTTGTGGTTAAATCTTGCTAAGATCTCTGCTGCTAGGCAACCTGCCTTAAGCACAGTATGAATAAGGTTAGTCAAGTTAGTAGTTCAATGACATATACTTTCTGTGAGCAAAATTTGGTAGGAGACTTGATCTCACTCTTGCTTCCAAGTTTACCCTTACACTCCATTTCCCCATCTCTGCACTTGATAGCTGTTTATCAGCTTTGAAATACTGCAGGGACGAAGAACCTCCTTACATAGGCTGATGCTCTGACAACTACAGCCATCTTGGGAGAGGCTGATTATTGCAATGCACTTAAGCCTGGCAACCTGCTGAATGTTCTGCCCCCGACCATCAGCAAATTGAAAACACTCACTGCAAACCCTGGCCAGCACAGGCTAAGTGCAAATGCTAAGTGCAAATAGGTTGGCTGCAATTGCTACAAGATTACTCCCCTCACACCAGGTAACATCCAAGGGCAGGCTGAAGAGAGGAATCCAGAGCCAGTGAAAATCTTCTTTGTTTTTGTCTCCAGCTACCTGTATCTGATGCACAGGACCACAGAGACTTCAGGAATCTATAACTCATTGCAAAGAATGTGAGCAGTGCCACTACCACAGCAGAGACATGGTAGAGAAACAGAAACTGGGATTTTACTGCTAGTAAAGGGACATTTCATAGTAACTTCATGTTATGGGCCCAGATTCACTCTAGCAAATTTCAGGTCCTTCACTGAGGCATCTAAACCAGAGGATCCCTCTGTACTTGCCCTTCAGGGTCAGACAGTTGCTGGAGGAAACTAAGTCGTTCCGCTGCTAGCCCACATGGCTCAACTGAGCATCTCTGATGAAGCAGGGTGAATAAGGAGCATGGAGCCCTTTTTTTGATAACTATTTGACTGAGAGCACTGCAGGGATTGGACTACAGTTTGCTACAGCCTGATGCAGCGGTGACACGATGTTCCCTAACTCCTGCTAGTAGCAGTTGCAGCAGCATCTGTTTGAATTGCTAGAACAACTAAAGACCCTGAATTTCACTGTATTAGGAAAAAAAAACCCTAAAAAACATTAAAAAAAACAAAACAAAAAACAACCAAATAATGCAGTTTAAAGAACAGTTTCCAGCTTCTATGTCTAATTTTCCAAAACTCAATTGTCCTGAAGATACATGTGGTTAGAAAAAATGTACTACCTGCAAAACCACCCAAACTCTTCTTTATTTTGACACTGAATCTAGATGTATATTAAGTAATAAATGCACAGCATATGAACATATATATGGCCAAACACTGCTGTGTGGTAAAATTGATCAAGAAGGCTTTTGATCTAACTTTAAAATAGTGCAAACAGTGAACTGTGTCTATGCATTTTAAATAGGCTGGATGCATAATAATGTGATTTTTTTTCATTATTTCTTATATGCAATACAGGTGAGTTGAGCACATTCAGAAGACAGCAGTTTGGTCTTCTCCTGATCTCTACAGAACAGCTGCACATCATATTATACTATGAACATTGTGCCTGAAGTTTTATTCAGATTTCTGGTTTTTTGCATTTTTAACAGACTTAGCTGTCACATTCATGTTTAAGTTTGGCCATGAAATCTTTAGCTGTAAAAAAAAAACCACAAAAACAATAGCCATCCTCTCTAAAAGGCTGCTCCTGGTAGACTTTCATAAGAGAAGTGGTTCCTGAAAGACAAAGGGTAGAATGCAGGTGACCGTGAGTGCATTTTACAAAACAAGGGCAAGAAGTAACATACATAAGGAGTCCCCTTGTTTTGATGGTCGAAACAGTGACTGGTATAGGTTGGGTACTTGACAGCTTTATAAAATCAAACAACACCGTTCTAGCCAGTGACTCCATGCAATCCATACTACGTCATTACAGGGTAGAGGGGTTTTTCTATTTTACTACCAGATGGTTGTCGCTCCAGTGGTGCTCATCTAGATATGTGCTGACATCTAGTGGTCCTTGGCAGAATAAATATAGTTCAAAGGTTTATTAATTAGCAACCAAGAATAATATCCTCCTTTAAAAAAATGTGTTTTCCTCTTTCTCTTCCTTTTTCCCCACAGTGCATTTAATTGTGTTTATAGATAGACTAATTCTATTGATTACTGTCCTTTTCTATAGTTGTTCAAGCTAAGGTTTTCTAAAGCACTGTTCCCAGTGACATCATGCTGAATCCTTTGGGAAAAAAACCCACCTGGAGGCATTTCTTGACTGACAATTGCCAAGGTACTCAAGCAGAGCTGCTGAAAATTGAAAAAGCAAAAAAGAGGTAGATGTGCAGTTCTGAATATCTGGAGCCACAGTGTGATCTGTATTACACCTGATTTCACCAGATACCCCTTAAGATATTTCTACCGAATTCAGATCAAAATTTGGCCTTAAACTGCTACTTATTTATTAATGAAGAAAATGGCTACAAATAGCCCTTAAACAATAACTACTACATTGAAATTATCTTACTATATTATAGACTCCAATGAATATTTATAACAGTCAAAACTCTACTTCCAAACCCACTTTCCACAGAATTTACTCCATCCTCATTTAGCATACCTTTCTGTTCATTTGCAAAACCATGCTTTTAATGCAGCCCCAAATCAAGATAACTACACTGGGAAGAAAACATTAGAGTTTTAGTCACTGACTCAAAGTAAGCTAAAAGAGGAAACAAAATCAAAATAACCCATTGCCATTCTGGAGAGCAAAAAATCCTGCTTAGGTTTTGGTTGATGTTAGAGTCACCACTACTGAGAAAGGCAAATACAATAACTGAACATTTTACAATGATGGGTCTGGTCAGAGAACTCTCAGTCTCTAACATAGTGTATTCAAACCTAAAAAGACAGCCTATACTACCTCCAAGGGATTCCTGAACACATCTTTTAACCTGCTTTGATTTCCAGGTTATGGTATTTCAGGCTAAAGGACTAGGTTGAGCAGAAGACCCAAGATCAGAGAAAGGGAAAGGAATGATATACTGAACTAGCATCACAGAGATTTATTTTGAAGGAAGAAAATGGAATCTGATAAGAAAATGGCTTGATAGCTTGTGTTCATGTGCTGTCACTGTTTCACACAGAGATCATCTTTAGCATTTTCCTGACTCACATCCACCAGCGTCCCTAACAACCCAGTGTGCTCTGTTCCTCATGAATAGGTCATTACTTATCACCCTTGCACAATGTTAATTTTGGGGGTATTACAATTCAAGTGGCTGCTCAGCTGGCACCCTGTAAAGAGTCTTTCCACATAATGTTATTTTTCATTTTTTGCCTCAGTGCAAGACCTGCTCATGATTTATTTGCCATAGCAAAGCACAAAGCCATAATTTTCTTTTATTGAACTCACTCTGGGTAGCCATCACTCTGCAGAAATGCAGATGGTCATCTTATTCTTATTCTTAGTGATGGGATGAATGCCACAACTCTGCTGACAAAGACAGCAAAGAAGTCATTTTAATAGTAAGAGGATCATTCAATTTAATATCTGTTTTAACTGCACATAGGCATTTTGTACACAGCTTTTATAGGCTCGTGCTCTGCTAATATTTTAGGACTCCTCAATACTAAGGCAAATTTGCATAGCATATATGCTGGCATTCAGGTGTAATTTCTGTGCTTATAGCAAATGAAACTGAAATAAAAGAGCTGGCCCCCAGTTGAACTCTGATCATCGTTTTTATTGTGTATATTTCAGACACTGCAGTTTATCTCTTCCTTTACTTCACACTTCAGTTTTCAAGGGCCTCCACACTGCAGATGAAAATCTGGATCAGGATCAGAACCTACAACTTCGAGTGAACAAATGCATTTCTTTAACTAGTTCATTGTTGATGGAATTAAGGAAATGACTTGCAGCTTCCCTTCCACCTCAGCAAATGTGAATTTCAGGAACTGCTGGGGCCAGCATGGTGGACAAAGCGCACTTTCTGTGTTCTGGGGCGAGAAGAATGGCAGTGAACAATTCACTGCAACTAGAGGAGTGCACAGAGACATGTCCTGTGATGACCAGTGAGTTTGTGGAGGAAGAAAATACAGTGTTGAATGCTAAACAGAGGATCAGGTGTTTTTTAATAAGCACTCTGCCTGGTCCTGCCAAAAGGGCCCCATACAGACCTTAACAACTGAATCAAAATGTGCTTCATTTCATTTCAGAACTGGCTATTGCTACAGCAACAGCACTTGGAGAATAATTCAAAGAAACAAAACACAGACACAAGTCAAATCCAGGTATTAGGATATTTAATCATTTGGAATAAGGGGAGCTTTACCTAAGCATACTCAGTGAATGGATTCAGAGTAAAACCACATCCAACATCTGCTAATGCCACAATTTAGTATTGCCTCTTCAATCAGTGTAAATTATATAGCTTAAGTGTTCATATCACCAATTAATCTCTTCTGAATCAGATCTGCATATTAGTTGCTTGAAATAGGCTTAATATAATCATAATTGTACAAAATATGAATACCATTTTTCATAATGATTAGATAGTTGAATCATCTTTTCTCTCAGTTTGTCTAAATGTTCACACATACGTTAGAAGTTACCAGTTACACTTTAGACACACAACACCACTCCAGTACTCCACTGGACTGCCTATAGAATCTTCTGCTTAGGACACCAAACCTTTGCAAAGTATAGGTGTTCAATATGCAGGGCATTAATTTCCTCTGAAACCCATTTGAAAAGACTGGAACGCTTTCCAGCAAGTGCACAGAAGGAAGTACATAAGGTATTTCCCACTTTGGAAAAGGCTCAGTGAGAGGAACCAGGCACACCGACCGCCTGATTGTTTCCTTGCAGCCTGAGAGCAGGCCAGGAGCTTGCTGTTTAAGGGTCATGGAACTTTCCAGAGGAACTGCATTGTATTGAAACTGCCTAAGCATTACAATGCTCTTCCTGGCAGTTTGATCGCCTCATTTGCTACAAAGACCTCAAAAGTGACAAGGAGATAATTAATCTGACCTCTGCATGTTGGAAGTTCATATAGAGAGTTGATAGCAGTACCATGAACTGTCCTCATGTTTCATTTGCTGATGTGCCATAAACCTTTGACTTGCTGCCAAAATTTAAGGTTGCCTTATGAGATAATCCGAGTTAAAAAGTTCAGTTTATATGCATCTTCCTGCCCTTCTGCTGGAGACAGGGGCATGATGCAGTTAGCTAAGAAAAGAAACACAAAAACTGCTGGGCTATGAATAATAATCTTGAATAAATTCCTGGATTGCAAAATGGTGGTAACACTATTTACCCTCGTAGTAAATGTATAAAACACTTCTCGCCTGCTGGAGTCCCTAAATCCCTGATTAGGCCACCACCAATTCCTTTATACATTTCCTGCTGGCTTTAATCGCCTCTGCCCATCTTTTCAATGATATTTTTCACACTGAAAAAAAAAAGGCAGTAACTCTGCATTCAGAAACAAACAGTTACAGCTGCACTCGGGAAGGGTATGAGACTTGGCTTGCAATGATAACTTTAAAGATATTGTAAATGCTTTATTAATCCATGCTGTTGACAGTTCTGAATGCCAAATTATCTGTGTTGCACTGAGCCATGAAACTATCCCATGAGGTACTAAGTCCACCTTGAGACAGCAGTGAAGCCAAAGCTTTGATCCTCAAGGCTGACTTGAGTAAATCATTATTTTTAAACCCTTTAATCCCTCATGCATCCATAACACATCATTTTAGTAATGCATTTGACTTGAAATTTCTCATTACTTCAAAATTCAGTCCAACTTCTACTGAAAATAAAGTCAGAGCTCTCACAGGCTTCAGAGAGCAGAACTAGTCCTGCTGTACTGCAATTCTCCACAGAAATGAGACTACAGAAACAGTATGTCATCAGGAGCCATAAGTTTACTGTCTTGAGATAGGTTTTTTCCTCTTTTACTGTATTCAGTGTATCATTTTCTGGGGACAAGGAACACAAGGATTGAGAGTCTGGAGGTCTTGAATTTCAGTTCTTGCTCCCATAGCTATAAATTCATGAGATTCCAGCTTTATAGCTTATTTTCAGAGGCAGCAGTCAGCACCTTGACCTGCCCGTTTTATCACCTTTGTCTTACTGCTAGGAAATGACCACAGATAAGACACTTCATATCAGACAGCATCTTACATCAGCTCACATATACCAAGCTGATGATTCAGAATCTATTCACATTGCTTAATAAAGCTCAAGGCCCTGAGTGGCATTGCCTGGTATTCTTCTGCCTTTACATAACATTTAGCCCAGGGTTTCCATTTGATCCCTGTAGCCACCTCATATATGCATAATCGTTATTTCGTCACATATTATACTCAATTCAGAGCATTTTGAATATGATGTGTCACAACTCATCAAAATAACATTTTATCAGCATGAAACTGAGACTATAGGTTCCCTGCTGTCTGGTGTAGCAGAAGCCTTGAAGGTGCAAAGTATTCTAGGATATTGTTTGATGGGGAAAACAAACATGGTCCTGACAACACAAAACAGACTGCAAAACAAGTATTAAGCATAAGAGACATCCAGCAGTCACAGCAGTTCATTCCCTGGCCCTAGTCTCTTATGCAGTATAGACACAGACGTGCAGACCCACGTGCTCCAGCTGCTCTAGTCCATACTGTAGACTTTCTACGCCTACAGACTGTACAGGGCTGTCTCAGGCTGCTCCTTCTTGTAGTCATACCTCTTGTGCAGCTGAATGCAAGCCAAGCTCTTGCTTTAACACTACAATAACAACATTTACCCACTCATTTTCAGTAAAGTTCACCTTACCAAAGCCAATACAGCATTCGCTCTATTGGAAAACTACATCTTTTTTTGTGAATACACATCCTGAATAAAGAGAGTAAAGAGAGAGATGTTTTAGATCACTGCAGTTGCAAACTGTACCTGTGATTTAGGTAGTCATTTACCAAGTGCCGTAAAACACACACGGTTCTGAAACTGCCCCGTCTATTAAGCATTAACTTCAAAATCAAAGGCCAAATGAGCCTCCTCAGGCAAACATAATTGGTATCTAAGTATTGCCACAGCACTCTGCTCTCTCTGGAGTTCCTGGAAGGACAGGTTGGAAAGGGAGCCAGAAATGCTCAGATGCAGGATTTCCCTCACAGATGCTGTCTGTGGAAACTATCACCAGTAAAGCTGAAAGGAGCTGTATGTGACTGATCAGAAATCTTGCATGCTTCTTGCTTGGCTAATCTAAATGGCCGTTGATTTTCATGGTGCTACTGTGACTCAAACACCATTCCAGTTGAAAGAAGCTTATTTTGTCTGATACACAATGTCCTGGAAGAAAGCCTGTCACTACTGTATCAAGTTTGCATTGCTACCAGGAGCCAATGAATCTCAGTGAACTTGATAATGTCTTTTGAAAACAAATTTCTTACTTTCTTGGCTGAGAAAAATGTCATGTGCTTAGTGTGAAAGGGATTGATAAAACAATCCCTTGCTTTGCCTGCTCTGCTCTTTTCAACTCTGTAAGTCTTCAAAAATCTCCTTGCTGGAGAAAATAAGCTGGAATGTGTATGATCCATTTCTGTTTACCAGAGATATATACTGCACATATGTGCCAGGGAACCTGTTTTCTAAATAGCATTAAAAAAAAAAATCACCATCAGCTAAACGTTTCAGATTTTCACTCTTGCTTTAAGGGAAGCTAGACAAAAAAAAAAAAGACGGGTAAAATCAGAAAAAAATACATTTCAAGAGCCAAATTTACCAGCAGAAAGCATCACTGTACATCAGCAAACACTTTCCGGTTAGTATTGCACACCCAAGGGTGCAAGGGTAACAAGTCCACACAAATGAAGCAAGGGAAAGCAGGAAAAGTCTGCTTTCACCCATCACCCTGGAAAAAAGATGAATGCTGACCCTTCTGGGTTATGTCCAGAAAATATAATCCCGTTACAATAAACTTGCTTACATAAGCTGCAAAAAAAAAAAAAAATTACAGTTTTCTCACCAAGTTGTTCTTTGAAAAAGCAACCCACAATAGGGGGAAATAGGAGATCTCTCCCATGCAAAGTTATCAGTGAGCAGTTTAGTGTGCTCACTTTTAGGTGCTCTGATGCTGTTCATCTCTCTTACTCAGTTATAAGAAAATAATAAAACGTGGGTTTTCATGGGCTGTCTGCCAGTTGGTCTTGTCCTTCTGTCACTAATTTCTTCTGCAGAAAATGCAGAAATCAGCGCTAATAGCAATTCTGACAACAACATCATTAACAGTACATTGAAGACCTTCATGCTTAGACATCTGCAGCCTAGCAGCACCATGCAGTCTAGCTTTGCAACAGGGGATTAACAATATGACCTCCAAATCACATTTGCTTGGCTAACAGGCTAAGAGGAAACAAGAATTAGAGCTCTCGAGAAGTCTGGGGTGATGAATTTCCATATTGGTGTTATTGAAAAGATAGAAAAGAAAGGAAAAGAAAATGCAGTGAAACTATCCTTTAGCAGTTAAAATGAGTCATAAAATAAATGCTAATGAAGAAATTCATGTACTATGAATACAGAATTAGTAACTCTAATTCCTATAAGGGAATCAATTAAGATCAGCATAATGGTAGCAATATATAAGTTTATGTGACCAAAACCAAATCTTTAACAGTTCATTAATATTAAAAACAATGTGTTGTTAATATTGTTTTAGAAAACATTATTAAAATGTTTGTAGGCATATATTTCCACATTATCTGGGTATTTCTGAGTCCTTATCACTGCAGAATATGAGCAACTTACAATTTCCAAAGGAAGTTCACTGCTTTTCATCTACCTTTCTTCAATGATGGGAGAATATAAAGATAATGAAAAATAGTCAGAATGTTCTACACTTTATCTATAGCTCTGCATATTCACTCTAGAGGTAAAGATAATTCTAGTCTTCCTGGTGTAATAATGTCAATCACAAGCTTCACCATTTTACATGAAAAAAAAATAGGAAACACACAAGCAACAACTGTTGAAGCCAATTCAGAAAAATAAATGTGTCTCTAGATTCCATTTCCACTTATAAACTCTCTCACAAACACAGCAAGGAGTAAACTGAATACAACTCAGAAATGATCATGTTATTTGTAGAAGGAGGTACCTACCTCTTAAGACATGGCAAAAGCTTCATCTTGCTGTATCCTGTGCAGAAAGGGCTGCTGCACCCTGCCATCCAAAATCCTGCCTTGGAAATGCAGGCAACTATGGCATTTGGGGAAAACAGAGAGGTTGTATAAGCCAGTTTATTAGGAAAGGCAAAGAAAGAGTCTACGCAGTTATCATAACAGTCTGACAAGCTACAGATTTACAGCCATATAAAGCCCAACTGCAGCCACATGCTGAATGTAGAGATTTGAAGACGAGTGAGACATTTCTTCTGTTATTGGCTAAACATCAATGACATTAATGACACTACTGAGAAGAGATGAAGGAACAGGATTGAATATCAACCTGAACATGCAGATTCTGTCTCAGGAAGATTGAAAAGACGTTACAAGATTTCATAATGGAAAGGTGTGAGCGTGGGCAGGGGAGGGAAGACATTCTGGAAAACTTCCCTTAATTTCCTTAGCATTTCATCATGCCTACTTCCCATGCAAATTTGCCTGTTTGAAATATCCTCTCCTTCTACTCTTTGTCCTTTACCACTTTTTCTCCTAACAAATGCTTCAGTCTTCTAGAGTCCACAAAATCCAACCTGAACTAAGAAATTAAACACAAGCATCTTGGAAAAGACAAACGGAAAGCCAGAGACAGGGAACCATTTAAATAATGGAACAAACGCTGGCCATGGAACTGGAAAGTGAGTGAGCATATCCTTCTCCTAAAAATCCATGCACTTCCCAGCAACCTTCTCAATTCAGATTGCTCTTTCCATCTAATAAATTATCTCATTCTACAAAATGTTATCAGTCATCACTTCCATGAACGTTCCTAAATCTACAGCAGCTTCTGCAGTCTTTATAGTATGCTGCTTTGAAAACAAACGTAGTACATCATGTTAGTTGGAAGACCAGAAAGATACAATGAAGAGGGATGTCTTTCACCTTACTATTTGGTCAGCTGAAGCTGAGAAACAGTACATGCAGAAATGCAAAAAAAAATTTGGGATCACTGACTGATGAATTTTAAACCATTACAGAAAGAAAAATGGAATTATAAATTTTCTTCACTGACTTGAGTAGACAGATATATAAATCATTCTGTTCTTTCAGAATCAACCCATAAATAAAATCAGGCTCACAGATGTGTTGACGGGCCTTATTCAGAATCAATAAGTAATTTAGTAATAACACATTCTAAGGCATGTGAGCTCCACAACAGCCAGTTTACAGAAACAGGGTAATATCCTTTTAAGAAGTCTGAGACCTTGAATGATCTTCACTCTTGTTCTGTATCCAAAAGGCTCATGAGAGCAACTGCACACAGAAAGACCTAGCCTTCATCAGATATATATGATTAATAAATATTATTGGTTATTTGGTTAAATATCTTACTATAATTATGCATATAGGCAAAAAAACCCAACCCTGTTCTCTTTGTGCAAGTCTTCATCTGGCTTATGTATACAGAGACAATCATGCCAATATACTGCAATATAGCTAATATATGCTAAATATGGCTATATTAGTTATATTTATTATATTGGAAGTATGCATATGAATATTTCCAGACATGTGTTTCTTTTGAGAAGCTCACGTTTGCTTCAAAAGGTGTCCTCAAGTACAGTCTCAAGTTTTCACCTCTTGCATCTTGATTCCTCACAATTCCCTGAATCTCAAGCTAACCACAGGATTCCACAATCTAAGAAGAGTTGCCATTTGTAGTTAAAAGGCATCTCAAGATATACTGGGCTTTGCCATGCTGAATTATAGCATGATTTGGAAACATTCTGTACACTCTGCAAGTACAGAGAAGTACAAGTTTGGAGGAATATGTTGTCATCCTTTGACTAAAAAAAAAAAGGGTATCATGAAGGATGGGTCAAGTCTCTAGTTTGTTAGTTGATGAGTAGAAACAAAATACAGCATCTTTTGACACACGGGAGATACACATCCTGCAGGGCCCTGTATTCTGTGGTCTACGCTAGAAATATATCTGATAGACCACTAGTAAATGTGTGATTTGTGGTCTACAGATTGCATTTAAACAATCGGCAAAATAAAGTTGGGTTTTTAATGGAGTTTGTGGTATCTTGGAATCACACTCTGTGAACTGTGTATTTAAAACTGAAACTCCTAATGTGGCATTAGCATACTTCTTGTTTCAAAGCAAGAGGTGACCTATAACTGATAATATTCAGGAGACATTTATACACCCACCTGCAACAGGCACGGATAAAACTTCTACAAATATAGTAAGATTGTCTAAGATTCTAACATGTACGTGTCTTAAAACTGAGTGCTGTAGAAAAGAGACATATGGGTATGAGAGAATAATTTCTTTAAATTCTATAAATTTTTATATTGGAATGAAAATAATGCATGCTCTTTGTGCAAGATACTAAATTAATTCTATCTTTCATCACTTTGTTAATTTAAAAAGTTTACTCCTTTTCATATTTCCCAGATATTAAAATGAATCAATTTCTTATGAAAGGTTACACGTCAGTACCAAGTACTATGCTCTTGGCTTCATTAAGCATCAACGTTGTTTATTTGGATCTGGGTGGCCCAAAAAAAGGCAATCACTGGGGCGAGGACTGAGTTTAAAAATGTCTTCGCTAGCTGGGATGTCTCTGGTTAGTCTGACAATAAGTCACAATCTGAGCATAGATGAAGGGCATGTGTACTTTGTCCTTTTTCCTGCGGAGGTAGTTGGTGCAGTTCAGATTCTAGCCCTGAGTTGATACAGATGTCTGACCAGCAGAGTAAAACATGCTGCCCCAACAGCTCTTCTCCTAAGGGAGGAGTAGCCAACCTCCTCCACTCTACAAATCCAACAGCAGAATTTTGCAGCTTTTGGACTGACAGCAGCAAAGTACATTTTAAGTATGTGGTATGTGAACTGATCAGCCCTATTCACAGTACTCTGCTAAGTGAGGTACTACAAAGTTATTCAAAGCATATTGAAAAATTCTCAAACCACCTCATCAATGTGCCACAACTTTGGCACAGAGACACTAACATAAGAGAGTTAGGCTCCAGCTGTATTCATCCTTTAGCTGCTTTGCTTACAGTTTCCACAAAACTGATAGGCTTACTAGCATTTCTTCTTTTTTTCATTAGTAAATAAACTGACACATCGATCACCTATTGGCTGTCAATGAATAACAAGCTCCATTTCTATTGGCATGGGCCACCTTTTAACTGGCTTTGATAAGAATGTCTCAGGCTATTATATGCAACAGCACATACACAAAGCACATCTTCATTAGATCCCAAACTGCGAACCAGAGCTGCATTTAGGATCACAGAAAAAAAAAAAAAAGCAGTTTCTTTAGAAGACATATTGGCACAGTAGGAAATACAACACAGACAATTCTGAGAGGAGGGGAAAAAGAAGTTGGTAAGGTTAAATTAGAAGTTCAGTCCAAATGCTTAGCAGTGTGAATGCAGTCGTCTGTCAAAGAGCATAGTTTCCAATACTGTCAGTCATTTACCACGGAAAACTACAAAGTTGCTTTTCGAACTGGTCAGAGCCCAGGAGACTTCACATGAAATGAAAAGGAGAATGAAGAAATGCCAAGGAGGCAGTGAACTGTTTAAAGATAGAACTTTCTGTTTTAAAACAGAGAGAGAGAACAATCAAAAGAGACAGATTGAGATAAATCTTTTAAGCTAATAATTAAAAAAAAAAAAACAGAAAAGGCATATAATTTTAAATAATTTCTTATTTGCAAACATTCCAATTGGTCTTAAGTACAAGGTAATCTCCTAAGTACTGTCAAATTGAGCTCACCAGTGAAAGCACTTTCCTAAATTTTATTGCTATTCCTTAAATTTTATGGAGGCAGTTAAAGCAAGGAAGGTATTCTCTTAGCCTTTTATGACAAGCCTCACAAATTGTTTTATTCTAAGGAAATAGCTGTACCTATTTCCTGCTGTATACAATAAAGATGGCTAGGAGATAGCTACTTCCGTGAAATCAGTTGTAAACCAGGATTCTTTTTATTTTATATATTAAATGGTCTCCAAAGATATCACCAGAATTATATGCCTGACATTTTTTGGCCATGTAGAAAATAACTGATGGGTAGGCATATCATGCTGCTATATCTCTAGAATTACTACAAAAGACTTAGCAGGACTGGGGGAAAGGAAAATGAGTTGTAGTTGGAAAAAAAGCTATTTAATCCAGAAATATATTCAAAGAGATAGCTTGGGTTTTGGAGCAATGATTTAAGATTTAGTCTTTCCTTTATATTTAGCTAGTCATTAGACAGAAAAATGTTTCTGGAATATCTTTACAGAACATGAAATCAAAGCCAAGGTGAACAGCAAATCCAAACAAAAGGAGGAAATATTTGCTATTCAGATCTGTATCTCTGAGAAGAAGAGACACTCATTATTCCAGGATGTGTGTGCCAGATGAATGTTAATCTTTGCCTTGTTAAGATATCTGTTCAAGGTTTCTTACAGGTGCCCCAAATAATACGATTCTAATTTGCAGACACAGCACCGTACATAAGCATTCAGGCAAGGTTTTCCAGAAGGTCAAACAAAGAAGATGACAACTTCTGCTGAACCTCAGCAAGAAGTAGATGTCTAACTCATCTAGGTGCCTTGGCAAATCCAGTCTGCTGACACAGGAAAACCTGAACACTGATATTTTGGTTGTATATGACAACAAAACATTTATAAGGGCATGTTTGAAAAGGTGACTGTATGGTTCAGCATTAGCCTTTCAAAGTTCCACCATTATTTCTTCTACAATCCTTCAACAGATACTCATATTCTAATTAGTTAATAAAAATGGGTCAGTCTTCATGAAGGTTTTCGTTTTTGTTTTTTTTTTAAAGTTGAATTTGTATCTAGATAGAGCTTTTCACCTCAAAAACAGAATAAATTTCTTAATTGTAGAAGTAATATTGATTCTAGAACACAAGAATGGAAAGAACAGCTGCACTTTGCTGGATCTCTAGCATACCATCAACTCTGTCACTGGCCAGTATAAAATAAATATCTATCCACAAGACTGCCCCATCTTTCTGCAGTTTATAGAGGCAGAGGCAAGAACTTTCTGTTTTGCAGACCTCATTGGATTTTCATCCATTAATCTATCAACTGCTCCATAAAAACTTTTAAAATCTTGTGGTGATAACTTTCTTGATTGAACTACACATTACACATAGTAAAAGTTCCTGTTTTTGCCGTGAAACTAACACCTTCTAATTTCAGTTGAGGTCTCCTATGTTTTACATGGGGAATGCCAATGAACTCTATCCACCTTTTCTATGTCAGATTTCTTTACGGACTTCTAACGTGTTGTCGCTTAGCCAACTTTTCTGCATGCCAAACAGTGTTAGCATACTTCTTCATATTATGGAAATTTTTCAATATCTGTTGATTATCTTTATTATTTATCTCTCTAATTTTTGAAGTTATTTTACATTTTATTTGAGATGGAGGAACAGAGATGTTTAAAGCATTCAAGATCCCAGCCTAATGTGGATTTATATAGCTGTATAATAATGTTTCCTTAAAATTGTAAAGACAGCTTGCTTTCATCATACAAAAATATAGAGAAAAAGCATCAGGATTTAGAATTCAGTATCTGTACAGGGATTTAGACAATATTTTAAAACACACTTGCTGTCCTAAGGGCAATCTTATTTTCATGTATATATCCAAGAGAACCTACAAATCACTACAATCCAATAACTAACCAAGACTGACCTGCATTACTTCCTGTTTTATTCATAAAGCAGAATCACAGTCTTTCAGCTTAAACCCATATGGTAGTTGCTACTAATTCTGTCAAAATATTAAGTGATAACACAATGATCAGCATATTAGAAGAACACAGATTAAATTAGGCAGAAGACTCTAATAACTTAACTTATTCTTTACTTGTTCACTGAGTCCCACTTGGAACGGGCATGAACAAGTGCTTTTCCTTTAGAGAAAACAGAGTTAATCAAGCTGATCCAAGTTTTCAAGATCCATCAATAAATTACCGTTGCATTGAAGCCCTGCACCAGACAAACTGAAAAAAAAACATGTCATGTTCTCAACTTATTTCAGATATTTGCATAACAGAAACAAATGTTATGACTTTGATAGCCTGTGCTCTGTAGCAGCTCCCAGCTAACGGCAGAGTGGGTAATGCCCCATGCTGAGGTGGTTTGGCTGTGAAATTCCCCCTGACAACCTGATGAAAGTTGTTATATCTCCTTTATCAAGTCCGGTGGCAGAAAACTACACCTTTCTCTTTGAATGTTGTAAAAGTGTTATCCTGTTGAATGGGACATTACACTTCATAAGCAGAAGGTGTGCAAGTGAGGTGCTACATTGAAGCAGAGTGCAGCTTATCTTCCCAGATCCTTTCTTCACAGTAAAGTGTCTGCTAAATTGTGTGTCAACAGGTATCTTCAGACTGAAATAGGGACAAGACAAAGTTTTGCCCTTCTCATTAACTTCATCCTTTTGTTATCAAGCCCTCGGCAAACAATGGCAGGAGTAACCAAGGGACTTAAGGCTTTACTCTGGAGAGCAAAGACAGGAGAGTTGCACTAACATATACATACAGACATTTATAAGACAAACAGGTCGTCAGTTGGTCTGCAGAAGTAACACCACACCATGAGGTTACAAGGTTAGCCAACAAATATCCTGGGAACTACTCCTCAACACTGCAGAAAATCAAAGGGAAAATTAACTAGCATTTTTCAGCTCCTGTAACCTATTCAAAACTGGTTTACATAGGGATACATATCATTCCTTCTTGTAAAGAATATCTATGCTCCCAATTTCCTACCAATGCTATACAAACTGAGACAAGAAGTAAGTACCTGGAACTAGATATATATTACTTGGCTAAGCAGACTAAATGCAATAAAACAGAAGTGGCTCCCGAGAGTCTTTTAATTCTTGTATATACCTCCTTTAACCACTTCTCAGTCTTTCTTCCAAGAATATAAATTGAAAGCTGTATAGGTCTTAAACCAAACCAAACAAACAAAAAGCTTAAGATGAAGATTAGCACTAGGAGATTGTTTTCTAGACAAAGAAATGTCAGGCTATACTGCAGGATGATCTCACTCAAACACCTAACTGAGACTTACTTCTGGATAAAACACTGCACTGAAGATGCTTATGTTCAACAGGCAGCACTACCATCACCTTCATACATCACATAAGGCTAGTCAAAAATATATTTTCTATTCAATTCTTCTCAGAGAGGACAATTATAGCTAATTTTTTTCCATTTGTGTTTATTTAGACAGGAAGCCATTTGAGGCAGAGACTCTTTCTACCTTCATGTATATAAAGCACCTATTTTGAAAGAACTCTGATCATTTGTGCTGCTGCAATAGGAGTAATAGTATGTACGATTTCCTCCAGGTATTCCCCAGATCTTTGAAAGTGAACTCCTGGATTTACAGCTGGCTATGCAATCACCAATAAACTCTTTCAATCAACATAAGATCAGTGACAAGTGAGTGCCTCACAAGAGAATAACTTATTGCTGTCTCCTGTGTGTAGAAAACAAAATAAATGAGATAGTGTCTTTAGATAAAAGACCAGAAACTAAAAGAAAAATGGATTCTTAAAATATGTCAGCATCATTTTAAGTATGACTCAGGTGTCTTTATTTTTTTAGGTGTCTTTATTTTTTTTTCCTCTGTAGAAGGCCACTCCCTTGCAAATCTCTGAGAAGATGATCAAGTAGTATAAAATCCTGTCATCTATATTTAGAGCACTCAGAAAATTGCCTGTATAGACATTTTCTTGTCATCAGCGTAAACATGCAGCACTCGGGAATGTATTTGCAATGTCAGTCAAAACTGAAAGAGAAAACAGAAAAGTGAAGTAAGACAAAAAATTAAAGATGTAAAAATGTTTTTAAAATGTATATCATATGGCATGATTTAATAATGTTAACAATTTGCAAGTGTTTCATGAGCATTTGTACTTTGATTCCTGCAGAAGAATCCCTAAATGGCTAACATGGAAGACAAATTAAAATGCACCTTACAGGACATCAGGGAATTCATGTTTGTCAAGTTTAGGATATATTATTTTTATACTTAATGATCTCTAGTTCTGCTGATTCACCTCAGAAATCTAGTATCAAATGTGCTTGTAGAAAATCTTTTCCCTGTGAATTATCACTAGCTGGTACCAAAATCTAAATCGTGAGAGTCTTGTCTCATTACTTCAGCTGCTTTCCAACTCCTATGTTCGACTCCGTTAGAATGAATATAAGCTACAAATTGGATCTAAAAAGCATAATATCACACCATATTTTCTGAAATTATTCCTTAAATAACACTTCACTAGGATATTCTATGTGATGCAAGTTTATGATACTATTTTGGATTGTGAGTAGTAAACTTTAATGTTAAAGCATGGCTGCTGTGTCCTATAAAGGGCAACGTTTGGAATATGAACAAAATTATGGTCTCTCACTACAAAGTGACATTGTGTTATCAAGTAATAGCTGGCAAGATGAAGCACTTGGATGGGGATCTAAACACTTTTGATATTCATCCAAACTGAGGAAAATAATATCAGCTCTGCCTGGTTTAAAATAGTTTCAAGAAATTTATCAGACTATTGATGCCAAAGTTAGTGTTGTGAAGTACAGATTGAGACAGTAATTTTGGTCTGAAAGGCGAACTTCAATTCCAGTATTAAGAAAATATAATATTAACACACATTGTTGTAATTCAGACAGCTGTCAAATGAAATGAGCTTTGAGAGACATTAAAGTGCCAAGATACTTTGTTAATTACTTCAATAGTAGATGATGCACCAAGTATGCCTAGCAACAAAAGCATTCATTATGGAAAGCTGTAACTTGGAGTAAACCGATGCTGTTTGTTTCACTGGAATGGCCTTCCCCCTGGAAACAGCTGACATAGACAATCAAAACTTACCACTAGAAAAGCTGCTTCAGCTGTTTCTTATCTAGCTGATCAGAGAACCTTTTCTGACATAGAACTGTGGTATTTGAAATATTTATCTGAGAAAGTAGTGCAATACTCTCTAGGTAAACAAGGTGCTGCTACAAATACTGACCTGATAATCTACTTAACAAAAGAATTGCCTGACCTCAAAAGATTAGAAATATTAATCCTAAAATACATAAATTTTTATACTTTTCCCTAGGTAGGCTACAGTTATATAGAAACAGAATTGGGTTTATCTAAAAAGATACAATTTTACATCGTTGCTAAAAGCAATGAGGTTCGCATAATCATTATGACCATAGGTTAATTCATATCTCCCACATAGTTATGTTTCCTACCATCTCCTTTGACGATAAACCAAATTTTTACTGATCCTTGTGCTTTTCCTCCTGAAGCAAGCTCTCTGCTTTGCTCTCCAGTTGTGCTCATCAGCCCTTCCCAGCTCTTCAAACACAGCCCCATTCCACAACTAGCTGAAACACCATCACTTCATTTTCAGCCTGTTTTAGGTTGCTTTGCCTGCCTGTATCATGGTTCTCACTACACTATCCTTAAAACTTCTTTCCATTTAATGACTCTTTGCAGCTTCAAGACCTGAAAGGACCTGAAAGGGTGTTGTGAGGTGGGAGCTGATCAGTTCAGTAATGAATGATAGGACAAAACAAATGGGCTCAAGTCGCACCAGCACCAGGGGAAGTTTAGATTGGGTGTTGGGAAGAACTTTTTCACTGAGAATGTTGTTAAGCATTGGAATGGGCTGCTCAGGGAGGTGGTGGAGTCATCATCCCTGGAGATATTAAAAAAGATGCGTAGATGAGATGAGGTACTGAGGGATATGGTTGAGTTCAGTGATGAGCCTGGCAGTGTGAGGTTAGCGGTTGGGCTTGATGGTCTTAAAGGTCTTTTCCAACTGTAATGATTCTATGATTTTTTTCACCTTTGTCATTCTCTGTGAACCAAAACCTCCAGACTTTTTCCTAATGATTCTCCGTACTCCACCTCATGCCTACAACACTATAACCCTTCCACTATGCCAAAACCACCATTTTGTTCTTCCTAATACCACTGCAAATACATCTTCTACTGTTATCATCATCCTGTCTAATCTGTTCTTTTCTCTTGTCACTGTTTACAATAAACCTCAGGTGTCTAAGACAAGAAAACAAAAATAATACCTTGAAATTAACAGGACACCTTCATTCACCTCTGCACCGTTTGTTCTGTTTCCATTCCATACCATTGGTCCCACCCCTCAAAGTTGTTTTGTATTACCTCTTTCTGTTCTGCTATTCAAGGATCTACTAGAATTCTGTCACCACTTTTCACATACTAATTCATATTGTTAGATTACAAGCTCATTGGAGCAAATATTGCTCTTATGAAATGTTTTTAAAGGCCTTTGGGGCTCAGTTCCTCTCTTCCTTGTCTAACATCATCCAATCCTCTTTTATCCATGAGATGCTACAGCCTTCAGTTTCTACCAAAATCTACATCTCCTTCTCAGAAGCACTGAAAACATCATGTTTCTTTAGTCCATAAGCAAAAGTTGAAAGAGGATGCGTAGAATCAGGGTCAAGAGGAAAGACTTTAAAACAAGAAAGCAAAAAGAAGGGGTAGACATCTCATATGAAATTAAGGGCCCCTTTTGCAAAGCACTGTAGGCCTCAGATAGAACCCTGTAAAAGTTTTTAATTCACTGCTCTTCCCTAAAATAGAGAGAGACTAAAGAGCTGTGGAAAAAGATTCCTCACTTTTAGGAGAAATAGAAGAAGTCAGAGGTGCTTGCTTATTGATGTTATCCGCTCAACATGATGATAACCAAGCATTGCAACATACAATGGCTGTTTTATATAAAACAAATTATTATCATACACTGCTAAGATATTTCTGACCCAAAGATCCAAGAATTATGTACAGAATTTAACATACTCCCCTGCCCTAAGATGGTCAAAACTATGAAGTAAGATTGGTCCACTGGAATCACTTATATAATTCAAGTTTGGTTTGAATAAAATTCTGGACAACAAAAATATGTAAATTTACATCAGAGTTGGAGGCTGGGCTCAATTCTATCACCAGTGAACAATGGGATGATGTGAAATAGACTAAAAGTCATCTTACAGCAAATTAGGAGTTTTCATTCTCATGTTTTTCCTTTCACATTTTCATAGAAAACATCTCAGATTAACTACTACAGATGTAATGATAAAATCATATGAGAGAAAACCAAACAGAACACAGAGAATAGATACACAGAGAAGTGTACTGTATTCAATGCCTCCTATTTTTGAGTTAGGCTTTTGACATCTTACAACATCTACCTGTGCTCTCTCATCTCACAAAGTAAGAACCAGTTCCTCCATCTTTGAATCAATTTCTTAGACATAATTTTGAATCATAAATCACAACCTACTTTTTCTTCAGATTAGCCCACAATGTCTTTAAATTTGTATTATGATGAAACAGTACTAAATAAATTTTAATAAACTTGGAAAGTTCTATAAAGCCTGACGTGAGATGACTTTTATTTGTTCCAATCTCAATTTCTGATCTATAAAATATTGTCTTTGTCAATCTTTTGATTGCTAACAATGTTGGGGTTATTTTAAGGAATATTTTCAGCACCCCTTAAATGGCAGTGCTCACATGCACTGCAAGGACATTATGCACTCTGAAATCCCCAATTGCTTTCTTCTTTCTAGGCCAGTCCCATAGTGATGTTCTCCAGAAAGCTAAAGAGTGATTTAAAAGACAGAATGTTTCTCTCTGTTGTTGAGGCTTTGATTTTTGTCTGCTCAGTAGAATGCCTTGTTTCACGTATGTTTTAAGGAGCTGAACATCAGAGTTCAGAGTCCAAGCACAGAAGATTAATACAGACTGTTTCTATTGAACTCTTTCTGTAGGCACCAGGCACAGAAGCAAAGCAGGATGCTTTGTTCTTAACAGCTTTCAGAACCTGTTTATAGACATATGTCTATATATGTATTTCAAAAGACTTAATGGCTTCAGGTGTTTTATTATCTTTGCCCATTTATTAATCTTCTTCTGTCCCTCCTAGAAGAAACTATTCTCCTTTTTCCACAAAATACTATTTTATATGTGTGTGTGTGTGTGCTTACTGCAAGAAGACAACAGAATCTTGGATGAAAATTTAGCTGAAGTTAATCTTTACTCTAATACCCCAGAGCTCTAATTGTCCTATGTGCTATGCATCACTACACAAAGGGGTGCTAAGGGACAACTGATGAACCATAGCCAGATCTAGAGGATCTGATAATGTATGTATTCTTCAGTTCTTTTTGTAGAGAGGGCAGGAGCAACTTCACCTATTGAATTGGAACAGATCTATAGAACATAATCTCAAATTGGCGCAGGAAATTTATTTTTTCCTCTTCTGCCCACTATTTGGCCTGACGTGAGACTTAACCCAAAACGTTAAAAGAGATGACTACTTTTAGCAACACAGAATGCTCAGATCACTAGCTTCAGAGTAGATTATAGACTAGCAATCAGAGATCAAAAGGAAGTAACCAATAAAATAACTTATTACTTAGCACTAATTTCCAATTTAAATCTGCAGCCCAGTACAGTTCATTTATCAGAGCGTGCAGGGTTCTGACAGATGAGGCAAAATGCCATCAGCTATAAACTTTGTAGACAGACTCATGGCTAGGAATGCTTTAAAAATATTGTCTGAGAAGGAACACGAAAATCCAGCAATGAGTACTGAGTTTCTTTGTCATAGGAGAGATGCTGAGTGACTCAAGAGAAAAACATGATTGCAAGCCATGTACTTTGTATAATAAAGTCCCATTCTTTCCCTAGAGTAAGGCTGCCAGTCAAAGCTCATTCACCAATGGCATATAGTAAGTTAACTGCATGACTTACTTTCTTATGTAAATATAGGTTATAGGTAAGAAAAGGAAAGCTGCAGCATATCTCATCTGACCTAAATCACCAGAGGGAAAGGTAAATGTATTAGCAAAATAAGACACAAAAGGAATTACTAACAGTTTGTGAAACCTCCCTTCCACCTCCCACAACTGCAAGAATCCACGGTAAACAGAAATTTATGGAAGTTGGTGAAACAGAAGAACTCTAGTGTCATTGTCAACTCTCCCCTGGCCTCTCCAGTCCTCCTGTCTCTTTGCAATCCTGCTGCCTTTTCCAGTACAGCCAACCTCCTGCCAAGAGAGCTCCAAGGACAAGGCTAGGACCTCTACCTGAACACAGTAAAAAACAACAGGAAAAGTTTTACCCTGTAGTCTGAAATAATTCTGCCAGGGGAAATATCCATTGTTCTTGCTGATAGTGAGAAGTTCACTCTCTCTCTGTCTGATTGAACCAAATTGTTTCTCCAAAATAAATTCTGAGAATAGTTCATTTCAGGAGCTTTTCTGCATATGTAAGTACTGACAAGTCTCAGAATCACAGAAAGGCAGGGGTTGGAAGTGATCTCTAGAGATCATCTAGTCTAATCCTCTGATAAAGCAGGTCCCCCTCAATCAGGTCACACAGGAATATGTCCAGATGAGTTTTGAAAGCCTCCAGAGAAGTCCACACAGACTTGGCTTCCTCCATCCTCTCATGTCACATTAAGGACATGCAACACAAGTTCTTTGTGCCACATTACAAATAGAGAACTGCAGTAGGCTGTAACATAGCCTCCCTTATGCTATTTCATAGGATCTGATCTGAGGGGGGAAAAATCTTGATGTCTCTTGGAATCCAGCAGAGATCAAGGCCAACTGTCCAGCAGGATGGACTAAACCCGAGGGGAGCACACTCAAGGTACTCTGTACAATGTGGTAAGCCTTCTAAAATACGGAAGGAACACAGGGCACTGCTTCTCATATTTTTTGAGAAGACGTGGCATGCAAGCATGATTCCCTGAAACACCAGGGCAAACTGTGCTGTCTTGGTCACTGTTTCTGCCACTGCCTCTCATAGCACTCACAGCTTGTAACATGTCAGTACTCCAGGTAGCATCTTGTTGTAATACACAAACAGGATTTATGAAGCAGAAAAACTACCTGGCCGATCCCTGTTGTCATTATGCATCTCTGCAAGGTCAGGCAAGCACCGTATGACCTAGAGACATTAACTTGGTGCCAGCTGTTGTCTTATTCCAAGAAAATAATCTTGCTTTAATCTTATTTGCAAGAGTCTGATAAAAGAGAACCATTTATCATCCACTTTAAATGAATAAATCTCATTTAAAAATCATTGTGATGCAGCTTATATGTGATCTATATTGTTAACTTATCACTGCAAAGCTGACAGGCCTAAAATTAGATCATCCAGCTGCATATGGATATGGGGAAGTAAGATTGAACACCACCACTGTCCCTCTGCTTCACTCTGCTCTGTAGTGGTGAAGAAGAGTGAAGTCAAAAACAAGGACTGCAGAGAGCAGGATCCTTGCATATTTTATTTCTTTGAAAGGTGTTTCAGAGCCCTCCTGAAACACAAGGGAATGATGCTGTGCAAAACAAAAGATCACTGAAGAAGGCATCAGTGTGTGCATGTGTGTCTGCGGTGGTGGTGATGGTGAGTCATCTGTCTGAAAAACTAAATTGTTACTTGTGTTCCAGCTTTGTTTCATTTGTGTATACAGATCCCTTTCTAGGAGCTAGGGGACAAAAGTTTTGGTGTTCTGTTTTTTTTTTTTTCAAGTATCATAGGAGTTTTAAGTCAGCTTGTATATTGGACATGTCAGCCTTGAAAAGGTCACTCTAAAGTGGCACGTGAAATGAACTATGTGGCAGGACCTCAAGATTGCTAAAGCCATGGATTGCTTAACACAAGTGTTCAGAAGACAGAAGAATGTGAATTTCCTGATAACCAAACAGTTCATTGACAGGTCACATCTCCTTTTCAGTCTTGGTAGAAATAACACTATAAAATATGATCTGTGACCCCCTTCAGAGACCTTTCCTGAGAAAATGATGGTAAGGATTAAAATTATTTGGGTTCTTAGAGACTTCTGTTCTTAGTGAACTGACCTTCCCTCTTTTCATCTTATGTGCACACACAAGCACAGAGTGTCTGAAATTGGCAGGTGTCTGCAAGTACATTACACCAGTATTTGTGTGTAACGGGTACTATCTGTGCATTTCTGTCTACTGAGACAACTAATGGAGGACCTTTAATGCTGTACTTATCTGTAAGATGTGAATTCTGCACTTTGGAAAGTTACCAGAGAAACCAAATGTTAAAAGGGAGGTTTGTAATGTAGGAAGTCTCAGGGAGCTGAAAACAAAGCTTTGGGAAGGAGATAACAGAAGAATATTCTTTTATAGCAGGGATGCTAGTCTAGCTCCAGGAACAACTGGAGTTAAAATGAAGGTAAGATGGAAACATTCAGCAGCTCTGGAGACCAGTCACAGGCTAGAGGAAAGCAATTCTGGACCATTCCATAGGGATCGATCCAAGACCCAAAGTGTGTTTCAGTGAAGAAAATTGAGGCAGAGAAATTGAGGCTCTGTTTTTTTTTCCCCACACGATTAAGAGCACTGGCACTTCTGAAAGGCATGTTCATAGCATTTACTCCCAGCTTCCCTGAAGTTACACTGCAGCTCAAGGTACACAGCTGAAATTGTAAGAAAGAGTGCTAAAGGTTCACAGATGTTTGGAAATATTAGGGCCAGTTTCAGACTTAAGCTAGTAAGGCATCAGAGGCATAACAGAAGAAATAGTACTACTTCCATTACAGTAATTCCAAGCACATGAGCTCATTAGAATAAGGTCCAAGCAGAATAGGCCCCAATACAACAGTCTGCTGAGTGTCAATACTGAAAAGACTTGATCAGATCCTTGACAAATCATTAGACATGTCTTTTCAAAGTAAGTAGGCTGTGAAATACATAACCTCACAGTTAACTCAGATACAGAAATACTCTTGACTAACTTTCAAGCACACGCACTGCGCTTGAATGATTTAATGACCACTCTCATTCAACTATTTACCTGAATATTTTGTGTAAGCATTATGAAAATATGAGGAACACAGTATGATTATCTCTTTCTGTCAGTTATCATAGAATAATAGAACCCTAGAATGATATCTGTGCTATTTATTTCCACTATACACCCAGCATACTGTCTAAATTTATGGTATTACTGTTCATGCTCTCTCTGCCTTCTTCAGACCATTGCACTGTTCAAATATCTGCATTGCCCTGTGCAGCACTCCATTCTGAAAAAAAAAGGGCACCGAAGCGACTCATGGTAACATTGCATTCCAGTCACTCTAGTTTTACACACAAATATGGCATGTAATATAGATAATATTCATAGCTCCATTTCTTTGAGTGTTTAGTCTTGTTCTGGTGCTAGTGACAACTTAGTTTCTGACTGAGTTCATACCAAATGAAAAGCTTGCCAGTAAAAGTGAGGCTTTTCTGAGTATGTCTAGTACAAGGGGTACAAATTCTCAGCACAGTAGCAACTCAATTTTAATTCTTTGCAGACACTTTTGCACAAAGCAGGAGGTAGCCTTCTCCATCTCACATAATCCAACTCATATTAGATGTGCTGTTAGTGTATACTTGAATGATCTCACAGAGACAGCATGGCATACTCATTGCACTGAA
The DNA here is from genome assembly GCA_013401255.1 of Urocolius indicus. Taxonomy (NCBI): domain Eukaryota; kingdom Metazoa; phylum Chordata; class Aves; order Coliiformes; family Coliidae; genus Urocolius; species Urocolius indicus. Next base: position 343,584 of record WBNH01007424.1, read on the forward strand.
TACTCATGGCGTTCACACTAACTTCTCATACAGGCAAGCTCTAATACACCTCAGATATGGACTAGAAATAAGAGAAATAACATGATGAGATTATTCACAATCTAGACAAGAACAGATCCATAGAGTACAGTTTGAGAGATCTACCATCTTGTACAAATCCTAATAATATGTCAAGTTAGATAGTTGACAGCAAATCGCTAGACAACAGTGGAACAAATTATTATTCTTTTTTAAAAGCAAGTTAGAGTCTTGTTGATAGCCCACATACATCATCTACAAAATATAATCTACAGAATCAAGGAATGAGACCAAAAAAAGGAGCAGTACAGATTTGGCTTCAACATGGGATCCATGTTGTTTACTTTCTTATTAGCTTCACTGTTTGAATCTAAGATCAAAAACAGCACTTCTGATAAAAGATCGAGATCGTAATTTATCTTATTGTTGAGGAAGCTGCACACGGGGTCAGAACTTGTGTGTGTCTTGCTGAGATTTTGTTTTTTTCATTTCAAGGTCCCTATTACCATAGCTTCTGATGGCATAATGCTTCATAAACAAACTACTGAAATGAGTGCATATAGCAATCAATAGTGTTTCTTTCATCACTGATATAGATGATTGAAATATATCTCATAGAACTAAATTGATTGGAGTGAAAGTGAAGGAGCAAAGACTAGAGAATACAAAAACTTTATGAAGTGTCAAAAATCTTGGCTTGTATAAGTAAGAAGATCATTAATTACACTGCATAAAAGGAAGTTCAAACTAATCAAGAACTGAGATCACAAATGCAACAAAAAACAGAAACAAAAAGTGTTGAAGCACCCCAGCCTATCAAGCAGGGTGTGAAGACATAGTGTCATATCTTTTCTGTTATTTTGCCTTCACTTTTAATTAGTGCATCTTCATTGTTTCATTCAAAAACCAGTCGAAACTGTTGCAGATACAAGTTTAACCTTTAAGATCCCAAAAGGCTTGGAAGCACAGTAGAAATAACTTCTTGAAGAAAAATCTTGTATAATTGATCTTTTAATGACGCATTAAATTTCTGCATACTGCTGAAACCTAGCAATTAGGCAATTTAAGAAATGAACAGATTTAAACAGAATTGTCATGATGCCAAGTAACATTGACACAGAGAACACAAATATCAGTATGACAGGCTTTATAGTTCTGTTTTTCTCATTAATATTCCAGTCAGTCTTTCTGGTCTATTGCACCTAGGCATACAGGTCAATTTTACATGATCATGTGCAAAATGAAAAAGAATAGTTATAAATCAAAACCACAATAATTTACAAGTGTTTGGCTGAAAGGCAGCCATGATTTTCTTTTTCTGATGAATCCACTTAAATGAGCTCCAGATTTTTTCTAAAGTCTAAGTATAAACTCCTTTGCTCCCAGTTTGTAGTTTTACTAGATCTATACTGGAGAGGAGAGGAGAGGAGAGGAGAAAAAAATTAAATGGAAAAAAAAGATGAAAAAAAAGTACATCTGAAGCAACAAACTAGAGCTCCTAAGTATAAGGACCATCCAGAGATTCACTGCAGTTTATGCAGATACACATGTGCATAGCCCAAAGCATGGTTCTGTGGGAACACTCAAGTTATTTCTGTTTAGATACCTCAAGCAAGACTAAGCAGCTTTTGGCAAGGTTATACCTCAAAGTGACTATATTGGTTCCAGCAGCCCTAGTAATTCATGGTTCCTGTAGACATATCCTCATGATATCCTTACTGATTGCATTATGGTGTTGACCTGTTCTAGTAGTTAAATAATATCCAGGCTGCTGTGGTTCAGTGCTGCACTAGACTTGGGTTGTTCTGCAAATCAGAAACTGGCAGTGTGCAGAAGTCTTCTTACTGTATCTTATTCAAATGGTCAGGTTTCCCTTGGATGAATGAGAAGCTTTTGCTCTGCTGGGATTGCCTACTTCGGATGCTGCATCGTTCACACCACCACACAGCAGGGAAAAGATCTAGAGATTGGTGGGGACAAGTCAGAATTCAGGCAAAATACAGCAGCCATCCAAAAAGACTGACAGCCACTGGACTAAACAGTGTTCAAATTGATACAGAGAGGCAAAAATTAGATAAAAAGCAGACGTCACAGAGCCTCAAGATATTCTCTTCAGAAAAGATCTCCTCCTAAACAAAATTGTTGAAAAGACAACCAGTTCATAGCTGCCACAAAAATCATATGGGAGAAAAAAGCTACGTGTAGCCTAAGAATAATCAATAGGACTGGAATAAATTGGGCTCTGAGTCTGCACTCTATTCCCTATGCTCAAGCCCTTAAATGAGGATCTCCCTTGATGAGGAATGACATTCCACAAAAGCAGGCATCTTCCCATGTGACTTAAAGACTGAAAAGAAATAGCATAAAATGCAAGTGATCCAACAATTATGATACAGTGAAAACAAACTATTTTTTTTTCAGGAGACAGAGGACTTGCTTGTTTTCTTGCCAGCTCACATGGTTTAAAGAATGATCAGTGACTAAAGAAACCTAATGCAATTAGGGAATTGAATAACCTAAGAGCAAATGCACCTTAAATGGAGTTGAACTCAGAATAATGGAAGGAACATGATAAACTCCTTGCATACTCTGATGGCTTGTACTCATAACCATTTAGAAAAAGAATTAGACATCTTTCTGAAAAGCACAATGTCCAGTGGCAGTATAAAAACCACAAATAACTCTTTAGCCTTCATTATGGAACAGATAACAAGCAATCTGGAAAATATCAAAGTGCTATTATATAAAATCAATGGTACAATCACATTTCAGTTCTGGCCATCCAATTTCACACTCAAGAGAAAAAAAAGGGTGGGGAGGGAAAAGCAGAAATAGTAAAGGACAGGGAAGGACAATAAAAACAATTAGAGCTACAGACACGTTTCCATATTGGAACAGATTAAAAACTAAGAAAAAGAATTATTATAATTCTTGTTTTGAAAGCAAAAACCCTTGAGAATATGAAAAATCTATAAAATAAATAACATACAGTGAAATGCAACAATTGGACCCTAACTAATGATGAAACATACTAGAATAGAAGATATTTTTTAAATCAATAAAACACACAAAATTCAGTTTGACAAGGTATTACAAGGTTTTAAAAGGAGAGGTACTGTTGCAAGTACAAGAAAGTTTCTATCTGAAGCTACCTAAAAAAAAAAACATTTCAGTAATACATGCTTGCTTTCAGATATCATTGTGTATATGGGTATTACTGAAGAATTGCCCATAGAATCACAGGATGGTAGGGTTGGAAGGGACCTTTAGAGATCATCTAGTCCAATCCCGCTCCAGAAGCAGATTCACCTAGATCAGGTCACATAGGAGCATGTCCAGGCGGGTCTTGAAGACCTCCAAGGAAGGAGACTTCACAACTCTTCTGGACAGCCTGTGTCAGGGCTCCGTCACCCTCACAGCAAAATACTTTTTTTTATGATTAAGTGGAACTTTTTGTGTTGCAGCTTCATCCCATTAACCCTTGTCCTGTTGCTAGCTACAAGAGAAAAAAAGGATGCCCCAACCTCCTGACACCCATCATTTAGATATTTATAAATGTTAATAAGATCCCCCCTCAGTCTCCTCTTCTCCAGACTAAACAGCCCCAGTTCCCGCAGCCTTTCCTTGTATGAAAGATGTTCCAGTCCCCTGATAATCTTGGTGGCCCTGTGCTGGACTCTCTCTAGAAGTTCTCTATCCCTCTTCAGCTGGGGAGCCCAGCACTGGACACAGGACTCCAGATGAGGCTTCACCAGGGCAGAGGAGAGGGGGAGCACAACCTCCCTCGACCTGCTGCCCACACTCTTCTTGATGCATCCCAGGATGCCATTGGCCTTCTTGCCCAAGAGGGCACATTTCTGGCTCATGTTCAGTTTATTATCAACCAGCACTCCCAATCTCTCTGCAGAGCTGGTCTCCAGAAGTTGAACCCCCAGCCTGTACTGGTGCAAGAGGTTGGACTCTGCACTTGCCCTTGTTGAACCTCATGAGGTTCCTCTCTGCCCAACTCTCAAGACGGTCGAGATCCCGCTGAATGGCAGCACAGCCTCTGGTGAATCCAGTCCTCCCAGTTTGGTGCCATCAGGGAACTTGCTGAGGGTACACTCTGTCCCCTCATCCAGGTCATTGATGAAGATGTTGAACAAGACTGGCCCCAGAACCGATCCTTGAGGAACTCCACTGGCCACAGGCCTCCAACTCAATTCTGTGCCATTGATCACCATCCTCTGGGCTCTGTCATTCAGCCAGCTCTCCATCCACCTCACTATCCCCTCATCCAAGCCACACTGCTTGAGCTTCCTGATGAGGATTTTATGGGAGATAATGTCAAAAGCTTTGCTCAAGTCAAGGTAGATGCCATCCACTGCTCCCCTTTCATCCAGCCATGAAAGATTAGATTTTAATATTTTTCCCAAAACATAATATTTTCGCATACATTGGCTACTGCTGGTCACTGGAAACACAGCTGTAGATGGATCTTGAGTCTGATCAATTACAACAACCCCTGAGTTACTTTTAGAACCTAACAGCATAATGTCTTTACTAATAAATTAGTAAATAAACATTTAACAAATTGACTATATACTTCAGAAAAAAAACCCAACATTGAAAGCAAAAGACAACCGCCCCAAATGAACAACAAAGTACCAGAAACATGACACATATTGATAAAGGCCTTGTTGCTTTGAATTACTTAGCACAAATAACTTTTGCCAATCTGTTATAGAGCTACAAATGCTGAAAATTTCTGGAAAATTTTATCAATAATAAATTCTGCATCTCCAGTGCTTCAGTTAAAAGTTACAAAAGCTAATCATTTCTAATGCTTCCCCAGCCAAGGTTAGTAGTTGATCTCACCCATAACGGAGCTACTACTTCAGGAAGTGATGTACACTCTGAAGGTATTAAACTTTTTATGAAAGATCAGCTCAAGGTTTAATGATTCCAGGTTATCTCATTGCCCCTCCCATCCCCCATCTCTTTAGGCTCATGTTAAGAGATTTTCACACAGTATAATTGAAATAAATGAGATATTCAACCCTAAAAGTCAAGGTACATACAATTAAAAAGTAATTACTGCTCACTTCAGCTACTTGCTAGGGCTTTGTCTTGTAAGTCTCAAAAGCCACAGCATTTTAAGTCACTCATTTCTGTATGCCCTTTATTTACAAATTACTAGTGCTATTGCAGTATGTCTGCTTTGATTATTCCACAGATGTCACCTAATAGAGAGTTTTGAGCTTTCCAAGCTCATTTGACAAAGGTCCACAGATCTGACTCAAACCAAGGTCTCTGAGACAAAATGCACTTGTTTATCCACTAAAGTCATCTACTGGAAAATCAATATCTCAAATGTAATGACTTGTAAGACAAGTAAATTAGAGTACAGATTACTCTGTCAATTGGAACACATAACTTTTCTCTGTAATTAAGTATTTCATGTGTGGTACATTGCATTTGGCACTGGTTGTTTTGTCTAATTACTGTACATTTTATTTTAAATGAACAAAAAGCTTCCTAAAATACCTTGGCTTCCACTTCCAAAGGCACATGAGCCAAAACAGAGGCTTTGGAGTAACTAGAAAAATTTTCTGCCCTAGCAAGAGTTGGCAATGGAAATAGTATGCTGTATAATTAATGTGCCTGTCCTTTCTCACTTCAGCCCTACTATTGATATGAAAGCAGTTACTTTAGAATAGCTCTAATCATCACTTTTCCTAGTCTCACAGCAAGAGCATGGATATGGAAGGCATTATGAATACAGCTCAAATCCACAACTGAGGGAAATATTTCTATTTGGAAATACAGCTAAGAAGAATACACTCTTACTACTTCTGTTCTTGAAATATCCATTGAATTAAGAGCATGAAAACTCTGATCATGTTTGTAGATAGTTGAGGCATCTAAAACCAGTTACATCTGTACTGACAAAGGAATATCCTTTCAGTTCAGGGCATATATAGGCAGCAACTTCAAGATTACCTTGGGGTGGGATTCTGGACAAACCCAGAACATTCTGAATGCTTGAGAAGCTTATACCATGGTTAGAGCCCCCACGTTGCTGAAGATCATAGAATTGTAGGGGTTGGAAAGGATCTTTAGATATCATCTAGTTCAACCCTCCTGTAGAAGCAGGTCCAGCTGAGATCAAGTCGCATACAAATGTGTCCAGGCAAGTCTTTTTCCTTATGTTTCAATGGAACTTTTTGTGTTCCACCTTCATCCCATTACCCTTTGTCCTGTCACTAGATACAATAGGAAAAGACATGTCCCAACCTGCTGACATCCACTATTTATATACTTGTAAATATTAATGAGATCCCCCCTCGGTCTCTACCAGACTAAACAACCCCAGTTCCTGTAGCCTTTCCTCATAAGGAAGATGCTCCTGTCCCCTGATCATCTTGGTGGCCCTGTGCTGGTTTCTCTCTAGAAGTTTTCTGTCCCTCTTGATCTGAGGAGCCCAGAACTGGACACAGTACTCCAGATGAGGCTTCACCAGGGCAGAGTAGAGGGGGAGAATAACCTCCCCTTGACCTGCTGGCCACACTCCTTGATACATCCCAGGATGCCTTTGGCCTTCTTGCCCAAGAGGGCACATTGCTGGCTCATGTTCAGTTTATCAGGACTCCCAGGTTTCTCTCTGCAGAGCTGGTCTCCAGCAGGTCAATCCCCAGTCTGTGCTGGTGCATGGGATTGTTCCTTTCCACATGCAGGACTCTGAACTTGTCCTTGTTGAACCTCAGGAGGTTCCTCTCTGCCCAACTGTCAAGCCAGTCATGATCCCACTGAATGGCAGCACAGCCTCTAGGGAATCAGCCAGTCCTCCCAGTTTGGTTTCATCAGGGAACTTGCTGAGGGTACACTCTGTCCCCTCATCCAGTTCGTTGATGAAGATGTTGAACAAGACTGGCCCCAGAACTGATCCCTGAGGAACTCCACTGGCCACAGACCTCCAACTCGATTCTGTGCCATTGATCACCACCCTCTGGGCTCTGTCATTCAACCAGCTCTCCATCCACCTCGCTGTCCTCTCATCCAAGCCACACTGCTTGAGCTTTCTGATGAGGATGTTATGGGAGACAGTGTCAAAAGCCTTGCTGAAGTCAAGGCAGACGACATCTGCTGCTCTTCCCTCATCTAACCAGCCAGTTATGCACTCATAGAAGGCACAAGGGAATTGTTTAGAGTTTATCCATGTTACAACGGTAGCATGAAGGACCAGAAATAATCTGAGATCATTTTGCAAACCTCTGTTCTGAGGACAAAGATATCGGCAAGGATATGGTATCTGCACCCCAAGAGCATGACTGCAGGCTTATGGATATGAGCTATGCCTAGATTCTTAGATTCAAGAGGAGTCTGAAAGTTTGGTTCAGTTCAAATAGCTCTAATAGGATTTAAACCCAAGAGGTTGATAAATACTATGTTTGCATTTGAACAGATTTGAGACTTAGTCTCTTTATTTTAAAAAGAGCTATGAGTCTGCACATGCACAGTTGTGAAGGACTATATGCCAGAAAAACACATTGGAAAACCAACATTGGCACCTATGCCCTGATTTAACACTTTAAAAAGACATTTCATATTGTTCTGTGATTTGCTGGTACTGTATATAGAAAGGTTTTGCTCACTCTAAGAATGTCAGTAGTTCTAAAGAATGTCTTTGTGGACAGAGATAAAAAATGCACTTTTTTATCTTGTTCATGTGTTCTGCAGTTTCTTCCTTTTCACTGCTGTAGCTGATCCATTACCCAGAGAAATAAAAGGAAGAATTTCCTGATCAGTGCTCCTCTGTTGGTGCCAGATACGGTCAAAGACTATGGGTTTATTACACCACAAAATGTTGGGAATTAGTGATAGAACATATCAAACCAGCTAGAGGAAACTACCATGGATCAGCGTTTAAAATACATTGCCTTTTTCTTGAGTAAAACACAGTCTGTTGTCAAGGAAGACAACTATTTGTATTTTGGTACATATTTTGTCCTTTCAAACACAGTCACACAAAAAAAAATCCCACAGATGTATGAGAAAATAGTTGTTTGGATTGCCTATGAATTGGAATTATTATGATTTCTTGTTTATTTAACAGGCATTATAAAGGACATACTTTATTGCCAAGGAATAAAAAATTCTCTAGACCAAAGCCTTCCTGTATCACCAGTACCGCAGAAAAAAATATGTAAGTATGAGCCGTACTCACCTCCATTCTGAGTTGGTTTTACATTACCTGAGTGATGTACCTAGGTCATGGTGTTAGTGAAGATAAAACTCTCTCCCATCTTCAAATACCTTTACCCAAACATTCTCTAGACATCTAGTTGGTTACCCAGGAACCTGTCTCAGGCCTATCTACACCATGCAATGAAGTAATACACAAGAGTCTGTAGGCAGTAAATCTAAATGGCACAACACAGAGTTGTGTGTAGTTGCTAGCCCAGGTCAAGAAGCTGTGTCTGGTGAGCTCGGGCACCATACTGAAACCATGTGGTCATACTGCTTCTGAGACTGACATCATTTGTTCTCACAAAAATTTTCACAAATCAGGCACACACCTTATTTCTTCAAACCCTCTTACAATCTAAAGTTATCCATTTCCAGCAACAGAGAAGTAAGTCAATAAAGCAAGGACAGCTTTAGGATGCTTTTGTGACTCATGGTTTAGCAGATCTAAAAAAGCACCAGCATAGTTGTGCATTATAATTCAGATGACAGGAATCATGACTTCTGCACATGACAAGTCCCATCAAAATAAAAAAGATCACAAAGATTTTAAGTCCTGACAGACAAATCACTAAGACTACACATTGTCCCACTAAAAAAACAACAGAGGTACTTTAAGATCCCTCTTTCTACTCTGGTTCTATCAGTTGCTGAATCTGAGCTACATTTTGCAGTCTTATAATAGAATATTCAGTGGCAAAAACCCAAAGGAAGAAAATAACTCATCTGCTTCTGCTTTTAAATACTGGTTATGATATTCTACAGTTCTGAACTCTGATCAGTAAACTGCATCATACAGAAGTTTTCCACAATAAGCATGCTATAGATACGCATCACTATGCTATAGAGCTTATAGTGTAATTTTCAACTTCATGCCCAATATATGTGACTCTTTTTTTAAAGACAGACAACTAGTTTTAGATGACTGACCTGAGAAAAGAAACAAAACAAAAAATACAATGGAAAAAACCCAGTGGAGTTGGTTTTTTTTTTAAAACCTGTAGTTAGGCACAAGTAGGCAAAGTCACAGTAGGTAAGATTTGCCACAGGTTGGCCACATTAAAAGCAGAAGTTCCTAGCACTTTGTCTCCATCAGGATCAGACCAACAAAAAGTGAAAAAGCCACAGTCCTTAGAATGAAACAGCAGGAGACAAAGGTTCTACCGCTCTCACAAATAAGCCATGGAACTGGGCATACAGAGTGATCTCTCCACCTGGGCAGTCACCAGTTCAAAGTCTAGATGCACAACAGAGAGGAGCTTCAAAATTTTCCCAGTCATTCAGCACTCAGCAGGACTTAAGTTACAACTCACTTGCCAACCTCACATAGCAGAAAATCAGATTACAGGAGGAGGATTGTAACAACTTAAGAGGACTCTGGTCCTAAAACAATGTGTTCAGGCTTGGTTGCTCTTATGATACTCTTCCATCCATTTGTTTGCTGCTAAAATGAGATGCCTTTATCACCCTATTTGTGGGCATCCACAGCAAAAACATTGAAAATATGAAAAATGCATAGCCTGAACTGTTTCAATTTTGCATGTGAAACTGTATGAAGATCCATTCACTTTATTCCTAGCAGTCACACAGACTCTTTTTCTGAGTATTAATCATACCATGTAATCTTGAGTGTCAGGTTCAACTCTGCCCTAAAGCCGTGAAGAAAGCACCGCTGAAGCCATTTCTGTTTTAATGCAAAGGAATAAAGTGTGGGAAAACATTCAGGAAAAGTAATCCAAATTCACTTTTAAAGAAGATTAGTTAAACTGCATTAAGCTGGCAAGTGGACGCTTTTACTCAGAATGAAAGTGGCCTTAACTTGGTTTAGTTTAATTTGCTTTGGAAGAAGACCAGGAATTAATCTAACTAATCCACTTTAAGTCCACTAATTGCTTCTGATTCTTGAGTTTTCCAGTGAACAGAGATCCACTTTCATCTTAATAGTCAGAATCTGAGCTTGAGGATCTAGATGGAATAATTTAAGGAGCACATACTAGATACAGGTTAGCATCTCCACAGCTAAACATCATTAAGCAATTTTGTGCTCTTACCTAACACAATTCTATTGCAAAACAAAAGAGATTAATTGCCTTCAGTGGTCTACAGAGCAGTCCATGTGTGCACCAAATACAACAGACTAATTTAAGGCAGGCTCACCAGATACTCTGCTGCTCAAGAGGCTTTTAGCTGATAACAGCAGGAGGTTTTGTGGGTTGGATTGCTTCACCAACTGAACTGGTACATTGAAAATACTCAAAACTAACCACAAAAAGAAGAAAATATGGAACTTTCTTCTCTAATCCTACATTAGCATTGGTCCCCTATCCAGGTCTTTTAAGAGTTTCTCCTGAATGAGTTGATATGCAAACAGGGTAGATGGTCCGAGGCAGAAACTTTCAGGTGGCTCTGGGTCACCGATCTATCACCTGGAGATGTTGCTGATATGAGCCTTGCTCAGTATTTTCAAAGATTTTCCATCTATCACCTTAAGCGGGGTCAAGCATATTGATTATTTTTCAGGGCTTTTAAGGATGGAAATTATCATTAGATCAGGGGAAATCTGAACAAGTGACATAAATGCAAATGGTAATTCACTCCAGGAAAGAGAGGCTGAAGACAAGCCTGCTGCACTTACTCATTTGTGTTGTGACACTTGTCAGCTATGTATCACAATCTTGCTTCAGGGAACAGGTAGACAACAGTCCTGCTGTTGCCAATCCAGCCCAAATATAACCTGCAGTTTTCACCTGCAAATGTGGTTTTGGAAAGAGTGCTGCTCATTCCTTCGCACTTCTTACAGTCCCAGCTCTCAGGGAAGCTCTGCTACTCTCCCTGGCTTACATCTCCAGCAGAAAAGACTGAGGTCAATTGAGCGCCAGCTAGTTTCCAGAGGAACTGTTTAATACAGCATCTTGGGGCAGGATACACTGAATACATGCTAATGTTCCTTCTGGCCTCCAGGAAGAGGGGCTGGGAAGTGCAGACTCCAGCATGAAACTCAGAAAAACATGAGGATATGGTACAAATGCACAGAAATATCTCTGTATGACTACACATACAACTGCAATCTCACTGAAGCACTTACAAAATCAACAGCAGGAAATATATTTCAGATAGCGTCTGAGCAGCATGTGACCCCAGCTCATACTCTGCTACACAGCACTAGCACTGTGCCTCAGATCATTTGTTCTCTCCGTACGCTGAACTAGACCTACTCTTAGCAGGAAAACTATGTCAAACCCATTTATGGCATGTTGGTGTCAGCCTGCTTCCTCTGTCTATCATGTCATGAAGTCAATGAGCACAACTAATGGCACGTTTCACAGCTCTTAGGAGTATGTGATGCATTCAACCACCAATTGAACAACAGCTGTCCTATCTGAACATTGCCACATACTCTCCAGCCAGTTAAAAACATCACCAGGCTGTGGCAGCCAGAATGGAAGAAAGACTTTATTCTGACCCTGAGGCTGGGGAGATGCCTCATCACCAATTAGCTGAACATGCATGGCACATTCTTTCAACATAAGATTGTGTCCAGGCACTCAAAAAAGAGAGGAACTGATGCAACTGATCCACATTTTGACTAATCCCTTTGATTAAATTCAGTTGCCACAGTAATAAAGCCATGATGACCTAGTCAAAACTGATGAGAGTAACCTTGTTTATGAATTTTAATAGAATCATCTAGCAAGGTAACACTAGAAAGTTGTGACAAGCCTGTCTAAGAGGTAGTTTTGAGTAGTTAGGCTTCTCCAATGTCATTAAACTTCTACAACACTACAGAAGGTAGAACCCTAAATTTAACACCAAAAATACTTTTTGTGTTAAGGCATATTTATGACAGTAAAAACTACTGTCTTACACACACAATGTTATCACTGGGGTTTTTTATTGATTTAGAAAAAAAAAAAGACTCATTTTCCACTAGCCAGACATTAAAGCAACAAAACAAAAACCTCTCACATCCTGAAAACAAAATATATTGACCGTAAAAGCCAAATTCCACGATGAATATAGAAATAAAACCTTATGTCTTAATCACAGCATTACCTGAATGTCAGATACTGCAGACAACAACAACAAACAAAAGGATATTCATAGGCTACAGTGGATTGTTGCTGAATTTAAACGCAAGTGATAGATAATGAAATATCTCCACCACCATCTCTCACCTTTCCACTCTCCAGCTCATTGACTTTGGATTTTAGATAGCAAGGAGAAAACATCATTAATAACGGATTTAAGTATTCTGTTTTACGTGTCTTTAGCTTCTCCACAAGAGGAAGAAAGAATAAAGGTGAGGGGAGAACCTCTCAGAAGTGCTGTTATAGATAATGCACAATGTCTGTTCTTCCCCACAATGATTATTTGTGTATGTGTTAAATTTTATATATGTGTGTGTATATATATATATATATGTGATATTTCCAGACACCATAATGCAACACGGAATTTCACACAATGTTTTATAAGGTCGAGTTAAGCAAAAGGAAAATGCTACATTAAGTAACTCAGATGCTATGATTCTTCACAAATTTTAATAGGCTATAGACTTAAGACACAAAGGGAAGATGATTTCTTTGCTACTTCTCTGTGCCAAGCCTGAAAGATCCCAGAGCTTGTGGTTACAGAGGCATCGGGCTTTGTAATACAAAGAAAGAACTCTACAAACTTGCAATGTATCAAAGGAAAGGCACTAAAACTACTCAGCTGGTGCCCCAAAAATCTGCTTCAGCATAGCTATGGACCCATAACACAACTTGTGAGATATAAGAACAAGAATCAAAGTCCTGGATGACATTGAAGCTACTTTGCATGAAAGTCTTTCTTAGTCACATCCTTCCTTTTTAACAGTAGCTCTTCTCTTCCAGCCCCACCACCTTTACCTATAATCTAAAGACTACAGAACAGCTCCCTGAAGTGACTAATTCCCACAGCTACCATCTTGCTTCCTGACTGTGCTTACAGCTAACTCGCTGGGCCTTCTGAGCCTTTTCTTTCATTACCTTTCTAAGTTCTCAAATTTGAAAAATTATCAACATTGCTCCTGACCAGATCTTTCCAAGACTCCCTTCCTTGCATCACTTGCACTATAAATCCTTGAGCAAGGATCCATGAGAGGGCAAGCCTGGTGCCTGCTGTAATTCCAGCTCCAATAGAATATTTTAAATTTGTAATTAAAAAAGTTTGTAGTTGGAATTTAGGATCAAACTTGTTGAAGGACATGGTTTAGCAGTGAGCTTCACAGTGTTAGATTAGTAGTTGGACTTGATGATCTTAAAGGTCTTTTCCAATCAAAATGATTCTATGATCACAAATCATACAGCTTGTACACCTTCTCATGGTCTACTTTTCTTACCAGCAACCCTATTTCAGCATCTCTTATGACCATATTTCCTTTACCCTCAGCTTTTCCATGTTTCTGTAGTGATGCTACTTACTTCATGCCTCTCCTTTTTCTTCCTCTGCTCTTTTTAGTACTTGCAATATCTTTCCTTTCCCTTCACAGACAGTTCAATATGCACTTTCCTCACCTCTTTCACAGGCTGTATATGCCTGTTCTCCACTCAGGCTACATTCTGCTCTTTCATCTTGAAGCTGCATTCAACAAAGTTTAAACAAAAAGCAGGAAAGAAACCCCTAGGAATGCACTGATCATAGGTCCATACATTCTCCAGCAAAGTCTAGCTTTAGTGGCCTTGCTAAAAGTTGAAGGCAGGCCAACAGAACTCGTTTGGGTGACACACCTGGAGCAGTAAATGACTTAATTCAGCTGTCTTGCATCCATCTAACATCATTGGCACATAGATATTGCTGTGCTCCATGAAGCCAAGCATTACTTTCAGTGTATAACATAAACATTGCATGAGAAAGTAAAACTTAACACAGGACAAAACTGCTTACTTCCCATTACCAAAACATTTTGGAAAATAAATTCCCAGAGGGCTACTGCTCTTCCAGTTGTGTGGCTTGCAGCCTTATACCTTTCAGCAGTCCAGCTGAGGCAGTCAATAACTACTCTAAGAGATACTGCTGCCCATGGTGAATTATTGCTTAATTAGATGAAGCTGGGATATTCTGTCACATTTGCAACGCTTTATGAATAAAATCAAGTGTATCTTGCTTTCTAAGCATTCACCTCACCACAGTACAAAACCTGGAAGTGACAGCTTGCTACTGGGAGGAAATATACCCAAAAGAGGTATCTGTTATGTTTCAAAAAGGTAGTGAAACTATAAACAGTTCAAACAACTCAATAGTCTGCAATGTTGTCAGTCATTAGTGCTTACATGATGCAGAAGGAGGAAAAAGCTACAGGCAATATCAGGACCTAATAATAAGCTGTATCAATGTGGGAAAACAGCCCAGTGAGAGTTTCTCCACAAAAGCTATGCCACAGTGACTCCCCTTCTATGCTCAGTCTAATTCCCCACTAAGAATGCCTTTATAACAATCTATTTCCAAACTATTTTGAGGTGATTTCAGAAAGATCCTGTGTTTGGATTAAGAGTGGCCACAGAAAGTGTTTGTGCAAAAATGGCTGACATGCTTTAAATTCACATTCTAGATTGTTTTGAAACAGCTTTTATGTACAAGTATATACCTTAAACATAAAAATTTTGCCTTGAAGGACTCATTATCCAAAAATCCAATCTAGCAAACACTTAGACACCTTCTTAGCTTGCAGTACACAATTAAATCCTTGCAGTGTGTTTTAAGAAGGTTGCATAAAGTTTCATGACCTAAAATGTTAGAAATAGCTTTTAATCTCCAAGTTAATTGGAGGTGATCTCCCTCATGTCAAACTCCTAACAACAGGTCAATAAATTCAGTAGGAGGTTTTTATCAAGCAATATTTAAATTTCCAGTTCATGAGAGAAGACTGTAAAATCAGCATATACTTGAGTGAATATTGCACTTCTCAAGAGGCTAAAATAATTTACGCTTCCCACATTTCAAACATCTTGTTAGATCTAATACTATAAAGACACATGTTAACACTTTAATTATTTGGTTAGTCCATTACTGAGGGCTTTCTATACAAAGTTGGCACAAAATTAATTCCCTGATTAATTTAATTCTTAAAAAGGTAGTGCAAAGAGTGAAGAAAAGGTTGAAGTAAGATTGTAACTAAATACTACTGCTAAAAGGTTTTGCAATTTGTGTAGCACTACAAATGAGACCTAAAGAAACCTGTGATGTAGATATATAGATACATATATGACTAAAAGTCCAGGGAAACCGTGATAGTAGTCCAAATAGATCCAAAGATTAATTAAATAAATAGAAATGCTGGCAGAAAAAATTTATTCCAACCCCCACTGAGTACAGGGTTGAGTGCAGTCTCACACTGCCCACAGAATGGAGAGCAAGAATGGTGTACTAATTCCATTGAGTGCCTCTACTGATGAGTGTCCGCAAAAGTTCCTGGCTGGATGAAGCTGCTGCTCCCCAAAGGTAGCCTTGGGGAAAAGTAATTGGAGGCTCTAGCTAATAAGTGGAAGATGGACTGTGTAACACGGAAGGCACAAACACTGAAAGCAAACATAGGTGCTGCAAACTGGACTAGTTACCTTTCCACAGTAACTTGTCATCATTGACATATCATGTGTTATCTCCTTTGAAAGCTGGTAATATACTAAAGACCATGAACTTAGAGAATCTATGTGTAATTCATCTCCTCTATAACATTAAATATGTGACATTAATAGCTCTAGAAGGATATTAAATTATAAATTCATCAGCCCACCTCAGACAAGAGTAGCTAGCCAGTAGGCTAGCCCTCAATGCTTGCCTCCAGAAAAAGCTATCAAACCCTCACATTTTTATTCGAAACCTCAGTTCTCAAAGACATAGATCATGAGTGATTTAAGACACCAAAGCTTTCAAAAAAGAAAGAGAGAGAGATGAAGTTCTTA
The DNA here is from genome assembly GCA_013401255.1 of Urocolius indicus. NCBI lineage: Eukaryota > Metazoa > Chordata > Aves > Coliiformes > Coliidae > Urocolius > Urocolius indicus. Next base: position 359,750 of record WBNH01007424.1, read on the forward strand.
AAAAGAGGGAGAATCCTTTTAGGTACTCAGTGCAACTTTGAAGCTGTACTAGTGAAAATAAGTGAGACGTGACACTGAAAGGAGGCTGCCTAGAACACAGATGTATTTAGTTGGCTACAAAGTGGCTTGCAAGAAAACCACTGAACCGAGCAGATAGTAAAAATTTCAGTGTGACAATTATCCTTCCAGACCCACAGGCATTTTTAGGAGACCTAACACTGAAGAGTACTTCTTGCTACACTGCTAATGTCCCTTATTTGCAGTTGGTATCACTAGTGTCAAGCCTTGGAAAATTGTTTCCTCTGGCAAACATGCGCCAGTAAAGATACCTGCAGTGAAGTCACTACCTTGAGTCTCTAGGCAAAGCCTAAGGCATCACACTTGGGAAATTTTCAGTTATCTTTCTTTTCTCTGTTTCTATAATTTAAAGAGAGGTTATAGAAGAAGCCAAGCAAATAATGCTATAACCTAAGTAACATTTCTTGAAGTTATATAGCTACATTTCTTTATGGTTACGCTATAAACTGATCTTTATTTTGTTAACCAAAGCAACTGCTGAAATCTCTTGTTTCACTTCAGTGGCGATAAATGCCTTTTGTTCTAAAGTATTCATAGTGAATACTTGAGAGTACCACAGCTAAATCAGCTGGGGTAGCAAGAAGCAATAGGGGTAACATCTGATGTTTTAGAGGCCACGGGATTTAGTGTGCTAGTCTCTCTCCTGATTTACATTCTGTAATGTTCAGCATTCATGTAGTAGGAGACATCCTGGACCAGCTGGTTGTGAAAGTAATTTGGGTTTGTATCATACAGTCTGCAGCTGCTTGGTTTGGATGGAGAGCCACCATTATCCAAGTGAGCCTTACCTTAAAACAAGCTTTTGTTACTCATCGTATTTTATTTCTCATCAGCTACACTCCCGGTTTCTTTGGATTATGAAAGTTTCTGCCAGGCGTGTGCTTTTCATGGAAACTTAGTGCTAGCAGCCCCACAAAAACAGTCTGCATGAAAAATTCATTTATGTTGAATCACTGCATCATCTATTTTATCAAAACAAGTGCTTCTACGCTTGATCAGTATAAGCCACAGATGGGAGGTTTTAGGAAATCAGCTGCAAGATTAGGGAGAAATATGACTATATAACCTGTTTATGCATTTCTGAATTTAAAAAATTAATATCGAGTAGCATAGGAACAGTAGGTAACAGGTCACTGCTGTCCATCAAATATTTTATCAATTTCAGTAATGAAACATGGATATTTATCTGGAATGAAAACACACTGCCATATAGTCGGCTTTGATTAACTTGTCACATAAATCCTCTTTTACAGGAATTTTCAGGAGATATTGAAAGCATTATTAGAAATGCCAAGGCTAGAACTTTCAGGAGCTACAGTGTGGGGGAGTCTCAATTGAAAAAGGCAGCACGTACCAAGAAGAACACCCTTTGAACTAAATGTTTGATTAATTTAACTTTCTTATTTGAAATCAAAACCCCAGTTTGTTTTCTAATCCTTCCCTTGCTGGTCAGAAAAGTATTTCTACTTCAGAACATTATTTTGATTTAGTTTCCTGTTATGATTTCCTCAAGCACCTTTGCCAATTGGATGTCTCAAGCCAGTTGAATTTTCATGAATGACTGAGCTGCTGATAACTTTTAAGCCTCCTACAGTTTTAATATTTCCTCAGTAATTATATAACCCTCATTTATCCATAAATAAACATCATTTTTTAAAGAGATGATATCAGACAAAGAACATCCAGATTGACTTGAAGTCCTTAGAGGAGCTGTGGATGATGAGAGGACATCCCACAAACTGAAGAATGAACAATACTGTTTTGGAGCTCCTAAGAAACCTAAAAAGACTGTAGGAACACTAGGAAAAGTCATTAGACTCTTCGAAGGAAAAGTAATATTGTGTGTTGTTGCTACTAAAAGACCCAAATAAAAATTAATAAAATTAGAAATAAAATTTTTGTAAGTTTCTCTCAATTTTTATCCCAAATTCCTTCTTCCAGTTCCTAGATGTAGTTTTTGTGATGCTAATCTATTTTTAGCAGCTACATAGCACTTTTGCTAAACAATTTTCTGTCTTAGAAAATATTTATTTAATGTGCAAAATAAAAACTCAAATATCATAAAGCCAGAAAAACCTCCATTTTTTGTTCAGACATAAAAACCTAACTATTTCATTTGGATGTTTCATTACAATACCTCATGGAAGTCATATACTGATTGGTGAATGCTTCCATTTTCCCTTGCACACTGTGCTCCCTAGCTGCATTTTCTCTTCAGTCATTAAACACCTTCTCTCACATGGGATGAGGCTGTAGTGGTTCCATTATGAAGGATGGATATTACGAACCATCAGGGAAATATTTTCTAATCTAAAATATAACTGATTTGAAGTAAACGTTCCATTTGCAAGTGTTTTGCAAAAAAATATCATTTTATCATCAAAAGAGAAGCCATCATGCACCACAGTGTTTGTGCAGAGCAATGACTTACCTAAGTGTAGGAAAGCTAGCAATCCTCAAATTTAGTCATAATAAAACCAAGTGTTTCTACAGTAACGATGATACTTCTGAAATCATTACTATTACTATTCTAATTTTAATCATAGTAGGTCAAATTTAATTTATTCAGTCGGAACTTGTTCTTCCCTTAGGAACGTGTGCAAGAGGAGCCATTGGAAAAAACTCATGCTTTATTCTGATTTCTTGTACTAAACCAAATATAGATTTACCTAAAATAAGTAATATTTGGTATAGACAGAGTGCCGCTGCAGCCAGGGATTGCTAAACTCTTTCTTTTCCTCAAAAGGAGAGCAAACAGGATCTGAGACACAGAAAACAAATGCCTGAGATTCTTCAGTATAAAGCAAGCACCCCTTCTAAGGCTGTCCCATGTGTTGTTCAGGCACTAAATGCTTTCTTGAACACAATATTCAAAGTGATTAAAACTGTGATACTGCAAGGAGGGTAAAGAATGGTAAATTTGAAATTATAATTTCATAGTAACCTTACTAAGATTCCTTGCCTAAGTTATTGTTGCAACCACACATGTTCTTAAAAAGATATTTTTTTTCATGTTGTGTTTCTTAACATATATACTGCTTTTTCCTTCTTCACACATTCTGACAGGTAGTTGCTTTCCCTTGCTTTGTTTTTCTTTCATCTGCTGGTTTCCAGGAACAAGAACTTTGTTTATGTTTTGAATTGATAGCATAGTAAGAACATACTGAATTTAAAGCCAAAATCTAATGTAAAGACATTCAAATCACTACAAATAATAAAAGGGAGATAGAAATTGTTCTAGATTGCATAGTTGTAAAAGCAAGACATGTACATCAAGATAAATTTGTAGTAGAGGTTTGGCTGTCTCAAACAGAGACAGAACACCTGCTCTGATCTTCCTAAGTCTAAGTTCAGTTCCTGTGTAGATTTCAAATCACCACTTGCATATGCAAATGCCACAATTGTTTATGTAAATTGGACATTTATTCACATGTCAGAGTAGAAAATGTGCACTATGCTTATGCACAATTAGTGCAAGCAGCTGGGCTGACCATACACACAAAAAACCCCTAATGACAAGAAGCGCCTACCAAATACCTTGCAGGTCACTGCTATACTTTCCATACTTCAGCAGGATGCAGTCAATGATATTATTTCAACAGTTATTTTCAGAAATTGTCAATAATCCAATAAAATAAATTTATTTTCAGATGTAATAACAATAGAGAGATGACAGTCATATATCTTCTATCAAGGAAAAGCAGGGACTGTTTAACTCAGTATTCCTGAAAACAGTTGTGAGAACCCTTGTACTCTGTCAGACCTGAGCTGCCATCACTTCACCATCGCAGACCACTCCCTGTTCTCTGGCTACAGCAAATACTTCTCTAACATCTGCACATGTATACGGCTGCAAACAAATAGATAAGCCAATGAGACACACACTAAAATTGCTGCAAAATAATTAATCCTTCTGCTTCAGTTATTCATCCAAAAATAATGAATACATGCAGACTTAGAATGCATAATGCAGGTCAGATTTGGCAGGGAGGCTTTAATAAGTGAGTGAAACTATAAAAAAAATTCTTCTCTAGGAGAATAAAAGGTACTACACAATGACTTTGAAAGTTTTTCTCATATCATCTTCTGATGAGATGCATTTCTTTATTCTCAATTTATTTCTCTCTGGGAGGTCCAGTCTGAAGCATAAGCAAAATGGCAGCCCCACAGAGAGCAAGAGAAGGAGGGAGGGAAAGTACGCATCTTATTCAAGGAACAGAGATACCTGAATAATAGCCAGACTATCTGTGAATGAACACTGAAGACACATTTTTGATCCATATTATTTAGACCTTTTTTAAGACAGATTGATACAATTTATCAAAGTGATCATATATAATTGCTGCCATTTTCATGAAAATATTGCTCATGAAGTCATTTGACTCTGCTAGTCCATCTTTACTGATACTGAAATTGAGTAAGACAAGGTTTTAAGCTGAAACAGAAGACACACTCCCCCCTCAAACTATTCTTGAGCACTTCTACAGGTCTATACACACTTCAGTCTTTACACTTTAGCAGTAACACAGCTGTTCCCCAAATGTGTTCAACAACTGCTCTCCAATGCCATTAGTTTCATAGTGTAAATGGGTCCTAAAATAACTGGGACATTATGTCCTTTACCATTATATCTTCCTGCCTAGCTGCCAGATTGTTCTCTTTTCCTTTTTTGATGGATTAAGTAGAACCACAGCAATTTGTTGATTTGAAAAATAAGCAATCTCTTTAAACTGTCTCTGTGCTCATTCACTGCTGTCACTGACTCTACCTGAATTCATTTTGGAGCCTGCATTACAAAAGCTTTATTCATGAGGAATCTGCATGTGCAAGCAGTATTGATGAATCCAATAAAATGGACTCATTTCATACCTAGACACATCTTTAAAGATTTACTTTTTTGGCTCAGTTGCTGATCTGGGCTCCCTTGTCTTTTTGCCTGACTTCTTAGGCACATAAGTACATCAACGCACGCAGCCTGGGGAATAAGCAGGAGGAGCTGGATGTGTGTGTGGATGCGGGGCTACAACCACATTGCAGTTACTGAGACGTGGTGGGAGAGCTCACATGACTGGAGCACAGCCATGGAAGGCTATGTGCTATTTGGGAAAGACAGGAAAAGAAGGTGAGGGAGTAGAGTTGCTCTCTATGTGAGATTAGAGTGCATTGAGCTCTGCTTGGGTGGGTTTGAGGGGCAGGTTGAATGTTTGTAGGTGAAAATTAAGGGGCAGGGTAGTGTAGGTGATGTGGTTGTGGGAGTTTGCTACAGGACACCTGATCAGGAGGAGGAAGTGGATGAGGCCTTCTACGAACAGCTGAGAGCTGCCTCATGATCACGACCCCTGGTCCTCTTAGGGAACTTCAACCTCCCTGATATTTGCTGGCAAAGCCACTCAGCCAAGTGCACATAGCCCAAGAAGTTCCTACAAGATGTTGATAATTTCCTGTCACAAGTGGTTGAGGAGTCAACAAGGAGAGATGTGCTGCTGGATTTTGTGCTGACAACAAAAGAAGGACTGGTTTGGGATGTGAAGACTGGAGACAACCTTGGCTGCCATGACCATGAGATGATAGATTCAAGATCCTGTGTGGAAGAAACTCGACACCAAGCAAGATCGTGACCCTGGACTTCAGGCAACTTCAAAGACCTGCTTGGAAGAATCTCATGGGATATGATCCTAGATGGTAGGAGTCCCCAAGAGAGCTGGTTGATCTAGCACTACTTCCTCCAAGCCCAAAATGATTGTGTCCTTACATGTAGTAAATCAGGTAAAGGAGGCAAGAGGCCTCCATGGATGAAAAAAAGAGCTACTGGAACTACTCAAGGAGAAGAAAGAAATCTATGTAAGGTGGAAAAGGGGTCTGGTTACTTGGGAACAGTATAGAAACATAACCAGAGTATGCAGGGACAAAACCAGGAAGGCCAAAGCGCTTTGGAACAAAACCTGGCAAAGAAAGTAAAGGAAAACAAGAAGGGCTGTTTCAACATCAGCAGCAAAAAGATGACTAGGGAGACTACTAACCTGCTGATGAATAAGGAGGGTGCCCTGGTGACAAAAGATGCAGAGAAGCCAGAATTACCAAGTGCCTTCTTTGCTTCAGTCTTCACTGCCAAGGCCAGTCCTCGGGAAGCCCAGTCCCTCAAGGATAGTGAGAATGGAAGACTTTTCCTAGGTAGATGAGGACAAGGTTGGAGACCTGTTGAGCAAGCTGGACATTTACAGGACCTGACAGGATGCACCCATGCGTGCTGACAGAACTGGCTGATGTGGATGCTAAGCCACTCTCCATAATTTTTTAATAATCATGGAGAACTGGCAAGGTGCCTGAGGACTGGAGAAAGGCCAATGTCACCACAGTCTTCAAAAAGGCAAGAAGGACAACTTGGGAAACTCCATGCCAGTCCACCTCACCTCTGTCCCTGGAAAGGTAATGGAACAACACATCTTTGGTTGCCATCTCAAAATACATGCAGGGAAAGATGGTTATCAGGGGGAATCAACATGGATCCACCAGGGTAAAATCCTATTTGAACAACTTGATAGCCTTCTACAAGGGTATAACCCGCGGCCTAGATGAAGATAGAGCAGTGGATGTCATCAACCTTGACTTCAGCAAGGCTTTTGACACTGTCTCCCATAACATCCTCATCAGAAAGCTCAAGCAGTGTGGCTTGGATGAATGGACAGTGAGGTGGATCGAGAGCTGGTTGAATGACAG